>CAOKZL010000601.1:0-573481 GCA_948472985.1 Iguana delicatissima | reverse complement strand
ACTGCAACCGTTGAGGGCTCATGGGGGGGTCTCCATAATCTCCACTAAACCCTTTCTTAAAGTTTTTCAGCATACACTGCAGAGGGGTGCACCCTTGCTTCCGCCACCTCCCATGTCCTACCACCTAAGATGAGACAGACACAATAGGGGAAGGGAACGGTCGGTGAGTAAAGGGGTCTCACCGACCGACACACGAGGAATAAAACAGCACACGCACGTGTCACTGGCTAGTATCGCCAGACGATCACGGTCAATAGCCAGAACCGCAGCAACCAATCACCGCACAACAGTCACACACTCGCACACACAGTCCCTGCCTCCCGCCGTCCCGTACCACAAAGCGGAACAGTTTCCTTAGCGCTTTCACAGCTGAGTACTTGTGTCCGCTTGGGAGGTGATCAGGCTCCCCTTCCACCCTGAAGTGAGTGGGGCGTCTGGCCTCTAACCAGATTCTACTTGCCTAGATCTTTTGACGGCGCAGCAGACCACGAACCACTTCTCCGAAGATGATGATTGCCAAATCGAACACAGAGGAAATTTTCAGTGGAGGCGGGGCCCAGTTTCTATACTCCGCTTCCAGGAGGAAGGTTCCCTCGGTTCAGCGCTTGCTGTTTGGGCACCCCTAGCGCAGGCTCCCCCGTTCCGGCAAAAGGAGGTAGCCGGTGGGCCCAACGTGGGGCTCGTGCGCCAAGCCCCCCCCACCTGGCAAGGCGACTCAAGAGCAGGCAAAACGCCACTTCGGTGTCTCAGCGCCTGCAGCGATCCGAGTCACGGCACCATTTATGTTGCAGGAGCCCAGAGACCACAGAGCAAGAAAAAGAGTAATTTATTACGCGCGGGCTTTTGGCTGGATGTCTCCAAAAGACCAAAAGCCCTGAATTCAAGTTTCACAGCTCTTTTATAGACAAAGTTCACAGCATACACAAAGATCACAGCAAAGATCGCAGGCATGTCTCGGTCCGCCCCCCGGGGTCACAAATACCACATGCTGTTACTAGCTAATTACCCCCGCACTCAGACCTCGGAACACACCGGCTACATGACACACAAACAACATCCTAGCTATGTGATACATTGGCTCTCGTGACCTTTTTACCCTTCTTAAATCTTTCTCCGTTCCTTTGACCTAAGCCCCCAGCTTCTATTTTATTTCTACTTTATTATTTCTAATTCATACCTATATCACTAACATGACCAGAGGAGAACTTCAATTAATTTACTGAAACATAAATTAACTACCTAATTATAATCCTCATAAATGCAAAATCTTACCTTAGATAATTACATAGGCAAAATGAAATCTTAATTTGTCTAGCAATGTTAAATTCAACGCAGTTCCTTCTGTTTTCCTACTGACAGAATACCAGTATCTGTATGTCACCAGAATTAATACATATTTAATTTTCAATAGTTTGTATTGCTTGTATGGAACATTTTAAAAGTTACAGAGAAGAGAAACCTACACTGGCATTCAATAAATCCAACTGCAAGAATAAATGATGCAGAATTTGTTTCTACCACCAAGAGGCACTGCTGTATAGTTTCTGCATTGCTTCACAGTATGCAGTATCAATTCAGTATGAGCTTAGTAATAGGGAAATACACAGGATAGTATTTATATTCCACATAGAGCATCAAATCAGTGAGATGGACAAATTTTTCCAGATGTATTCTGCAACTGGTCTGTGGGTTTGCCTTGCTCTGTACTGTGCTCCTCCTGTTTTCTAGTCTGACTTGGAGAATTTTTAAATTTACTTTCATAATTGGTGCACATATAGTTGGCCACAGTTTATTTGTTCACATATCTTTATTTTTATTTTTTTTAAGAAATCACTTCCCAATGTGAATCAGCACATTGATCAATCCCAGGACAAAAAGGATTCCACATGCTATTGTCTAGTTATATTGAAATTTCTTTTTGGTGCTTTAATTTAATCAAATTGCAGATGTTATGTGTATCTATGCTATGTGTATCACTGGGATCCTTTATGTAAGAAAGAAGAAATATGAACTGAACACTGCAGTGAATTGCACACCTATAGTGCACAAAACGTAGATCACAAAGAAAAAAAGAATGAGAAATTGTGAATAATTTGGTCACCATCAGTGCCACTCCAGCAGCAGGAATCACCAGTCTAGCAACAAAATTGGACAGGTATAATTTCATAAATATTTGTACACATAGGAATTAGCTGATCTAGCAGTTGATTTACTCCTCACATTGTTGCAGGAAAAAAATCCATTGCAGAGAAGATTATGGCTGGAATTCTCTTAGTTAGTCCCAACTGGAACAGATCCATTTAAATCCACTGTTGAATCAACATGTAGGTAAACTTCATTAACCCAGTGGGTCTTCTTTAGTTGGAGTTAAAAATAGGATTCAGCCCAATGTTATGATTTGTTTGTCTTAGATGTCCTTTTAAAAGGAATACATTGATAAATAGTGTTCACCAATGCAAACTGTAGTGATTCTGACTTGCTTATTTATTCACTATAAGTCAGAGGTGAGAAAAGTGTGGTCCACACAATTGCCTCCCAAGCTGTCCTTGTGACCCCAAGAACACCCAATCCCTCATATATTTTTTTAAAGTATAGTATAAACCAGTTAGCTTGGTGAGGACCATTATGCCCCATCACTAACTGGCATGTAAAACAGGCAACAAAGTAACATAATAAATCCTTACTAAATTTAAATAACAGGAAGAGGTTAGGTAGCTTCACCAGGTAACCAGGATGACCATAATACAAAGGGCAGGCTAACCCTCAGCCTTCCTCACATTGCAGCCTTTAACACAACCGCTGGTTGTCAGGAACAGGTTTCTGGTGGTGTTCCAACATAAACCACAGGTTAGAAGCTTGCTAGATTATGGTTTGTGTGCAGACTCTCTCCAAGGGTTGAAGGAGCTGGAGACCTTGCAGAGTATCAGAATACCTTGCAAACTGCTCTAAGTGTCGTGTTTGTGCAGCAAACAGAAGGCAAATGCATGTGGCTGCTCTCCCCTCAGTCCCATTGTGGGTCCACCACTCCTGGCTGCTCCTCATACACTCAGCAGGGGATATTGTGTAGCCATGTGGATATAGATCAAGCAAGCAATCGCAGTCTACCCATTCAAGATGGCTTTTGCCTAAAAGGCTGCCATGTTTTCTTGGAGCAAAATGACGGTAGGCTCATATTCTAATCACAAGGCAGCTATTAGCTTAAATGTACAAGGGCCCAGAAACCCACAGAGATAGGAGAAGCTACTACCATCTCATCCCCATGCTGCCAGTTAGAACTGGAAAGAATGAACTAACCGTAACAACAGAATCATAAGGAATCCTGAGCAGAGGTTTAAAGTGTTGAAAGTTAAAGTACCAGCATTATGACAAGTGTGGGACAATAGGTGCGTAGCCAGGTCAGCTTAGGCACCTCTTCCCTCTTGGCCTTTGACCTGAGCTGCCACTCATTTGATATACAGATTGCTACTCTCAGGCTTTACTTCCTCTTCTTCTCAGAAGCAAATTAATCTTTGGTCTGCTTTCTTAGAAAGAGGTAGTACATTTGTTCTTCTCCCTATATTGACTACTGGTATACTCCTACCCATTGCTTCCAGGGTAAGAGGCTTCTATAACCAAGTCTAGACATCTTTTTCCTGCCCTAGCCTTTAATATACTTCCTGAAACAATAAATGTTTTCTGTTTCCCTTAATTATAAATGCCCACAATAGTTATAGTTGCCCCTCCACTTTCACAATACTTTGGGGTGCAGAATCCTCATGAAAGTGGAAAAACTGCAAATAACTCTCCCCTCCCGCAATCCCCCTCCTATTCATTTGCCTTTTGCCCTGGTGTGAAACCTTCCTTGCCAAGGCCAGAGGTAAGGGAATAGGAGGGGGAGCTCCAGAGAGGAGAAGGAAGGCATGTGTGAGCCTCCCCAACATTCCCTTGCCTTTTGCCCGGGCACACTTGCTTTCCTTCTCTGCACCTGGCAAAACATAAGGGAACGGGAGGAGGAGAATGGGGGAAGGAAGGCATGTACGCGCCCCATGTATAATCAAATTCAGAAAAGTCACATCTACAAATCTGGAGGGCAGACTATATTCCTATTTGAGAGCCACACAAGCTTACCACCTGTACTCTGTCCTGTACTCTGCTAGTATAATTAATATAAATGGCTCCCATTTTGAGAAAAACTAAATGCCATACAGAGCAAGAATTACAGCTCTGAGCCTGAAAAGGACATGAAAAAGGTTTAACCTGATACCCATACACATGCTCTAAACAAAGTGGGCTGTCACTAAAGCTAATATATGAGCCATAGCACAGAGAGGTTTTGTTAAGCCGGTGGCCAAATGGAGCTTTATAACATGCAAGTGGCCAGGGATAATGAAAAAGGAACAGAGCCACATATTCAGTCTAGCCGACACAGGCTCCATGACCCTGCCATGTAGTACTGCTTGAGGCAGAACCAGCTTCTGTGCTGCTGGAAGTGCTTGAGAAAGAAGAGGGTTGAGCTCAACCCAAGGAACAAAGGAGGTTGCTTGTGACCCTTTCCCATCCCTCCATCTGATATTTGGAATATTTGGATATTTCTAAGGGCTTCTTCGCACTTTGGGAAGAAAATGGGGCAGTCTGTTACTCACCAGACTGGCGTGCTCCCTCCGACGATCCATGCTGATCCGGAGCAGTGTGTGTCCACACTACACACTGCTCCGGGGATGAAAATGGAGGCTTCCAGTTGGTGGAGGCTCTCCACCAACCGGAGAAGCTCGCCAGGCAGAAGCCCGCCCCTGGAAGATCTGCAGCCTCGCGCCGGTGCAAGCCTGCAGATCTACACAGGAGCTTAGTGACAGACTGGAGCGCGCCAGGCTATTGAAAGACCTGTTTTAAGTGGTCTTTCAATAGCATGGTGAACCACCAGTTCTGGTCGTTCCGAAGTGGGCTGAAGTCTGAAACTACAGAAAGTAGTCCAGACCCAGTTCGCCCCCAAGTGCAAATGTCCTCGCTGGAGTGTGTTCTGCCCCATTTTAAAAACAAAGTGTGGAAAAGGCCTAAGTCAACACGCATTTTCTTCTCAAGAAGCTAGGGGCCCCAAGCAGGCACACATTGATTCTGTAGCTGACATCCTGCATCAGAAGACATAGCTATGAGGCACAGGTGTGATAATATCCCATCTATTCTTCCTCTTTCTCCTCAATCAAACTTTTCTCAGCTGCAGCCCCCCTGAACCTGGTCATTTCCTGGTCGGTAAAGAACAGGGGAAACAGCAAACAAGTGTCAGGCTGTTCTATACAGTGGACAACAGTGATAAGCTTCCACAGAGACCTCTGGGAATCCCCCAGAGGTCTGTGCCACTGATGTCATTGCTCTATGTCCAGCTACAGGAAGTGGCCAGGTTCAGGGGCTGCCACTGAAACACTCCTGGTTTGGGGAGACTGTACCCTTGGCAATAGATTCCAATCTACACAACAAATAAAAAGGTGGGCTGCAATGGCATGTGTCCAACTTCTTGTTGCTGTATGCCTTCAAGTAGTTTCTGACTTATGGCAACCCTAAGGTGAATCCTATCATGTGTTTTTCTGGGACTGAGAGAGTGTGGTGCACCCAAGGCCACCCAATGAGTTTTCAGGGCTGAACAGTGAATCGAACCCTGGTCTCTAGGATCATAGTCCAATGCCCAAACCACCAAACCCTGCTGGTTCTCAAATCCGACTTACATTATTGTAATTAACTGAGAGGATCCCAGCTTTTATATGTTTGTGTGTGTAAAAGCTAAATAAATTGCATCTTGTGGCCAAAAATAAATACACGCTCTAAAACATTTGCCTGCACTGTCTAGGACTGATGGAAGTTTGAGTCCTACATCAAAACTTGCCCATTTTAGATTTCTGCTTAGAAATGTTATGTAAAAAAAAAATCAGAACCAATATTAAATGAAAATTTGAGAATGCGATTAAAGATGGTGAATGCTGAGCTTCTCGGTGCTGTAAAAATTATTGTAGTAAACTAGGAGTGTGAATTTAATACCCAGTCTTAAATCCCTATTAAGTTTCTATTGTGATCTCTTGTTCTTGAGAGTGATTTATGGCATATTCATTTAACCTTGTCCCAGAGTAAACTAATCTTGTAAACTATTTTTAATCTGCAATGAATATCCACACATGGGACAGAAATACACAATTAATTTATTCCAGCTGCAGAAAAAGCTGCCATTGAAGGAAAAACTATTTGCTTTGCAGTCTGCTGCGTGAAAAGCAATGCTCTGTTTTCTAGGCCACATTCTTGTTGTTATTCTTTTTGGTGTTGCTGCTGCTGTTGCTGTTCCCTTTTCTTCTTTTTCTGTCCCTTCTTCCTCCTCCTGGTTAAGCTGTATCATTTTAGTAGAATTCTTTTAAGGAAAAAAACCCTCAGTGGTATATCACCATCTTTTCTTAAAGATTTATCCCTTTGTCGATACAAAGAATTGGGTCTAAAGAGTTTTCAGTAATAATTAATGGATAGTCTAAAGACTGTATTTGTAGAACCATTTGGATTTCCCAAGAGCGTTATCTAATATTACCCAATTGCAATATTAGTCATATCTATCTTTTGCTGTTCATGCCTAGCTGTCCCCCTGCCCCATTTTTGTGGCTGATGTGATGACATCAGAAACGAAGTGTTCTCTTCAACGGGGGAATTTTCGCTACAAGACTTTCCCACTTTCACTTATCAGAATTCCCCAAGAGTGTCTCGACTATCTTCAGACAGAACATTTCCCTACACAATGTGAAGCAGATGCAAAAGTGGCCTTCCAAAATAGATTCCTGTGAGGCTTTTACTGTGGCTTTTAACTTTGCAACTTGTTCATATAGAACTCGTTTTTCCAGTATTTCAGGTAACCTCTGATCCTCCAATATAAATAACAAAGCTACTCTGTAGAGGAAAATGACAACAAACAAAAAAACAAAACAAAAACAAAACAAAACACAACACACGTATTTGAAAGGAATGCATTGGTAAAAATATTTCAGAAAAATTCAGTTGTAGACAACTGAAGTGGAATTTTCTAAGATATCTATTGTGTGTGCATGTGTGTGCCTGCCTTCAAATTGTCTGTCAACTTATGGCAACCTCATGAATTTCATAGGGTTTTCTTAGGCAAGGAATGCTCAGAGATTATTTTGCCAGTTCCTTCTGTTACCCTGTTTGCTGGGGGTCCCGGGAGGGGTGCCCAAATAACCAAAACACAAATAGCGCAAAGATGGGGAAATTAACTGGAGCACTCACTTAAGCTAGCGAGAGGCAGGGTAACTTAGCAGGATCTTGTAACCCAATGTATACGGGGTCAGGTCAGTCAAGCAGTCAGACAGTTTTAAAATAACAAAAATGATGTTTTATTAAGGACAGACAAACACTTAAGACAACACAACCACACAGCTAACTAAGAAACAGGAAATAAAGATTTTTCGGGGGAAATGGGTGATACGACACCTTTCCCATAGTCCTGAAGAAGAAGATGGAGAGAAGAAGCTCAGCGTGGTTCATTGAGGGGAGCTCGCCGGGCAAAACAGCAGCAAGGCAATCTGGAACTCAGGAGTGATCCGAGGAAGCTCTCGGAACCATGGGTTTTTATAGGGAAAATATGGCCGTGGGCTAGTCTGTACTTGGGAGAGAACAATGAGGTTTGGGTGCGAGACAATGTCTCCGAAAGGTCAGAACTTAGCATGATGGGATTAAGTCCAAATCGACAATGGAATGGCCAGTATGCAGATGCAGCTCGCTTGTGTGGAGCATTTAGCTCATCTAGTTACCTGCTCGGGGCAGGGGGCTCTTTGTGTTAGCGTGCATCTTTAATGAGGTGTTTGTCTAGGAAGGTCTCCTAAAGCAAGATCTGGCTGAGTCTGGCTTGCCTAGGTGGAGAAAGGAATGTCCAGCAATTAAGGGCCATGCCTAGCTCTGTGCTTGTCCAGGGGCCTCACAAACACTTGGCAGAGGGTGGCAAAATGGGGCCGAATTGTGATATCAAAACGATATCTAATCACTTCTGAAGCCAGGCCAGTTCACAGTGATAACACTTCCTCTGACATTTAGCCTTCAGAACCTGATATTCATTGGTGACCTCCCATTCAAGCACTAATCAGGGCTGACTCTCCTTAGCTTCCAAGATCAGGTGGGCTCTGGTTGAACAAGTTGCCTTCCACTATCTAAAGCTGAATATTGTCCTCTGTTTTCATACTTTATTTAAGATATTAAAATAAGATGTGAAAAGAGTGAGCAATATCCAACTTTAGAAAAGTTGAAGGCAATTTGTTCAACAAATCTTTCTCTTCCTCTCCCTTCAGACTCTCGTAGCCTCCTGCCCCAGAAATCTTCTCCAAGAGTATTGGGAGAGGAAGGGAACTTAGTGAACATCATGCTGCCTCTATGGGTCTTACAGTAGAAGGGAAAAATGCCTTGAATCATGTCAAGGAATCTTGCACTGCTTTGCCAAAGATAGCTGGTTTCAGTGGTTCCCCTTTCTAGTAAGATACAGTCCACAGTACTAACTGACAGGGATGTAGCTGGGGAGAATGCGAGTCGAGGGCAACAACCCTCCAACTGAGAATTCAGCCCCCCATTAAGCACATCAGGCACAGTGCCTAGGGCCTATGAAAATTTTAGTGCCTACAAAAACAGGATTTTAGGGTCTAGGAAAACATCCCTAGTGGTACATCGAGGGAATGCAGGGAGTTGAATACAAGAATATCTAAGGCCTATGAAAACCTTAATGTGGCCCTGGCCCCGCAAATGAAATTTTAATTTTCTCCCCAAATGTATAGAGTTGCAATAACAGCAAACTTCAGCTGAGCATTTAGAAATAGAGCTTATGCATCCACATTTAAGGGACAGGCAAGATTAACAAGGGAATGTGAACACAGCAAACATCAGAGTTCTAATGTGAACATTTTTCAGTGTCTCACTGTCTGCAAAAGGAAAGCAATGCCCTCATTTTGCCTCTCTGTAGCTACATCCCAGTATCCCTGGATTATCCCATCCCTCTGGAGAAGCTTCTAGGAGGAGGGTGTCCAGGGGGCTGTCGGATGGAGAGGGGAAGAAAATATCCTTTGCGCAGGCATATTGTACAGTGTTAAATATGATCCTAAAGAGGCAGTCCTGAATGAACCAGGGGATTTATAGAACAGCAAGAGTTTAATTTTTTTTTAAATATTGTCTTTTGTGATGGGTTGCTTTCACATTCAGCATTTAAACTGGAATCAATGTGCTTGCTTCCCTCATGTTACAGAAGCTCTACAACACTACATGATGTTGATATATATCTGTTGTTAATCTATGGCTTCCCATAATAAAGAGATAAAGGAATCCAGAACATCTTTGAGACTAACTGGGAAGAAGAAATTTCTAGCGGAAACTTTCATGGTCACACAGATGCTTTCCCAGTTCTTCTTTTTAATTAACTCCAAAATCTCACTTTATAGAGAAGGGAAGCAGAGCAATAACTCTTGGGGTGGATGTCTTTAGCACTGCTCTTCCATCATTTGAACGAGGTGGTAAAACAACCACAGCTCAGCACACATTAACTGACTGACCTTTTTGGTGAGAACTAGTTAATTGCTCCGTTCCTCAATCTGTATTCCAATTAACTTAAAAATGATTTCCCAGCTACATTATTTAAAAAAGGAAATATATTTGTAACCTCTTCCAATTTACACTTCCAAGCCAAAAGTAATGTTAAAACCTTTTCATTTTGACAGTTTATAGGTTGTTATGAGCAATAGTAGCTAAAAAAGCTAAGTAACTACAGTAATTAGCACGGAATAAATAATTGATCATTGGCCATTTTCTCACTACACTGTTATAGTGCTATTATTCCACTTTCAACATCCTGTGGAATTGTGGGGTTTGTAGTTTAGGGAGGGGCATTTAGAATTCTTAGCCAGAGAGCTCTGTGGCCTCATAAACTACAAACCCCACAATTCCACAGGATGTTCAAAGTGGAATAATAGCACTATAACAGTATAGTGCAGAAATGACCATTATTTTATATTTTAAGGATTAATCAGATAAACTTCAGCAGGTTCAAAGTGCTGCAGCCAGAATGCTGACTAGGGCCAGTTATAAGGAACATATAACTCCCTTGTTAAACAGATTCACTGGCTGCCGATCCGTTTCCAGGCCCAATTCAAAGTGCTGGTCATGACCTATAAAGCCCTGAAAGGTTTAGATCCAGACCATCTGAAAGACCGCATCTCCCTATATGAGCCTGCTAGAGCCCTAAGATCTGCAGCAGAAGGCTTTTTCTTGGTCCTGCCACTATCCCAGGCTCACCCGGTGAGGACATGGGATAGAGCCTTCTCAGTGGCTGCTCCCACCCTCCGGAGCTCTCTTCCACAAGAGGCTAAGCTGGCCTGCCAGTCACGTAGGGATGGGGGGCGATGGAGGCGGTGTTACCGTGTGACTTGGGAGTCCCGGGAGCGGCGCCCAAATAACCACACCAAACCAAGCAAAGATGGGGAAATTAGCAGGAGCACTCTCTTAAGCTAACGAGAGGCAGGGTAACTTTAGCGGGAATCTTTTACTCTATGTATACAGGTTCAAGTCAGTGAACAGTCAGACAGTTGAAATAGCAACAATGATATTTATTAACAAGCAGACAAATTATTAAGAAAACACAACCACACAGCTAACTAGAAATAGGGAATGAGAATTTGGGGGGAAATGGGTGATTCGTCACCTTTCTCGTAGTCCTGAAGAGGTCCAATTGGAGAGAAGAAGCTCGGCATGGTGGCCAAGGGGAGCTCGCAGAATGAAGCGATGGCAAGGCTGGATAGCACTCCGGAGCGGTCTGAGGAAGCTCTCGGAACTGAGGGTTTTTATTGGGGAAAGAATGACCGTGGGCTAGTCTGGTCTTGGGCGAAAACAATGAGGTCTGGGCTTGAGACAATGTCTCCGAAAGGTCAGAATTTACATGATTAAGTTAAGGTCCGAATTGACAATAGTATAGCCGGTATGCAGATGCGGCTAACTTGGCAGTTGAGCACTCAGCTCACCAGGGTGCTCGCTCAGGGCAGGGGTCTCTTTGTTTTGACACGCATCTGTAATGAAGGTGTTTGTTTTGGGAGGTCTCCTAAAGCAAATCTGGTGGTTTCTGGCTTGCCTTGGATGCAAAGAAGTATGAGTCAGTGTTTAATAGCCATGCCTAGCTCAGTGCTTGTTCAGAGGCCTTACAAACACGTGGCGGAGAGTGGCAGAACAGGGCCGAATTGTGATATCAAAATGATATCTGAAGTTTACCAAAGGCCAGGCCAGTTCACGGTGGTAACAGTGGTGCACCCCAGGTGGCAATTTTGCCTGCCTTCCACCCCCACGTGATGTAGCCCCGTCCCACCCTTCCACTCTCCTGCCCCCCACTCCCCTCCGTGCACTCCAAGCTATACCATTGTAGCCCCCTCCCTGCTTTCTCTTCACTGGCAGGCAAAGACCTTTTCGTTTAAGCAGGCTTTTAATATATAAGCAGGGAAACTTTATTGGGACGTTTTACTTATGTATCTTTTTAAAATTTTGAATGACTTTTAAATGGTTTTCTATTGGTTTGTACATGGATTTTAATTGTTTAGAACATTTCACTGTTCTGTTTTTTAACTGACTCTTCTGGAAGCTGCCATACTGGGAGAAAGGAAGCATAAAAATGAAATAAATACCTCCCCCAAAAATGGTCACTTGGACTTCTCCATCCTCCTCTCACTGCTGTGAATAGAAAACAATGGGATATCAAAAGCAAACCAGAACGGGCAATATCCTTAATGGAGCAGTACCCATAATACTGTGGAAAATCAGTAGTAGTTCCACTTATAGTGAAGGTGGGAATCTTTGGTCTTTGGATTTCAGTTCCCAAAAGTCTTTCCCAGCATCCCCAGTTATAAAGGGTTATGGAAGCTACAGTCCAGAGCAATAATTATTAGCACCATGAGACATTCATTTGGAAGCAGCCTTTGTCTGAAGCTTGGTAGCACATTGGGCAGGCTAATCCCATTATTAATCTCATCCAGGACTCCTTATCACAACTTCAGATTAACACATATGCACGTCCATGCATGCCCTGTTTTGCTTCATATACATCCCAAGGAAGGAATCTGAAAATATTGAAAGCTTACTTCTTATTTTGAGACATTTGGCTGAACCTGATAAAGATGTTATCCTCCTACAGTTTACAAAGTGAAATGGACACCATATAGGTAAAACATACAAAAGGTTAGCTTTACAATGTAATGTAATTCAAATATAATTAAAAACAATTTAAAAGATATGATTTGCATAATAAAAAGCAATTTAAAAACAGTGTAATTAAACACAATACAGCAACTGATTGAAAGCCTTCTCTTTAAAAATATTCAGTTCTCAAAACTTGTCAGAATAAAAAAATCTTTGCCTACTGAAAGGTGGGGCATTCAAATATCTCTAGGAAGGGAGTTTCAGAGCTTTGGGGCAGCCACTAAGAAGGCCCTGTCTTGCCTTGCCACCAGGTGTGCCTGGGAGGATGATAGGATCACTACTAATTCCCACTTTTAAGAAATCCCTGCTAGTTCCCTCACACTGGATTACATCATTGTGCAAGTGATTGTGCAAGTGGTTGCACCATTGCTAGGTTTGCCAGACCAGCAGAATCTCATCCCCTGACATTTCAGAGCCAAAACCTAAGACTGGGTGGCATTCTAGTTGACTTCATTAAGATGGAGCCTTGTGATGTTTCAGGAGCAGGGCAGGCAAAGACTGGAGGGTGGGCCAGAGCTACTTTCATGTCTACTGACTGTGATTGTGGAAATGGGCATGAGGGCAATCTCAGAATTTGGATTATATCCAGCTAACCAGGTAATACAGAAACTCAGAGTCAGGAGAAAGGAAACAGCATTTTTCAATACCCAGCAGCTGTGGCAGTTGCCATCATTTCTGCTAGTGTTCCCTTTGTGTACAGCCTTACCATAGAACATGCTACACGTGGGGAATTTTAACAATCCTCATGCTGTTGTTCAATCGTGTCTTTTTTCCCTAGACCCCACTGCTGCCAGGGCTTCTACATTATGAATTGTGATGCTGGTGCTCCACTCCCTGCTGTGCTCTGAATGGCATACCCTCTAACTTTCTTGATTTGGCAGGGACAGTCAAGACTGATCTGACTTTTTTCAACTGCTTTTAAAATTTCCCGCTTTTTCTCTTCTCCTGCCACTATCCTTTTTTATCCTCAGCTTACTTCAGCTGCTGCAAACTGAATTCCAAGTGCAAAAGTAGTTTGCACTCAGTTAACTCAGCGGGAGGCAGGGGAGAGGATTCTGAAGAATTTTGCCCTTCCCAATAGGCTCAGACAAAAGCAAACTGCCTCACCCTCTCCTAGTTTGTGTGTTCGTCCTGGTGGCACAGTGGTTAAATGCTGGTACTGCAGCCACAAGGTTATGAGTTTGATCCTGCAGGGCTCCAGGTTGACTCAGTCTTCCATCCTTCCATAGATCTGTAAAATGAATACCCAGTTTGTTGGGGGCAATTAGCTAACACACTGTAAACTACTTAGAGAGCACTTTGCTGATAAGCGGTATAGAAATACACATGCTATTGCTAATAACTTTTGCCATCTATAATGTTGCTTGGCCACACATATCCCAGTTTTCATCTGTGAAATGTTGGAGTGCCTGGAATGAAATAGTGGCTCTAAGTGCATGCAGCTACCAGTTCTCTGCCAGTCCCTTCCTTAACTCCTTACTTTTTGGTGCATTGACATTGCTCAAATGCAATATGCATGCAAACATTTTTGTGCTGAGCCAGAGAGCCCTGAGGCTAGCTGAGAATGGGTGGAAATGGATGCCCAGCCTTTAAAACCATCTCTTTCTGACATACAAATTAAACTTCCTTCTCCAGTCCCTCTTGCCTTCAGATTTGCCTCCTTACCAGGAAATCTAGAAAACCACAGTAATTCTCTGAGGCCTCAGTCACGGCCCTAGGAACCCTAACAACTGCTCCCATTGCTATTTGTACAAGAACTCTCTTGGATACTCCTTGTGTGCTGACTCGAAAAATGTGCAAGAAGACTTGCATTAGTGCAATTATGTAAGGTCTTTTCACACAACACAGTTATGGCACTGTGATTTCACTTTAACTGCCATGGCTTTATCCTATGTAATGCTGGGATTTGTAGTTTGTAGAAGGTCACAGTTGGACACAGGCCTTAATCTTTAACTCAGTTTGTCGTAGACAGCCCTTCAGTTAGAAGGCTCTTACCAACTGAGGACTGTCTTTCCTAAAATAAATTTGATAGCCAGCATAGTCCTTGAAAGTATATGTGTTGGTCTTATTCAAGGACATATTGCAACTACTGTGTGTGCAAATTTGATGAACAGGTTACTTTGGGTAATCTCAGTCAGAATTATAAGGGGAAACAAGGCCAGGACCTGTACTCTGCCTGAAGCAGTAGAGGATAACAGCAAGTAGAACACTATAAACTCAAATGATGTGTTTAGTCCCTGTTAATCCAATTCCAGACACATCCCCTGGAATCTGCAAAGCCAAACAGTATTAGATGACCTTTGACAGGGCTAGCTTTGCTTCCTTTTACCTCATGTTTGCTTAAACTATCTCACCCCACTGTATCTTAGGATCACTAAAAGAGAGGCAGCTTTGTTTTTATGGATTCACTTGAAAAAATATTTTTTGCTCAATAAAACTTGCATGATTTGTTCTTTTAAAATCCTGTCACAAAATTTTGAGCTCTTAAAAACTAAGAACCTAGTCTGAAATTATAAACAATTAATGTCATTTTGTTTTTGTTCAGTAACAGACTGTATGACCTCCTTTGGGTGGGTGGAAGCTGGCTATACCAGATGCAATTCTCCCCCTTATTGACTCTGGCCATTTCTGCACTAGACTGTTATAGTGCCATTATTCCACTTTCAACATCCTATGGAATCCTGAGGTTTGCACTTTACGGAGGGGTCTCTAAAGTTATAAAAATAAATAATACTTAAGATAATAATAAAGTAAAAAAAAAAGCCAAGTATGGTTAGATCTCCACATTCAGTAGGGTTAGAGGTATAGGACCCTCACAAAAGTGGAAAAACGAGTGCCTGGGGGAGGGAAGAAGTTGGAGAAAATCACAGATAATCCGAGGATAGAATCAAAATTCAAAAGGATCTTGACAGATTAGAGAGCTGGGCCAAAGCTAACAAAATGAGTTTCAACAGAGAGAAATGTAAGGTTCTACACCTAGGCATAAAAAATGGAATGGACAAATATAGGATGGAGGACACGTGGCTGGCTAACAGTACTTGTGAAAGGGATCTAGGAGTCTTAATAGACCACAAGCTGAACATGAGTCAGCAGTGTGATGTGGCAGCCAAGAAAGCCACTGCAATTCTTGGTTGCATCAATAGGAGTATGGTGTCTAGATCAAGGGAGGTAATGGTACCACTCTATTCTGCTTTGGTTAGACCTCATCTGGAATATTGTGTCCAGTTCTGGGCACCTCATTTCAAGAAGGATATTGACAGGCTGGACATGTCCAGTGGAGAGCAACCAAAATGGTGAAGGGTCTGGAAGCCATGCCCTATGAGGAGTGGTTTAGGGAGCTGGAGATATTTAGTCTACAGAAGAAAAGGATAAGAGGGGACATGATAGCCATGTTTAAATATTTAAAGCGATGTCATGTCAAGGAGAGAGCGGACTTGTTTTTCATTGCTCCAGAGACTAGGACAAGGAACAATGGATTCAAGCTGCAGGAAAAGAGATTCCACTGAAATCTCAGGAAGAACTTCCTGACGGTCAGGGCTGTCCGACAGTGGAATATGCTGCCTCAGAGTGTAGTGGAGTCTCCTTCTTTGGAGGTTTTTAAGCAGAGGCTGGATGGCCATCTGTCAGGAGTACTTTGACATGGGTTCCTGCATGGCAGGGGATTGGACTGGATGGCCCCTGTGGTCTCTTCCAACTCTATGATTCTATGATTATCCATGAAAGTCAAACCCACAAATGTGGAGGGCTGTAATCTACAGATGCTAGTCTTTTCTCTGCACCTTACATTTTCTGACAAAGTGCTTCATCGAGGAATTCAGTCAGTAAGGGTATTTATAATCAAACTGTCACATGTTGCTTCCAAGGGTTCATATCACCAGAAGTGAAAGTATGATGGATGGACAAAAGGTCAAGCAACCTGTGTAAACAAGTCATGACTGTGTTGTCACAGCTTCAAGAAGATTTTCTTCCAGATGGATACCTCTCAGTGTTCCCAAAGGGTACCAATAGCTGCACTATTCCATGCAGCTGTGCAACTGTGCAACTTTTCCACCTCCATCCTTGGTAGTTTTTCTAAATCAAAACATGATGAAAGAAACATTGAGAAAACAAAGGAAAACAGAAGGGGGTTACAAATTTGAAAGCAAAATTCTCTGATGAACACCCTGTAGAATTCTGTGAACGAAGCAGCATGATAAAAAGCTCATCTGGAAGCACCCTTGGAAAAGGCTTATGCATTTGTCCCAGGTCCATACAATATGGGCTAAAAATGGCATAATTGGAAAATTGACCAGCTGGCATCTTGTGGCCAGGATCCTGCAGGGACACACTACTCGTGTAACAGTTACCATTACAAATTGGTTCTCCTTTCTTGGTACTTGGATAGAGAGAAGAAGGAGACAACAATAGGAGAAGGAAGCTGACAGCTCCAAGCCACTGATTCCTGAAATGTTTGGCATTCTGTGGGGGTCCACAAAATCAGTATTGTCAGGATGACCTGTACTATGGAACAGATGATTGTCCAGTCCAGCCCTCCCATACTGTCCTAGCACTATGGGCCCCACCCCTGGAAACCAGGCATTTGAGAAACAGGCAGCTTGGAGCCAGAAGCTTTCTTCTCCTCCTTGTCACTGCATCATTTTTTGTCTTTCTCTTGCTGCTGCTTTCTTCTTGGCACAGATGTCACCAGTAATATAACTGTGTTGGTAGAGCCAGTGGAATCTTGTCCTCTCTTATCAAAGTCAGTCTGTTTGGAGCCTTGACCAGTCTGTTAGTGGTGGTAACAGCAGCAGGGATAGCTATGAAGTGAGCATTTAGGCAAGGCAGCTAATCTCACATCACTTGAGGTGAAAAAGGTCGTCATGATTAATCCAGTTTAAAAGAGTTAGAGAGGCCAAAGAGCATTTCCCAAGGAGAGAGCACTGTACCGTGTGGTAGAGCCAGCTTTTCATGTGCAGTTCTTTGCTGCCCGTGCTATATTCCCCACCAGGTTATCGTGCTGTTTTTGCGAACACACTTCTACTTACAGAGCCGTTGAAAAATAGCCAGGGTAGGATGGAGGGAGTGGGATCTGGTGGTAAAAGCTAGAGATAATGTGGCCCCGAGGCCCTTGTTCATGAAGCTTATCTGTGTATACGAAACATGTAAATTGCAGCAGGAAGGCATGGGATGGCAATCATCAGCCGAATTTCCCCTCCCCATGTGCATAGATGTAACATTATGCAGAGAGCCTATCCACATACTGGTCACATGTGCATAGGGCTCTGTATACTGGATCCAGGGTCTCCAAAAAGCAAACACCCACTGAGGTGCAAACAATTCTTCCAGAGTTTATATGTGTCACTTGCATGTATCCAAGCCCTGTTTATTAGATCTGACAGATCAGGGCAAGATTGGTGCAGGATTGATGCAATATGAGCTGCTGCCTGTTCCACCCACAGTGACCTACTGCCTACACTCTCCTTGCCGTTTTAAATAGTTTTACTGCTACTTTAGCTGAGGCAGCAAAGAGTGGGGCATGGCTATTCTGGAAAGTTCTGTAGGAGTATCCCTGGTCCCTTTCTTGCCATGGCCATATTAAACAGTATTTGCTACTCCAGCAAGAGGCAAGTTGCTGGGGGAATAAAAAGTGTGAAACATAGGGTAGAATCAGCTGCCCTTTACCTTCCACCATCCTTTTGTTTACAGGGAGTCAAATTAGATGATACCTTTGGCACTTTTTAGAAGGCATAGGGCCTTTCTGCACTACAATGTTACAGTGCTATTATTCCACTTTCAACATCCTGTGGAATTCTGGGGTTTGTAGTTTACTGAGTCCAAAGAGCTCTCTGTCTGAGAATTCAAAATGCTCCTCCCTAAACTGCAAACTCCAGGATTCCATAGGAGGTTGAAAGTGGTATAATAGCACTAGAACAGCGTAGTGTGGAAAGGCCAATATTCCGCCAAGTGATGAAAAATATCTATTTGCCATTGCACATGCTTTCCTCTGCCTCTGTAGCATGTGTTTACCATACTTTGTTTTGTGATTGACCATTGAAAGATAAAATCAGTCTTAATTTGCAAGTCTGATTGCTGAAGGACATATAGCAATAGCAATAGCATATGTATTTCTATACTGCTTATCAGCTAAGCGCTCTCTAAGTGGTTTACAATGTGTTTTAGCTAACTGCCCCCAACAAGCTGGGTACTCATTTTACCAACCTGCAGAAGGATGGAAGCTTGAGTCAACTTGGAGCCTGGCAGGATTGAACTCACAACCTTGTGGCTGCAGTACAGGCATTTAACCACTGCGCCACCAGGGCTATCTAGGAAAATTCCATTGCTGAGATGGAAAATGGGTTTAATTGCATGCAATATTGCCTGTAACATCTGGTCTGATCCATAGATATATAGTGTCAACATGGCGATATGATAGGTAAGCTTCTCTGTTCAAACCGCAGCTAAATCCTGAATTCACTGGAAATGGAATTACAGCTTCTCACCTTCTCTTCCCAGTTGGTGAAAATGGAACGGCAGTGTCCTACTATACTAACCAATGAAACACAGAATTTAAAACTTATTTTTATGTATTAAACCCCATCTTATTTCACCATGGAACTCAAAGTAGTATGAATGGGTCAAGACTGTTCAAACTCACACCTATTTAACTTCAACAAACAGGCGGTTATCTCATGTACTGGACTTGTACATTTCAATCAGAGTATGACTATATCTGCAACAACACCAATTTGCTGATCTTAGTGAGCCTAATCAAACTTCTAATATCAATGAGAGTAGACCCAGTAAATGAATGGAATTCACTAAGTCAACCCCTATATAAGTCCTATTAATTAAATGGGCTCACTCTTACTGAGAATAACAATTGCATTCAGTACAATACTGCTCTACGTGAAGAGTTCTGTCAACCAGTTTGATATCACAGTCAGACTCCTGAGTTGGAATCCTAAGTTCACTCTTTGAAAGTCTCAGTAGTTTGGGATCTTAAAGACGACTTCTTCCAGAGTGAGACTGCCCACATATTATGGTTGTACTTAGAGATCTTTTTCTATACTTTCCAGTGATGTAGACTCGAGTTGATAGACTTGGACTCAAGTCATACTTAAGTCACTTCAGTGACTTGACTTGAACTCGACTCGGCCATAAATTATGCACTGACTCAACTCGACTCGACTCGAGACTTGTATATTTTTAATGACTGACTTGCTGCCCTTGGTTCAGTAACATAACGCATTCATCCAGAAACTTTGTGACTTTAAACAATGCCTCCATCTCTTTTTGCCTACTGGTCACATGACAATCTGTCTCAAGCCCAAAGTGTGGGTGCATTTCTCAGAGGGGAACAGCAAACAGATTGAGCAATGGGCTTGAAGGGGGCTTGAGGTCTGTTCAACAGCCTGTCCCCACTGCATATCCGAGGAGCCTTCTAAAACATTTTCTAAGAGCAAAACACAAGACTCACCTCCAGAGTGCAGGGTGCATTTCTCAGAGGAGAACAACAAATGTGTTAGGCAATAGGCTTGAGAAGGAAAGATCCTTCCTTCTAAAGCTTTTGAATCTTCAGTAATGGGGAGTAAGACAGGATCCTATTCCCCACTTCCAAAGGTGCGGATGGAAAATTGCAAATGTGGAGAGCCAACTCGGCTTAAATTGTTAAAACTGACTTTATTTGACTCTGTCTAGAAATCCTGGAATACAGGTTGGGGTGTAAAGTTTGCTCCCAGACTTGAGACTTGACTTGAAAGTGCCTTCAAGGACTTGAGATTTGAAGGTAGGGACTTGAGACTTGACTTGAGACTTGGAGTAAACGACTTAAATACATCACTGGTATTTTCCCTCTCCATCTGAGATTAAGCTAATCAGAAAAAAGGACTTTTCCCCCCTCCCTTCTGGCTCCTCAACTGCTAACTTCTCTCAGGGAAGTTCCTCTAGCACAAGTCTGTTTTCTTTTTGGAATCTGGCAAAATTCTTTTATTTATTCAGACATTTTACATCCCTTAATTGTATAGGCCAATGCGTTATTATACAAAAGTAAGTCCCACAGGGTTCATTGGAGCTTACTCCCGTTGGACAGTAAGCATTTTAGATCTTGGTCTTCTTCCTATCCCTATGGAATTATTATTTGCTCTATGTTTAATGTTTAGTCTTTCACTATTTCATTGCTATTTTACATGTTGCCTTTCTGGAAGACACTTTGGATTTCAGCAGGGTAATAAATGTTTAACTAAATAAAGCTGAAGTCCCAAATATACTTACTTTGAAGTAAGTCCCATTGAATTCACTGGTACATAGATCCAAACAGATGTGTGCAATGTTGCACTGTTCAAACTAGACATTAAGGGAAATAATTTCCCTGTGATTAAACCACCCCTGCTAGCAATTTCCTCAGAAGTACATGCCCCAGCGGTCAGGTTTGCAAATCAAGCTTGAACTTAACTTTCTAATGAGAAATCACAAAACAAGTTACATAGGTGAGCACATCATGTGCTATGACAAACAAAACATCTTGCTCCACTTGAGGGATGACCTCTTCTAAATATATATTATTTTGGCTAGTTTGGTCCTCACACATCAGCGAAATTCACTGCCTGTTTGTGGGCAAGTTTAATATACCTTACAAGATAGCTTTAAGGACAGAATGCTACTGTGAGCTGCTTGGGAAGAAAGAAGATTACCAATATATGCTTGTACATGTTGCTTAATGAGTATTTGGATTAGAGAAATAGAACTGAGGTAAACATTCTCCCTCCACCAGCATTGTGACCCTCATCAAAATTGGGATCTTTGCAGGCTGAATTGCTCTTTAAAAACATGATGGAGACTCTGACCACAGGTGTCTTTCCTGAGAAACTTTTAATCAAGTTATCTATCCTGCCCATCTGCCTTTTCTCTCAGATTAGGAAGCAGATCACCCTTTGGCGAATGGTAAAATCAGCATGAGCTTAACTCTTTCACGCTAAAACAAATAGGATTTCAACACTAGCTGAATCACATTCAGCTATAATGATCAAGTGCATGGAGACTCCAGAGTCCTGCATAGAAAGCTGCTGCACTCCTCCCACATGTTACCCTCTAAGACAGTCTTCCCCAACCTGGGCCCCTCCAGATGTTTCGGCCTACAACTTCCACCCAGAACTACAAAGTCAATGTTCAGGAATAATGGGAACTGTAAGCTAACAATATCTGGAGGGACCAAACTGGGGAAGGCCGCTAACGGGTTATTTATTTTGGAAAAGGTTGTTGCTCTTACCTTGCCCCCTGCCCATTTTATGCTCAATTGACATCTTACCATTTAGCCAGTGCGTTCCTGCCTAAAATGTATAGCCTCTTTGATCTGGAGGGCAGGGGCTAGTTCTCAGACTGTTCTGCCAAAGTTGTTGCAGCTGTAGCAGACCACGGATCAGGCAATGTTTGGTCCCCAGAGACAAGAAAGCATGAAAATGTCCATATTGTTCATTTTCCACTGCCAAATGTCATGAAGCATGAACTGGACTAATTCAGAGATGGAACCAAATGATAAATAAGTCTAGGTCCCTTGGGGAGCTGGATGCCTTTCTGGTAACTGCTGTTCAGACTTAGACACGTAGATTTATCCTTCTTGTTCTCAGAAGAAAACTCTACTCATTTTCCTCTTTCCTTGCACCATCTTATTTCTAGACACATTGCTTTCTTCTACATACTATAGCACAGGACTTTTAGGTGCTTGCAAATAGAATCCACAAACCACATCGTATGCTGCCTTCAAGGCTGCCATAAGAAACTCTGGGGAGCCAATATGAGTGAAGCATTTCAGTTCTCTTTCCATTCCCTCTTGGCTTATTGTGGTATTCAACCATTCCTGCATCGCTCAATAAATAATAACATTGTTTTCTCTAGGGTTTATTTTTAATCAGTTTTTATTGGCTTGTTGGGAGTGATGGAGCCAGATGATTACAAACCCTTGAAATGAATTGCAGGATGAGAAAGATATAACAAAAAGAACTTTCCCCACCTTATTTCAGTGCCATGTCTGTTGTCTTTACCTCCGACTGTCAGTGTTTGTTTCTCTACCTTTTCTTCTAATCAAATCAAAATTTTTCTGTCAGAGCAATTTGTGACAAGTCAGTTTCACAGAGCATCATATTGAAAGCCTGATACTTCACTGGCATTATGGTCCTAAGAAGATATAGAATAGATGAAAAGAAATTGCCCTTCATGTAACATGTGTGTCCCAGGAAGCAGCCTGAGAGACCACAAGCAAAATGGAAGCACATTGCGGATTGCCATAGACTTCCTGAAACAGACTTAATTTGTCACCCACTGTGCTGAACAGAGACAAGGGTCAACAGCCTACCAATCTCTTTCCAGGCATAATTCAAAGTGCTGGTTATGACATTTTGCCATGTATGGCAAACCTCCTCTGAGTATTCCTTACCTAGAAAATCCTGTGAAATTCATGGAGTCGTAATAAGTTGACTTGAAGGCACATATATACACATGCCTTGGGTCCTGACTGTCTGCAAGACAATGGCCATTTCCGCACTGCCCTGTTATAGTACTTTTATTCCACTTTCAACCTCCTGTGGAACACTGGGGTTTGCAGTTTAGAGAGGGACCTTTAGAATTCTCAGCCAGAGAGCTCTTTGGCCTCAGTAAACTGCAAATCCCAGAATTCCACAGGGTGTTGGAAGCGGAATAATAGCACTATAACAGTCTAGTGCGGAAAGGGTCCCAGTCTCTCTGTATGAACCTGCAAAGGTTTTAAGAACCTTACAGGAGCACTCTCTTGGGATCTTACCACTGTCACTGCTTTGTCTGGCAAGGACACAGCAAAAGGTCTTCTCAGTGGCTGCTCCCAAGCTGTGGAGTTCCTTCCCATGGAAGTCTGAATTGCCCCCTTCTCTGCTCGCTTTTCTGCTCTCTTTTCATTTGGGCAGGCCTTTGGCTGTTGAATGGCTATTCCAGAAGGGTCTTTTAATGGGATGTTGTACTTTGATCATCACTATTATATTTTAAAAGTTCTTAAATTAAATATTTTAATATTAAAATATTTTAATATTTTAATATTAAATTTATATTAAATATTTGTAAGGATGTTATGTCGAGGAGGGCGCAGGCTTGTTTTCCATTGCTCCAGAGACTAGGATAAGGAGCAGTGGATTCAAACTACAGGAAAAGAGATTCCACCGGAACCTCAGGAAGAACTTCCTGATGGTCGGACTGTCCAGCAGTGGAATATGCTGCCTTGGAGTGTGGTGGAATCTCCTTCTTTGGAGGTTTATAAGCAGAGGCTGGATAGCCATCTGTTGGGAGTGCTTTGATGGGTGTTTCTGCATGGCAGAGGGTTGGACTAGATGGCCTCTGTGGTCTCTTCTAACTCTAGGATTCTATGAAATTGTTTAAAATTAGTGTTTTTCATAGGACTGATTTTTTTAAAAATTATTGTTATTTTTATCCTTTACATTGTTTCATCTGCATTTTTGAAACCCAAGTGGGTTTATTTCTTCCCATATGGGAATAGAGGAAGAGAGGAAGGGTATGAATAACATTACATTACAATGTATTCATTCATTCATTTAATTTGTATTCCATCTTTCTTCCAATATGTGACTCAAGGCAGCATATACAGTATAGCTTAAAACAAAATACAAAGAAAACAATGCATAGTACAAAGGTTTAAAATGTTAGAACCATCTTTGGTTTGTAAAATAAAATAAAAGAATTCCTTAGGTAGAGGCAAATAGAGCAGTTGAACTCTCTATCAGATCTCAGTACATGACTATTGGGATACTTTGGTCTCAGAGGTTGTGCAGGTCTGCCTTAAGATCTGAACCCATTCCTCTGAGTTTTTTTCTGTTCTGTGAATGCTACTTCCACTTGCTCTTCCAAACTGATCTAAAAAACATGAGGTCTTATGATATAAATCCTTGGATTTTGCCAGGTTTTGTCAGTCATTGGCTCTCTGCAGTCACTCATTCTATTTTAGGAGTGAGAGCTGTTAATAGCAGCTTCTTGGACTTATACTAGCATTCTTCCCTTTTTTAAAAAAAAACTGAGTGTGGTTTGCTGAGGTGGTCCTATGGTTTGAAGGGCAAATTTTCTTCTTCCTCGTTTGTTATTTTTCTCAGAATCAGAGTGTTATAGTGAAAAAGTGCCATTTCACTCATGCACTAAGGTACCAGATAGATAGATAGATAGATAGATAGATAGATAGATAGATAGATAGATAGATAGACAGACAGACAGACAGACAGACAGACAGACAGATGGAGCAAAAGATCAGAATATTTTTTTTGTTCCAATATGTGTCAGAATGAGAAAGAAACCCACTCAAGGGTGGGAATAAAATGTTGCAACTGGTGCTGATCATTGCCAGATAACAGAAGCATTGGATATTGGAATTATTATTATTATTATTACAGCAGCAGCTGGCCATTTCTGCACTTATAGTGCTATTATTCCACTTTCAACATCCAATGCAATCCTGGGGTTTGCAGTTTATGGAGGGCATTTAGAATTCTCAGCCAGAGAGCTCTTTGGCTTCAGTAAACCACAAACCCCAGAATTCCAGAAGATGTTGAGAGTGGAATAATAGCGCCATAACAGTGTAGTGCAGAAATGGCCAATATCAGAACCTCCAGCAGCCTCTTGACACATTTGCCTTGTCTGGAGGAGTCATTTATTTCTCATTACACTGACCATCTGGAAGATTTCTGTGCAAAGATGGTTATACATGAATACATTGTCAGTTTATGGGGAAAAAAAAGGTTGAATTCAGTTCATTTTGAAGGGGTTAAATCCAATGCCACTTGAATAGGAAAAATAAGCGAATTGAATTGTGCCTCTGAGTAAATTGCAGATGTCTGTCTTATCTCAAATTTTAGAGAATGGCCTTGCAACAAAAGGTCTGGGAATTCACAGGGAGGCACTATACTCCCTACCATTATTTTGTATCATCTTCTAAACTAACTCTTTGTTCTCTTCTGTACACGTGTGTGCTAAGTTAATGATGTAATGGAAAGTTAACCAAAGATCTTTTTCTCCAGTGATGGGCGGGCTAAGTAAATGATTGACTGCTGACATAGAAGGCAAAAGGTATATAGTGATGCTACCTCAATTAATCAACACAACAGTTCTGGGATAACTGTTGCCCTTGCGCAAGGTATTGTTAACAATAAAAATGGCTTTTTGATTTTTCCCTGAAACCTGGTCGTCTCCACTTTTCTGGCTACAACAATTTCATACTAAAAGCATTGACAATTCTGGCTCTGTCACGCAAGCATCTTAACATGATACTATGAGGAAAATATTATTTGTACAGAAGTGCAATAAATTTAAATAGCAGCTAGACAATCTCATAGAAATAAATGCCTTGCACCACAGTAGAATGGCATTCTCAATAATACCATTTAGATATTAAGAATGTTACAGCAATTGGTTTTTATGTGCAGCAAATAACTAAAGACACTGGATTACTTCCCAAGAGCATGCTGGAATATATAATCAGAAATGAATTTCTTTAATGAAGACAGTAAAGCTCTATTCCAGTTACACTAGAATTATACCAGACTATTGGCCACCTTATCCACCTTATTACTATGCACGCATCCCAGGAGAAGACAAATCGCTTGGAAAAATCACAAAAGACTAGCAAAATGGCAGCATTCCAGAAAGGGTGTCCATAAAAATAGTGGCAAGGCCCACCAAATAGGCAACGCGTGGTGCCCATACACAGAGGAAGCCAGTGGTTCAGGTTAGTAAAGGCATGGCCACAGCACATTTCTTTCACTGTAACATACACAAGACCAGAGTGCCCCTGATCCTTCAGAGGTGGTAGCACAGACACCTCTCCTCTTACTGCCTGGCAGACAATAAAGGCAGGGTTTCAAGTCCTATGCCCACAAACACCATTTTGAAGTGCAGTACACAAAGGGGAGGAAGAACAGTCTACACAGGAGAGAAGCCACGTATCAAACATAGCTTTCCCTGGGACAAGGCTGGGACAACTCTGTAGTTACTCAGAAAAGCCAAATACAATAAACAGCTTGCAGCCAATGATACCTGTTACCACCGCGATCTGGCCTGGCTTTGGTGAACCATTTTTGATATCATAATTCGGCCTTCTGCCACCAGCCATGTGTTTGTGAGGCTCCGCCGAACAAGTGCGAAGCTAGGCATGGATGATCAAACACCAGATATTGCCAGATCCGCTTCAGGGGGAGACCTCCCGACACAAACACCTTAATTACAATTGCACAGTAACAAAAGGACTCTCTGCCTGAGAGCACACCCTGGCAAGCTAGGCACTTAACGGCCGAGCTAGCCGCATCTACATACCGGCCATACTATTGTCAATTCGGCATATAATTTAATCATGCAAATTCTGACCTTTCGGAGGTTTTGTCTCCAGCCCAAAACTTATTGTTCTCACCCAAAACCAGTCTAGCCTGCGGTTGTTCTTCTCCCTATAAAAATCCCCCGCTCTGAGAGCTCTTTGGAACTCTCGCTGGACTCTGCTGAAATCACTTAAACTCTTGCTGAATCACTGGAACAGTCTGGACTTCACTGGACCTGGCTGAACTCCACTGGAACTCTCGCTGAAAATCACTTGCTGAAATCACTTTTCCTCGCCTCGCTGCCGCTTGGTCCAGCAGAATCCCCTCGGTCTCCACGCCGGGTTTCCTCCTTTTCAATTGGTGTCTCCAGGACTTCGGACAGGTGGCGTATTGCCCATTCCCCAAATTCTCTCTCTTTCCTTTTCTAGTTAGGAGTGTGTTTGTGTTTTTATTATTATTGTTTAATAAATACTGTTAGTATTTTGAAACGGCTTGACTCCTCGCTGACCTGAACCAGTATACATAGGGTAAAAGATCCCACTGCGTTGCCCTGCCTCTCGTTAGCCAACAGAGTGCTCCAGCTAATTTCCCCATCTTTGCTAGGTTTGTTTGGTATTTGGGCGCCCCTCCCAGGACCCCCAATTTATAGGATAACATACTTTTATAACTCTCTTCAACAACTGAGGTGCAGTTCCAGATTGTAAAAAATTAGAAATAGTGGGCAGAAAAAGCAATAAGAGTGGTTACTATTTATTGTTGTTGTTGTTGTTAATTGATGTCAAGTTAACTTCCACTTATGTGACTCTACGAATGAAAGACCTCAAGGCGATTTCTACACTAGACTGTTATAGCACTATTATTCCACTTTCAACATCCTATGGGGTCCTGGGGCTTGCAGTTTAGGGAGAGGCCTCTGAGGTCGCTGCAAACCCCAGGATTCCATAGGATGTTGAAAGTGGAATACTAGAACTATAACAGTCTAGTGTGAAAATGGCCCAAGTCATCCTATTGTCAATAGCCTTGCTCAGGTCTTGCAGACTCAGGGCCATTGTTTCCTTGATAGAATCTATCTATCTGTAGTATGGTCTTCCTCTTTTCCTACTGACTTTTAGCTGATCAAACTTTATTCTCTTCTCTAATGAATCATGTCTTCTCATGATATACCAAAAGTATGACAGTCTCAGTTTGGTCAGCTCGGCTTCTAGGGGGAGTTCCAGCTTAACTTATTCTAGGACCCATTTATTTGTTTCTATAACTGTCCATAGTATCAGTAGAATTCCCCCCTGCCTCATATTCCAGCTGAGTTCTTTTCTTATTGTTTAACCCTTTTGAGTCCTTTCCTCCAGTAAGCTCAATGTGGCTCTCCTTTCCCCTTCAGTTTAATGTCACAACTACAATCCTGTGAAGTAAGTCAGGATGAGAGAAAGAGCGTCTGGCTCAATGTCAGTCTATCAGTTTCATGGTTTACTCTGGACCCACTCTGGACTAGACCTAGAGTAGGGTGCTAGAACCAGGATGGCCCAAGCCCTACTTCTGCAATCTTAAATCCTGTACCATATTGGCTCACAGATCAGGGAACTGTCTTCCACTGTACTCTAGACATCATTGCTATTTCTGGAGGCTGCATGATGGTTCTGAAGGTATAACTGCATCCTCTGAAAACCAGGTACTATCCCTTCCCACTGAGCCTAGGCTCTGCCTCTGCAATCCATCCATCCATCCGTCCATGTAAATAAGTTGTGCACATGAGAAGTCAGCCAGTATCAGGAATAGTAGCTACTTTTGGTATGGGGTTAGGTTGGGGGTTGGGATGTGGGAGGGTGTTGTGCACAGCTGGCAGTGGCATGATTTTCAGGTGAAAATGGTACAAAAATCTGACATAAAAAAATTAAATTGGGGATGAGGCCACAAAAATAGGGCCTGCAGGCTGTACTTTCTCCAGCTCTGCTGTAAGAGGCTTAATTGTATGCACCATATTAGTACAAACTGATGAAAGAGATTGAGTGGAATTTGAGACATTGTCTTGTAGGTGTTTGTAATTATTTTGAGCCATTTCTGAGGCCATTGCCACTGTACACTTTTATAGTGCTATTATTCTACTTTCAACATCCTGAGGTTTGCAGTTTAGGGAGGAACAGTTAGAATTCTCAGCCAGAGAGCTCTCTGGCCTCAGTAAACTGCAAACCACAGAATTCCATAGGATGTTGAGAGTGGAATAATAGCACTGTAACAGTAGAGGGCGGAAATGGCCTGAGTTTAAAGAATGGATGTGAGTTGGTGTTATATCATTTATTTATTTGGGGGGGGGGAATTAAACACTGTGCAGCCCTGTGATATGGCCATGAAAGAGTATTTCTGTGTAATAATCACACACTTCATCATATGGTTTTGTGGACTTTCTTCCAAAAGAGATTATAAATGTCAGTCTTTAAGATGCCCCTCCTTGTCTTTGTAGCTAGGAGGTAAACATGGCTAACTATGCTGGAATTTTCATTAGGTAACCAGAAGGGAAAATAAGTCCAGAAGGCACAATTGCAATAAATTCTCATTGCAGTAGCCAGAAGGAACTCTTGAACCTATTAACGAAAAATGGAGAAGAAATAAATCAAAGGAACTTGCTATTATGTGGAGTTGTTGTTGAATCATTTGGATTGTAGAAATGGAATGTTTCACCCCTGAGAGTGAACAGATGAACAAGTGCAGAATTCCTCGATCTGACAGTGGTAGAGATAACGAAGACTCTTGTGGCACCTTAAAGACTAGCACATTAATTCTGGCCTAAGCTTTTCTAGGCTAAAGGCCATATAGACAAATGAAATGTTGTCCACATACACACACACACACACACACACACACACACATATAGCACATATGATTGTGGAGGCAATTGTAACTTGGAAGTGAGAAGTTGAAATCTAAATGCAGGAAGTATTGACATCAAAATTAAATTATTCACAGTTATTGACAGTAAGTCTGTAGGAGAGCCAACGTGATGTAGCAATTTAAACATTGGACTAGAGATGCTGGAGATCAGGGTTCGATTCCCCGTTCAGCCATGGAAATCCACCGGGGAATCTTGGGTGCATCACACACTCTCAGCCAGAGGCGTATCTAGGGTGGGGCAAGTGGGGCATGTGTCCTGGGTGCCAGTGCAGCTGCACAAGCCTAGGCATACATGTAGGGGTGGGGAGTGGGGGTAGGAGTAAGAAGGTAGGAGTGCAACTTCCACACTTGTCCTAGGTGCTGTAATGCTAGCTATGCCACTGCTCTCAACCTCAGAAAACCCCTTGATAGCCTCCCATTAGGGTTGCCATAAGTTAGAAATGATTTGAAGGCACAGAAAAACAACAACACCTGTAGAAGTGGATTAAAATCCAGGAAAGCTTGTGGTAGATTAGTTAGTCTTAAAGGTCCTTGTTTTCTTGCTAATAACACTGAGCGCACATTCATTTCAACATGAAAGTACTCATATAATGTAGTGTTTTAGCATCCATGTACAACAGCAACTCTCTTCTCCTGTGTATCTCTCAGGGCTTAGTTCCGCTTGTGTTATGGAGTATGGACTTCCTCTCTGGAAACCCATGTTTCCTACCACCCCACCCTCAGCCTCCCACAGTATATGCCTTCACTTCCGGCAACTTTCTATTTTAACCACCGCAACACTGAGTAATGTAATTTTGTCCCTGAAATGGCATGTGCTTGTTTATCTCACTAGTTTTATGTTTCACTCACTTTGTTGTTCCTTTAAATGAATGCTGCATTTAGCATCCAATCATCAACACCACACAGTACATCTGAAGACAGTATTTCAGTGGTTGGCTATAACTTTAATATATAGCACATAGGAGTCACCAGAGACCTAACCAACTAACTGCCACATCCTGGGATGTACATATACAGTTAGGTTGTTTAAAATGCATACAGTCCTCCCTCCACTTTTGTGAGGGTTTGGGGCACAGAACTCTTGCAAAAGTGGAAAAACTACAAATCACTTCCCCTCCAATTCCCTTCGGAGGTTCTTTCTTCCCATTTGCATGCAAAACAGAAGGGAATGGCAGGGGAAGACTCGTGCAAACCTTCCTTTTCCCCTCCAGGATTCCCTTTCTGTTCCTCTGTACTTTGCCCTAGCGCAGAGAATTTGTGCAAGCCTTCCTCCCCGATTCCCTTCTGTTTTGCCTTGGCATGAGTTCTCCCCACTGGGGCAAAATGCATAGAAAGGGGAGGCGGAGCTCCAGAGGGGGAAAGGGAGGTTTGTATGAGCCTTCCTCCACCCCCCATTCCCTTCCATTTTGCAGGGGAACAGGAAGGGGGAGCTCCATCAGGGGAAAGGAAGGCTTGTGTGAGCCTTCCCCTGTTCCCTTCTGTTTTGCCTCAGAGCAAGTTCTTCATGCTGGGGCAAAATACATGGGAATGCAAGGAGGAGAACGGGGAGGAAGGCACATGAGCTCACAAATAATCAAATTTGTAAAGGTCAAACCTATGAATGTGGAGGGAGAGCTGTATATCAGACCCTCCAGCTGTTGCGATTTGAGTAATGGTGCCAATTATTCCTCTATCCTTCTGCTTTTTCATCTGCTTTTAAAATGTCCCACTTTCTCTCTTCTCTTCCCCATTTTCCCCTTTGTCCTCAGCTTACTTCAATCACTGCAAAATGAGTTCAAAGTGAAAAAAATAGTTTGCACTCCATTAATTCACTGGATCTGGGAAGAGAAAAAATGGGGGCAGAATCTTCCTTGTAGGCTCAGGCAAAAGCAAACCGCTGCAGCCTTTCCTAGCTTGTGTGTTATTCCTAATTAGTAACTTTTGCTATCTTGCTATTTTGCTATCTTGACCATACTCTGATGTTGCTTGGCCATGCGTGTCTTGGTTTCCATCTGTGAAATGTTGGAGGCTATGACATATTGCAGTGATCCCATTTCTAGGGGTCAAACCTAATTCTAATCTATTTTGCCAAGTATTTCAGCATCCGCAACTTTTGCTGAAGTTCCTGTTTTTATTACTATTATCTGTGGCCTCTTTGATTTTTCTTTATCCTTTCCTTACAATCCTGTTTTTTTTCCAAGTTGCATGTGGCAGATTTCCAATTTACTTCTGAGTTTGTTTTTATAATCTGAAATACCCAAGACTGGCTAAAACATTAAGTGAATCAAGGATCCAAATGTATGTGGGAGAGGAATTACTCATCTTTTCTGACTAGAACCACATTGTCCGTGTGGTCTTGCAAATCTCTGAAGCTGTCTGTCCCATCATATTCATAACATATAATGATTTTTCTTGAGCTACAACAAGGGAAAACACAACAAAGACAACAACCCATCAACAAAATAAAACCTTATTTGTTTAAATGATTTCAAAACCTCCTTTTAGGACTGGTGGGGGGAACCTATGGCCTTCCAGATATAGGTGGACTCCACACCACATCAGTTCCAGTCAGTCAAGGGCAAAGAGCAAACAATGGTCTGTATGCAGTTAAATACCATCCCAAAGCACTTCCAGTCACACATCCAAACCGGATTGTTGAGAATGTGGGTTGAATGGCTGAGAATGCCAAGTCGAGAATGAGTGTAGATGTAGAAGGCATGATATATGCAAGATGGCTGTTTCAACCTGCAGCACCTCCAACCCATACAAAGTGGTGAAAAAGTGATTTCTTGTAGCCACATCTTCATATCCATACATAGAAAGCTCACACTGTAATAAATCTGTTAGTCTTATAATTGCCACATGTCACATTTGGCGCTTTGTTGCAACAGACTAATACTTCTGCTGATCTGCAAATGTCAACCCAGTCCAGTTTCAGCAGCTCTGCAATGGTGCAATAAACCTTATTTGAGTGGCAAGCCAGTTAGTCTTTTAAAGTGCCGTAATACTGCACAGACAGTGGCAAATGTGCTTGCAGCTAATGCACATTAGTACAGGGTTCACTTTTGGGTCCTGCTTCTGGTAGAATTTAACATTTTCTTGTGGGCTGCATGATACATACTCACACAAACACTCCACAAAATGGTAAGGATAAGATAATACAAGTAGAATTAGCAAGGTGTTCCCTGGAGATATGTTTTGATTCTTTGACATTACAGATTGAACGGAAGATGTCGTCCATTTCTCCATGCAGTGTCCATGTCTTTTCCTTGGGGTGTTCTAAAGATCAGCCCAAGAGATTCTGCTAGAAGGGTCAGCGTAGAGCCAGCATGGTCTAGTGGTTTGAGCATTGGACTATGACCCTGGAGATTAGGGGTCAATTCCTGCTTCGCCATGGAAACCTACTGGGGCATGTCACACACTCACAGCCCCAGAAACAGCCACAATAGGTTTGCCTTAGGGTTGCCATAAGTGAGAAATAACTTGAAGGCACACAATGCCATGTAGAGAAGCCAGCTAGAGTGCTGTTGAATCTTGTTTCATTGCATTTGATGGGAACAGTGACTGAAGTGCAGTGAAGAATACATTGCATAACACCCAGGCCCTTTCTGCATCTTACTGGTTTCCGTCGCTGTTCTGTTATGATCCTGGCAGTCAGATGGGAGCGTGACCCAAATGCTCCCCTCCGCACCTGGCTGCCTGTCTATGGAAGGGTAGTGCAAAGGACATGCTCCTTCCTTCCAAGGTGCAGCCGGCCACATCCCATGCTGCACTGGGGAGATATGTGTGTAGATCACACTTCCATTGTTTCCACATGGCTGCCAGTGATGGGAGCATCGTGTGATCAGGGGCCATTACTGGATTTTTTTTCTGGTAATGTAATATCCTGCAATTGTGATGGGGGGACGTGTTGGCAGTGGGACCGCAATGACATCACACGAAAGCATGACTCACGGACCAGCAGCAACACATCCCCATTGTGGGACAGTGGTATTGTACAGAAATAGCCCTAGAGTTCTAACAATGGTGGCTCTACCTCCCAGCATCTGTCACCTGAGGTGCTTGCCTCATACCACCTAACAGTAGGGCTGGCCTTGCTTGCTCTACCTGCTGTGTGACAGATCTGGAATCCTGCTTGCATGGAGAGAAGCCAGGCAGATACAAATAATCTGTTAACAAACATACAAGAGGAGCCACAACTGCACTGTCGTGCTTCCTAGATAGTTTTAGCACTGAATCTCCATTTGAACCCAGTGAATCCAAAATAGAACTGGCAGTTTAAAAAGGAAACTGGACTGTTGATATTGACTCAATTCCCAGGGGTGTGTGTGTGTGTGCGTGCATGCGCACGTGCGTATGCATACATATACAGCTATACACTGGCAGAGGACATACGATGGTCAGGTAGTCAAGTCAATGTAAAATAATTATTGATTATATTAAAATACACAATTTCTACCACAAAAATATTATTTAGTATAATTAATGGTTCTGTATTACTTGAGCAGAATTTTACTCTGAATGCAATATTAACCTCTGACTTCAACATTTATTAGTCTGTATGTTATACTATGTTATAATTAGTTTTGAAAGAGGTCAACCCTATTTGCATGAGTAAAACATTATCTCTCCCCAAAATGCTGAAGGCAATCAATGAAGCTAATGAGATTTTATGGGAACCACCTGCTGGACGCATTCTCCAAGATCAAATAGCTTTGATGCAGGTAGGCAGAACCTTTAATTAGTCATGCAACAATATTCCTGAAAATGCCCCAATGGGCAAGAAAATCCAGGTTGCTTGTGTGAAATAAAACACAGTGTGTCTAATAGCTAGTGAATGCAGGAAGAAATAAAATGTCCCATGACCTGTAGGCTGAAAGCCTTTTTTTGCTCTTTCACTGGTTTATCTGATGTGACGGGTGTGTAAATCTACCAGAAAATGCCGTATTTCAGTAAGCAGTGGACTCACATGGTAATTAAACCTGGTAAATTCGAAAAGTGATATTGACGTCTTATTTATTTATTATCATGAGCATCAATTCTGTCAGCAAGTGGCCATGATGAATGAGCTGACTGATTAACTGTCGGAAACAGCAGTTAAAATGGATTTCTCTTTTAAAGTTCCATCACTGGTGACATTGAGAAAGAGATCTAGAAGATTACCAAGTAATCTGTTTACTGTGGCAACATCTGAAGATGGAACAGATGGCCTAACACGCTCACAGTCAAACCTTGTTTCCCGTCCATCCCTTCTTGTGTTGTCATCCTCCAGAAGAGGAAAGCTAAAGATAGTTACAGATTGTGGTGGAAAGTGTTTAGCTAATTAAATCCATTAAGAAAATATGCTTCAGTGATACAAACTATTAGAATATATTTACAACAATTGCAATGCTATCACAAACTCGAATAATCACTTAGCTTTGCAATTAATTATTATCTGGAGAAGCTTCTCCAGAGCTTGGACAAGCTTTCATAACATAAATTGAGTAGGCTTCCATGGAGTGTTTGAGGGACTGACAGAGCCCTACCCTGTAGGAGACCAGTCTCTCACAGAGACTTGCAAAGTCTGAATTAGTCATTGCTTTTTACCAGGTGATGCACTGTCTAAAATCACAAGATGATCCAGAAACTTCTGCAATAAGAGATCTGTGGCAATGGTTCCCCACTGGATTGTCCTGATGCTTTGCACTTCAGCTTCTGGAAGCCCCTGCTATCGTGGCTGATGGTCAAAGATTCTGGGAACTGATGTCCAAAATCCCTAAAAGAACAAATGTAGGGAACCACTGGTCTATTTTTATTTCACATAATGCCATTTACAGTGGCCCCTCAAGTTTCACAAGGGTTGGGGGCAAAGGACCATTGTGAAAATCAAAAAATCATTGATAACTCCCTCCCTGCACCTGAGTGAGCACTCCACCTTTCATTCCCAGCCATGGCCCCCCTCCCATTTCCTTGCCTTTTGCCCAGGCACATGTGCCTTCCTTCTCTGCATCCAGGCATAAGGCAAGCAAATGGGAGAGGCAGCCCCACTTGCAGAGAAGACACACGTGCCTCCCCTCCCATTATCTTACCTTTTCCCCGGGCGCACATGCCTTCCTTCCACATGTGCTGGCAAAAAGCAAATGAATGGGGGTCAGTCCTGTGCACAAAGAAGGCATGCGTGTGCCTCCCTCCCATTCTCTCCTTCCATTCCCTTGCCTTTTGCCCAGGCACGAGTGCCTTCCTTCCACGCTCCTAGGCAAAAGGCAAGCAAAAGGGAGGGGGCACCCCCAAGTGTGGGGAAGGTGTGCATGCCATGCACACCCTCCATTCTCTTGCCTCTTGCCCTTATGCCTTCCTTTTACGCACCCAGGCAAAAGGTGGGAGAATGGAGGGGGATGCAAGCAAATGCCTCGTGAATAATTAAATTCGCAAAGGTCAGATCTGCAAATGTGGAGCAAGGACTGTATTTTGGGTAAAAGCATGCCCATAACCTTCTCTTTCTTGCACTCCCCTGACTTCTGCGGTCTATTTTGAGTTAAGGCAGAGCCAGCACAAAGCATTTTGCTCTGGAACTTCTTTCCCAAGGAGGATAGCATGGGCTCTCTCCATACTGTCCTTCCATCAGCAGACATTTTTTTCTTTTAAATCACTCTTAATCACTTTGATGTGTATGTCTTAAATAGGTTAATATTCTTAAGAATTCATAGTATTACAGAGCTAGAAGAGACCACAAGGGCCATCATGTCCAACCCCGTGCCTGTTACACTGTTTACTGGAGGTCCCGGGAGGGACTCCAAAATGTGTTCAACTATAGGTGGGGGAAATTAGCTCAGAGCACTGCTTAGCAAAACGAGAGGCAAGGCAACATAGCAGGATCTTGAAACCCAGCGTCTACGGGGTCAGGCCAAGGCAAGAAGCAGACTGGTTTGAAAAATAACTAATGATCTTTATTAAATGCAGACAAACAGTGTATGCAATACACTCACACAAGTAGCTAAGGAAAATAAAGGTTGGAGTAGTATAGAGGGATTTTAAGAGGGATTGCTGAATTGGGTGATATGACACCTGTCCTGAAGCTTGAGTTCGTTGATCTGGAGTCTCAGTACGTGGGACTGAGGGGACAGCTCGCCAAACAAAGCGGCAGCAAGGCTGGATGGAAGTCCGGAGCAGTCCAAGGAAGGTCTCGGAATCAGGGGTTTTTATAGGGAGAAGTGTGACTGCAGGCTATGCCTTACTTGGGGACAACAATGAGTTTTGGGTGCGAGACAATGTCTCAGAAAGGTCACAATTTAGCATGATTGAGTTAAGTCCGAATTGACAAAGAGGTAGACTGTATGCAAATGCTCAGTGCTTGGCTTTTAAGCTTCTAGCTTGCCAAGTTACCTGCTCAGGGCAAGGAGTCCTTTGTAAACAGCGTGCATACATAATGAGGGTGTTTGCAGAGAGGTCTCCTAAAGCGGTGATCTGGCTATTTCTGGCCTGCCTGTATTGTCTTGGCTATTGCAGTGTTTGATGGCCGAGCCTAGTTCCGTGCTTGTCTGGGGGCCTCACAAACACGTGGAGAGGGGTGGTAGCATAAGGCCAAATTATTGATATCAAAGTGATATCGAGGGGTATCTCCAAGGAGGCCTAAACTGCAGTAACAGTGCCATGTGGGGATAGACCATCAAAGCGTTCCCAACAGAATTTTGACTTTTTGGTATACAAAATATATTACAAAATGTTGTAATCATTGAATTTGTAAGCCTCCTTGAGTCCCAGTCTTAAGGAAAAGGCAAACTTTAAATAAAGCTAATAACAATAGCCATAATAATAACACCTAAAATGAAGGCCCAGGTTGCCAGCCCTTCTTTCTAGCCACACAACTTGGTGATGATTTTCTACTATTCCATCTCACTTCACTCTCCCTGAACAGCAGAGCTGATCATCTTTTCCAATTACCAAGTTTCAGATTAATCCCTTCAGTTGTCTTTGGAGTATAAACTGTAATACTTGGACTGATGTGGATTACCATCCATCCTGGCCATGCAGTAAAGGAGTCTTCCTCTCAGCTGTAGCTTGTTACCCTGTGAATTGGGGGTCCCGAGAGGGGCACCCAAATAACCACAACAAACACGACAAGATGGGGAAATTAGCTGGAGCGCTCTCTTGACTAACAAGAGGCAGGGTAACTTAGTGGGGATCTTCTACCCTATGTCTACAGCAGTGGTTCTCAACCTGTGGGTCCCCAGATGTTTTTGGACTTCAGCTCCCAGAAGCCCTGAGCATTGACCATAGTGGCTGGGGCTTCTGGGAGCTGAAGTCCACAAACATCTGGGGACCCACAGGTTGAGAACCACTGGTCTACAGCGTCAGGTCAGTGAGGAGGCAAACAGTTCAAATAACAATTAAGATTTATTAAACAGTTATTAAAGAAAAGCACAAACACACTCCTAACTAGAAAAGGAAAATAGAGTTCAAGGGGAATGGGTGATACGCCACCTTTCCTGTAGTCCTGGGGAAGCCAATTGTAGAGGAGGAAACCCGGTGTGGCGGCCGAGGGGAATCTGCTGAACCGAGCGGCAGCAAGGCAGAGCAGAAGTCCAGAGCGGTCCGGCAAGAGTTCCAAAGAGCTCTCAGAACTGGGTTTTTTTATCAGGGAAAGAACGACCGTAGGCTAGGCTGGTCTTGGGTAAAAACAATAAGTTTTGGGTTGGAGACAATGCCTCTGAAAGGTCAGAATTTACATGATTGAGTTATGTTCCGAATTGACAATAGTATGGCTGGTATGTGGATGCGGCTAGCTCGGCAGTTAAGCACTTAGCTCGCCAGGGTGCCCTCTCAGGGCAGAGGGTCTCTTTGTTTATTGTGCATTGGTAATGAGGGTGTTTGTTTCGGGAGGTCCCCTAAAGCAGTCCTGGCTATTTCTGGCTTGGTTTGGTGGGAGCAACAAATAGTAGCCATGCCTAGCTTCGCGTTTGTACAGTGGCCTCACAAACACTTGGCTGGTGGCAGAGCAGTGCCGAATTATGATATCAAAATGATATCTTTGGTTCACCAAAGTCCAGGCCAGTACACGGTGGTAACAAGCTGACTGCACATTCGTGGGAAACTCAGACAACTTGATTCTGTGTTAGGCTTTTATACATCACAGAGCAACCCTCTCATGGTGGTATATAGAAAAATCTTAAACTATAATACCTACTCTCTACCCTCCAGCCTGTATTTCAGTTAGATTTGCAGAATGTAATTCATTCATCCCATCTTTAACATAGCCACAACTGTACACCACTAACTGTACTTCTCTCCCCCACAAAAGAGCCAGCAGTTTTCCTGAGAAGTCATTTCTTAGTAGAATCTTGCAGCTTATAAATGGGGATGGCTTAGTCACAGGCAGACAATTTTTAGTCCATTTCTCTCTACTAAAACTAGTCATCAAGTGTAATAAGAAAGGGGATTTCCATGCTATTATTTCTCAGGGTCACAATTTGGAGCACAGCTAGCCCTTCATTACTAGTTACAAGTTGATCTGTAGCACAAGTAACTAACGTACTATATTTCATTTTCTGTTTCCTGGCAGAGATTAGCTGCATCTTTTTTTTTTAACATGGGAAGTTACAGCTTTTAAATGATGAAAGAGACAGTGCAAGAGAAATTGATCCATAAAATGGTAGTCCACAATATATTCACTGCCCTCCCCATAATTTTGCTTTGATGTTGTTGTTAATTGTCATCAAGTCAACTTTGACTTAGGCTACCCTATGAATGAGAGATGATCAAATATCCTATCATCAAAAGCCCTGTTCAGGTCTTGCGGATTCTGGGCTGTGGTTTCTTTGATTGATCCACCCATCTGTAATGCACTCTTCTTCTTTTCCCAGTGCCTTCTACCTTACCAAGCATTATTGACTTTTCCAGTGAGTCATGTTTTCTGATAATATGTTTAAAATATGTTTGTATCAGGTTAGTCACCTTGGTTCTAGGGAAAGTTCAGGCTTGATTTGCTGAAGGACCCATTTATTTATCTTTTTAGCAGTCCACAATATCCGTAGAGTTCCTCCTCAGCATATTTCAAGAGTTGATTTTCCTCCTACCAGCTTTGTTCACTGTCTAGTTTTTACAACCATACACTGAAATTGGAAATATGATGGCATGGACAATCTTAACTTTAGAATTCAATGATACATCCTTACACTTCAGGACCTTGTCTGGGTCCTTCATAGCTGCCCTTCCAAGTTCTAGTTTTCTGATTTCTTAACTGCGGTCCCCATTCTGATCAATTACTGAGCCAAGCTATGGAAAACCTTTCACTCCTTCAATGTCTTCGTTGTCTGCTTTAAAGTTATGTAAATCATCTGTGGTCATTATTTTTGTTTTCTTAAGGTTCAACTGTAAACTTGCCTTTGCATTTTCTACCTTGACTTTTTTCCGCAAATGTTCCAAGTGTTTGCTGTTTTCTGCTAGTAGTATGGTGTCACTGCATATCTTAAACTGTTGATGTTACTTCCTCCAGTTTTCACACCTCCTTCCTCTAATCCTGCTTTATGTAGGATATGTTCAACATACAAGTTAAACAGATAGAGTGATAAAATGCAGCCCTGCCTCTTGCATATTGAAGCCCCTATTGCATATTGAAAACTATTCAATTTCTCTGTATTCTTTCCTGACAGTAGCCTCTTGTCTTGAGCACAGGTTACACATCAGGACAATAAAACGTTGTGGCACACCCATTTCTTTAAGAGTGATCCATAGTTTTTCATTGCCTACACAAAAGCTTTGCTATAATCTATACAGCACAGGCTGATTTTCTTCTGAACTTCTTTGGTGTGCTCCATTATCCAATGTATGTTTGCAATATGATCCCTACTTCCTCTTTCTTTTTTGAATCCAGGAAAATCTAGGAAATTATATAGTTGCCTTTTTGGTTGCTTGAAGAATGTGTTTGCAATGAAAAAACTGTTGGTCTTGCAAATTCCAGTCAGTCACTCTCCTGCTTCATTTCTTGATCCTACGCCAAATTTTTCTATAATCTTTGATTTTGGTCAGTTTCCCACTTTTGCATTCCAATTTGCCTAACAAGAAATCTTGTTTTGGCATGTGGTCAATTTCCTGCTGGACTTCAGCAGAGAGTCTTTCAATTCCTTCTCTTTCTTACTCTGTAGTTGGAGCATAATCTTGGATTATGGTTATATTGGGGCCGGGGGGTTCCCTGAAGTCTTCTTCATATTATTTGGTCAGATTTTACATTATAATCTTTGACTAAGTTTGCTACATCTGTCCTCACTATAAATGCCACCCCATCTCTTCTAGGATTTTCATTTTCTGAATGTGTAATTATCTGACTCAAAATGTCCCACTCCTGTCTACTTTAGCTCGTTCACCCCAAATACTGCAAAGTTTATATGCTTTGTTTCTTGTTTTACTATGTCTAGCTTCCCCTAATTCTTATTTCTCACATTCTATGTTCCTATAATATGTGTTGTACAGCTTTGGACTTTCCTTTCCCCTCTCAGCACGTCAACAGCTGAACATCTTTTTGACTGGAGTCCAGTAGCATCATTAGCCACAACATTACTTGTAGTTTTCCTATGCTGTACCTGGTAAGCTTGTTGAATATCTTCTGACCTGTGAGTGTTAGATTCTTGTACTATTTCTTGTTTCATTTTAGATTGTCTCTTCATAGCATTTGCATGATAAAAGACTTCAAAAGGGGCTTACTGTACACAGTTCTTCTGCACAGTACTAACAAATGTTAACTCTAGCATCACTGCCATTTTTTGTGAGAGATTCCTTGCCAGTGTTACCTTCCACTACTGCTGCCCACTGGCTGTTTGGCACATTTAGACTGGCTCCTCAACAAAATCCTATCTGAGATGGAAGAGCCTAGAAGCAGCATTGCTGCTGTCAGCATAGCCTCTTGCCTCACAGGTGCGCACAATTCCTCCACCACAGAAGGGTTGTGCCATAGTGAGAACACTGCTTTAATTTGGTGTTGTTTCATTCTGTTGCCAATCAGCCCAGAAATAAATTACATAAAAATAAATAATAAACAAATTATGTATAAATTCATCCAAGTCAGTGCCTGAGAAAAAACAACTACTACTACTACTAGGCAACACCAAAGATGGCAGGAGATCTAGGAAGCTTGTGTTCACATTTGGTATATTTTTGTTGGTTCTAATAAAGGCATCCCCTGATTGTGGATCTATACTAACAAAGGAGAGTGTGTTTGTGACTTGCTCTGCCATAAGTCCAATGTTTCAGACATGTGATAATCGATATATGTAGTAAGAGAATCTAAAAAGTGTTCCCCATAGGGTTGTTTGTTTTTGAAAAGAGATTCACTAATTTTACTTGGTTAAAATACATATGTAGTCTGCAGTACCATCATCAGGCAGTAGGTGGCAGATTTCCCTAGCCAGCAAAATGGAGGCTGCAGTCAGGTCTAGCACATTCACTTCTCCAGTGGGCCTCTGAGCAGGTCCATGTGGATCAGAGGCAGGGAAACCAACACAAAATTCTTTTGCCCTTTGAGTCAGAGGAAGAAGCCCTGCTGCTGCATCCATCTTTGTAGCCACCCACTGCACCGGCACTCAGTACACGTGTGCTTCTCGGAGTCCCAGGGAATGCTCTTGTGCCCTGCGCCCTCTTCCTCTAGAATACCTCCCCCCGTCTTGCACTGCCCCCCACAAAAGTGCTAGCTTCATTTTGTCTCTTTTAAGCAAGTGGGTGGCAATAGAGGTAGAGGGATGGCAGGCAGGTGATGCCAACGGAGGGCTGCAAAAACAAATGAGAAAGCAGGGCAGGCAGAAAAAGAGCCAGAGGGTGGTGCAGCAGCAAAGTGAGGCATGTGGGGTTGGAAAGCGGGGGGGGGGAGGAATCCAGCGACATCAATAGGGGCTTTCCACTGAGGAGAATGATGCAATTCAGTTTCCACATGTCCCGTAGAAAAGAAGCAGTCACCTTGGCCTGCCTAATTACAGGGCAGAACTGGGACCCTTTGATACGGCGTAATTACAGCGCTGTGGCCCATTTTAACTGCCACGGTACCATCCTATGGAACCCTGGGATTTGTAGTTGACAGAGTAGCATTTAGTGACAGTGTTACCCTGTTAGCTGGGGGTCCCAGGAGGGGTGCCCAAATAACCAAAACACAATAACGCAAAGATGGGGAAGTTAGCTGGAGCACTCGCTTAAGCTAGCGAGAGGCAGGATAACTTAGCGGGGATCTTGTAACCCAGCATCTATGGGGTCAGGTCAGTCAAGCAGTCAGACAGTTTTAAAATTAGCAAAAATGATGTTTTATTAAGGACAGACAAACACTTAAGACAACACAACTACACAGCTAGCTAAGAAATAAGAGTTTGTCGGGGGAAATGGGTGATACGACACCTTTCCCGTAGTCCTGGAGCAGTTGCAGATGGAGAGAAGAAGCTCAGCATGGTTCGCTGAGGGTAGCTCGCCGGGCAAAACGGCAGCAAGTCGATCTGGAACTCAGGAGCGATGCGAGGAAGCTCTCGGAACTGGGGGGTTTTATAGGGGAAATATGATCGCAGGCTAGTCTGTACTTGGGAGAGAACAATGAGATTTTGGGCACGAGACAATGTCTCCCAAAGGTCAGCATTTAGCATAATTGAATTAAGTCTGAATCGACAATGGAATGGCCAGTATGCAGATGCAATGTGCCTGGGCGGTTACGCATTTAGCTCGTCAAGTTACCTGCTCGGGGCAGGGGGCTTTTTGTATTAGCGTGCATCTTTAATGAGGTGTTTGTCTAGGGAGGTCTCCTAAAGCAAGATCTGGCTGAGTCTGGCTTGCCTAGGTGGAGAAAGGAATGTCCAACAATTAAGGGCCATGCCTAGCTCTGTGCTTGTTCGGGGGCCTCACAAACACTTGGCCGAGGGTGGCAAAATGGGGCCGAATTGTGATATCAAAACGATATCTAATATCTTCCGAAGCCAGGCCAGTTCACGGTGATAACAACAGAGTTCTAGCACCTCACCAGATTAAAACTCCCAGGATTCCACAGGATGTTGCCACAGCAGTTAAAGTGGAATCATAGTGCTATAATTGTGAAAGAGTCCATGGTGCCGTTTGGGAGCAGGGAAGGAAGTGAGCAGACAGAAAGACTGAAGGAGGACTGGAATGATGGGAGAGAAACAGCACTAGGAAATAAAAAGAATGGGAAGGGAGGAAAGAGAGAGAGAAAGCAGAAGCAAAAAAGAAAGAGTGTTATGGGTGCATATGAATGGAGAGAAAGAAAGCAGTTGGATGAAAATAAAAGAAGCAAAGAGTGCTTGGGTGGGTAAAGGGAGAGACAGAGCCCATTAGCCCTGTGTGTGTGAGAGAGAATGAACCAGGACAGGTTTGTGGGGGGGGGGGAGAAAGCTGGAGTGGGGGGAAGATCAAGGGACTTCTAAGTTGGGTGTTCTTCTATTTGTTGATAGAAAAAGAGTGCCACCATCGTTCACGACACCCTAGCAGTGATGGTTAAGAAATATAACCAGTGGAGCTGGATTCCACCCCACCCACTGTCAAGCTGTTTGGGAGGAGGTCCCTGTTGTTGGTTCTTCAAGGTGAAGGAGAAGGCTTTGTTTTTTCATTTGTGTGGCGCTTCCACTTAAACAGCAAGGACAACTCATCCAGCTGCAAGCACTGGGTGAGGTGCTGCCTTTGACTTGGTGAGAAATGGGCAGGATGTCCCAGAAACCTCTGCAATAAAAGGCTTCTAAAATGGACCCTTTCCTTCTGAGCCTGGAAATAACATGTCTCATTCTGACTTTCAATGTGTTAACTTTTTGTGGCCCAAAGACCAGCATTCTGGAAAACAAAACAAAAGAAACAAAAATCACATAACCACTGCTAACATAAAGAAGATTTTAGGGGGGCTGCAGTTTGAACAAGTAATTTTAACATATTACTTCAAACCTATTATTTGAGGGAGTACTTCAGGGAATTGGGGGAGGCATTTTTTGTAATGAATGATTTTAAAAAATGATGTTATTCATTGTTTGAAAGTAACAAAGAAGTAATTTGCTTTTTGAAAAAAGTAACGCTAGCACATCGGCTTTTACAATAGTGTTTCCAAGCTCTGTTTTCTTTTATATCAAGAATTTTAAGCATAGCCCCTCATCTGCTTCAAGCATGGATGGAGACATTTGGTTCCAATTTTGGCATGTGCAGTACATACAGCAAGAAAGGCACAATCGCCATATGGACTCTGGCTCTGGAATAAGGCACCTTCCTGTGCTCCTGAGAGCAATGGAGAATAAAAATACCACTCTAGCCTTAGGAGAGAGGCAGAGACTGCCAAATAGTAAGCTACGTGCTCGATGGGGGCTGTAGGCTACCACTTGGCCTCAGTTTGATCCTTTGGTTTTGAATGTTCTTCCATCTAACACCAAAGATCCTGGACCGGAGCAGAAGAGCAAACATCTTCCACATTTTTAGCTCTACCTTCCCATGTACGATTACAGCCATCCCTCCACATTCGCTAGCTTTAGGGGCACAGGACCCCCATGAAAGTGGAAAAATCACGAATCACTGTAGGCCCTCCCAAACCATATTTAACACACACAAAAGTATGATCACCATATTCAACCTACCATGGATTCCTTGAGGCATCAGGGTTCCTTCATAAGGCAGAAGTGGGTGGCTGGTGGGGCTTACTGCCACCTCCACTGCTGCTCCACATCATTTTTAATAGACTTACAAGCCTTGTTCACAGTTTCTCAGTCTCACAAGGCTTGCAGTCCCTATTAAAAGTGGCATAGGAAGGCAGCAGAGGTTACAGCAAATAAGCTGTGAGTAATCAAATCTGTGAAAGTGAAACACACTAAGGCGAAACTTTCACAGGGTTTTCTGGGCAAGATTTGTTCAGAGGAGGTTTGCCTTTGCCTTTACCTGAGGCTGAGACTTACCCAAAGTCCCCCAGTGGGTTTCCATGGCTGAGCAGGGATTCAAGTCTGGTCTCCAGACCTGTAGCCCAGCACTCAGATCACTACACCGTGCTGGCTGTCCGTGTCATTTCGACTTTAAGGACTGCAAGATATATATGTATTCCACCCCCACTCTCCTTTAACTGATGTAAGAAATTGGACCGAAAAGACCAAATTCTGTTTGTGACATATGCACATGTAATCCCTGGTAAGGTACATGTATGTCCTTTTTTGGATATATAGGATGTTGTGCAACCTCCATACATATACATATACACATACTTTCAGCAGGGCCCCCCAGAATATATGGACCCCATGACCTTCACTGGCTAGGATAAGACAGTGAGATGTACCTAGGTAGCACCTCACTACAGTTTCTGTAACCCTCCTCCATCTCCAGGCACTTGCTGGAGATCCATGAGGTTAACACTGGTTCTCTGGAAATTCCCTCTCTCATTTTTCCCAGCCAGGCAGCACAAGGGATGTGTTGAAGAGATGCAAAACAGTATGGATGAACCTTTATGCTCTGCCTGTCCAGTCCATGATGTCAGCTGGTAAGTGGCACAAGGAAATCTTTTCTGTACCATGGCGTTCTGTTGTTTCCAAGTCTGACTGTGCACAGGTGAGACACACAGACTTTCAGTGCCATAGTTGTTGCAGGAGCCCAGAGAACACAGAGACCACAGAGCAAGAAAAAGAGTAATTTATTACGCGTGGGCTAATGGCTGGATTTCTCCAAAAGACCAAAAGCCTGACTCTTGAGATTTCAAGTCAAAGCCCTGGCATTTAGTTAGCAAGAACAGTATCATCCTTCAGGCTCCTCCTTTCCAATAAGTTGGCCTGCAATCCTCACAGTAGCTGAAGCAGGGGAAGGAACCTATTTTCCCAACAGTGATATATTGCACAGTATATTACAGTATGTTGTACGCAAATTATTTAGAGGTGGCCTGGTCTAGAATGAACAATCAAGTTCCATTAGCTTTACAAAAGACCTGGTCCTGGTGGAAAAGAACCTGCCCTTTGAGATTTCTCTTGGGGGCGTGACTGACTGCACTGAAAAATTGATCACAACACCAGTCTTGGCTTCTTAAAGGTGTGGGGCAAAGCCTAGGAGGCCTTTGCCATATGCCCAGTTTTTAATTAATCTGTTACATGTATCTCTCTCTTTTTTTTTTTTCTCCTCTGATGAGCTGGAGGCATCACAGGCAGTTCTCTCGGCCTGAAGGACTCAAGGTCACCCAGTGAGCTTCATAGCCGAGTGCAAGAACCCACAGCAGGTCTGTTCAATCCTAGCCCACCGCTGTACTTCTTTGTTTATTCCCGTCACCACTAGGGCAGGGGCGAGCGGGCAGATAGCATGCCAGTTCGGGGTGTGGGTGTGTGTGTGTGTGCGTGTGTGAGACTGCACGCCAGCAGCCGGGCCGTGTGTACCTGCGTGGCCTCGCCGTGCCCGGTGCCTCTCCCCCGTCGCTCACCGCGGCGAGAATAAAATGGAGGTGAGTGGGAGAGGAAACACCAGGCGACGCTTGCCCGGAGCTCCCCGGAGGAAGCGCGAGTTGACAACAGCCCCGCAAACAACAATAAGCATGCAATTAATATATGCATCTGCAATGTGCAACAGCCTCCGGGGGGAAAGCGATCTGAACGGATCTCGCCGCTCTTGCCGGTGGGCGCCTGCCGGTGCCTACACACCGCTTCCCCCCACTCCCTCGGAAGTGATCGTGGAGGGGGGGGAGTAAGCCTCACCCCCACCCCTCCATCCCCGGCTCTGCCGAGGGAGGTGTGTCCTCTTTCTCTGCCTCCTTCGGCGCGAGGGGTGGGCGTGCGTGTGTGTGTGTGTGTGTGTGTAGCACTAGGCTCTCCCTCCGTGCGTCAGGGCGGGAGCAGTGCTTGTCTGATCGGCGATCTCTCTCTCTCTCTCTCTCCCACCCCCCGCCTTGTGCGTGATGAAAGAGGAGGGGTGTTTGTCTGGTTCTCCCTCCCCCTCTTCCTTCAGAAACTAGGGCATTTCCTTGTGTGTGTGTGTGTGTGTGTCTCATAATAATAATAATAATAACTCCCCCCTCCCGCTCCGCCCGCGACGCTTTCGCCAGCTCGCTGCCGAGGAAGGAAGGCTGCTGCCGCCGCCGCCGCCGCCGCCTGGTTGCCGAGCGATGCGAGGCGGGGAGCGGGGTTCCCTCCTTTCGCCTGCCTGACTCGCTCGCTCGCTCGCTGGCTTCCCTTCTTCCCAGCCTCTTTCTCTCTTCCCTCCCCGCCGCCGCTGTCCCCTCCTCTGCTGGAGCCGCCCGCCCGCCCCGCGCCGCTCTCCTCCTCTCCCTTCCCTTTTCCTTCCTTCCTTCCCTCCCTCTCCTCCCCGCCATGCCGGACCAGATCTCCGTGTCGGAATTCGTGTCCGAGACCAATGAGGATTACAAGTCGCCCACCGCCTCCAACTTCACCACCCGGATGGTGCAGTGCCGGAACACCGTGGCCGCCATCGAGGAGGTGAGCGAGCCAGCGAGCGGGAGCACCGAAAGGGGGCAGAGCCCTGCCCAGCCGCTCCGTTGCCCGCCCGCCGGCCGGCCTGGACGCGGAAGGCGGGTCGCCCGCGCCCCTGCCCGCCTTGCCCTTCCTCTCTCTCTCTCCCCTTCTCTCTCCCCCCTCCCCTCATTCACGCCAGCCCTTTGGCGGCCCCACGCGCGTGGGTGTATGCGTGTGTCTTTCTCTGTGTCTTTTCCCCTTCTTGGAACGGGGAAAATGGAGCCACGCGCCAAGCCCAGCTGGCTCCCCTCCTCCCGAGCCCATTCCCTTTCTCCTCCTCCTCAGACTGGCGTCCTTCTGGCACAAAAGGGGGCTCCGTGCCCAGCTCTCAATCAGCCTCCCCTTCGTGCTGCCCCCGGGGGGGAGCGAGAATGTGCTCCCACTTACCAGGAGCGACTGGAGCGCGTGAAGTCTCCCCTTCTCCTGCTTCCCCTTTGCCCGCCTTATTTATCTATTTGTTTGGCTTGGGATTCTCCCTCTAGCGCCTCTTAACTCGACGGCAATTAATAAGAAGGAGAATTTTCTGTCACAAAGGATTTCGCTTCCCTAGAGGGCCCTCCTTGGCCAGCCCTCCCGCCTTCCCCCACTCCCTTCACCTCAGCATGTGGATCCACCTGTATGTGGTACATCACACTTCGACCATTTCGTCCTCCTTCCCTTCCCTAAGTGGACTAGTTTTTTTTTTCTTCCCAGCACAAGGACAGTGTAGGTCCCTCAGTAGTTCTGGAGCCATGGTGCCTTTTGGGGCGGCTGGGTTTGAGGCCTGACCAAATGCTTGGTTCGTGTGTATGTGCATGTATAATGGCTAGTTAATATTTTTCTTTTCTCCAAGGTGTGGTGTGTTTGTTACAGCATGATGCTGGGTCTTGAGCTTAGTAGTCATTGAGCAGCCCAAACCTAAGGACTTCTACTCAAAAATAAGTGCCACTTTGTCCAGTGGGTCTTCTGTAAGCTGTCAGCCAGTGGCTTGCTTACTGGCAAGGAACTCCACTGAACCTACCAGGGCTTACTTCTGAGTAAATATACGTAGAATCTGGCAGTATTCTCTGAACATAGGATCCAGATCAAGAGCGTACAACAGATTAGATAACTGCAGATCAGATTGTATGTGTCTGTTGCACCTATTAGGAAGTTTCCCTGTATGGAGGGAAGTATGGAGTTCTCTGTTCTTTCTAAGAACCAAAAAGCATCTCTTTCCAAAACAAAGGACTTAAATCTCCTACCGGGTTGTGGTCTTGTTTTGGGAATGCATCTGTTCCCATGTGGTTTCTCTTGTGCTGACACCACAGATTTTTTTCCCTCCATGTCCTTAATAAGTGGTGTGGCAGACCCCAGCATGAGTCTTTTAAGCCTTCTGCTCAGACAAAAGAAGTGAAAGGTACACATTTCCCAGTATGCACAGTATTTTTAATGGCAAAGGGATTTAGCACTAGATGAGAACTCTGCTTTTGTTCAACTCCCTGCCCCCCCATATCAACTGCTGTTGCATAGAAGATTTTAAACACTACTTTGAGATTCTTCATGAGTCTTCATTGGGATTTACAGGTGGAAAAGAAAAGAATATATGCTCTGCAAACTATTTAAAATAATTCAACACTGATTTCAAAACTACTTCCTAACGAAAAAGGAACTATTGCTTGGATCAATACAATCCTCTCTCGTTCCCTGTGTCTCCCCCACTAGCAGAATGAATGCTGAGATGTGTCCAAGCATGGTTTGACTGTATCTCATTAACATACGTAAATGATAAAGTTATTTTGCATTTTTAAAAATGTGAACAGTAACCTCTGTGAGTCTGCTTCATAACAGTGTCCATTTATATTGTAAAATATAATTTGTATTGTTAGCATTCTGGATGCTTCATTTGTCCATTTATGATTGTAAAGTAGTATTTTCCAGGCTGCTTTGTTGTGATAGATTCAGATATTTCAGTCTGTTTATCACGTAACAAAATAACAACAGGCCAACAACCACCAGAAGCTATTGAGTTCAAACTAGCTTGTTCAGATTTGCAGAATTACTGTTTTGCTGTTGAAGTAGTTTCTCTGCTACACACAAATTAGCTCATAGATTGCTGTGTTCTAATTAGCCTTTATTAAAAAAATCAATGAGAGGGTTTCTTTTTCTTTCCTTTTTTTCCTTTTTGTAACAAAAAAGAACTTCTCTGAAAATGAGGCCTAGAGTGTAGGTTTTGTTAGAAGATGTGATATATTTGAAAAACTACTGTCAACTGTAGGGAGTTTGTGCTGTTGAAACTGTGGGTTTTACTTTTGAGTAAACATGTATATGTTTCTGCTGTTACAGTTGATCAACAAGATTAGATTTTTCAGGACTGCCTACCTTCTTCCAGCCCCTCACAAAAAATTCCTCCCTCCTCTTTCCGCAAGGTTAATTGACGATTGCCATGTGAAGAGGAAAACCTTGTAGGAGAGAGGTAGAGTGGTCTGTAGTCCGTAATTTTTTGCCTAGTCCCAGTTTAACACAGAGAAGATAGACTTTTGAAGCTGTGAATGTTTCTTGTGAGCTTTGAACCTGAAAGAAATCCAAAGATAATATTTTCTAACCTTCTACCCTTAAACAGACCCTTCATATCCATAAATAATCCTCTGAAGTGGCTTACCAATATTAACTTTTACTTTGAGACTTTCTGAGAATGACTGAACTTCCTTATTAGTTTGAAAAAAAGAAAAGGAATCAATGTTGTTTATGATTTTGGAGAAATCATTTTTCATTCTGTCTGTCTGTCTGTCTCTGTCTCTGTCTCTCTCTTGTGGTCATGCACACACACACCCCTACCTCAGAGAAGTGTTACAGCTGAGAGTGTACATTCCTAGAGCAGTGACCCTTTCTACACCTTACCTTGTATCATCATCCTCTGGTGGCAATCCTGGCAGTGGCACTGCTGGGAAGGGAGCGTGATGGGAGCACTTCCCTCCACACCGGCTGGCTCCCTGCCAAAGGAAGTCGGGCACTTTCCCAGGCTGCGCTGGGGCAGGAAGTGCCTCCATCACGTTTCTGGTGCTTCCACAGGCCAGGTAAGTGCGGGATGGTCGCATGGTGATTGCGCATCCTGGCAGTGGGAGAAGGACGGTATTGTGACGACGTCATGTAGAAGCATTGTCGCAGTCCTACTCCTCTCCCATCCTTATGCCAGGATGGGAGCTCCTGCAGCAAGGGCCAGTGTCCAGAATTCAAAATACTCACCCACTATCATTATTGGTCATCTTACAGTAATTTTAACATGAATACCTATTTTACTAAAGGCTCTTCATGGCTTGAGCTGTAAAATCTGTTAAGGACAAGAAGGAAAGAAAGAGTGCATTCAAATTGTCACTTTGTAGCTTCGCATCATGAGATTTCTTTTTTTAAATCTCATGAGTCAGGCACCAGAACATCCTGATTTGTGAATGAGTATCATTCACAATTCTGGTGTGGTGATAAATTTGAACTTTCAAGCATGGAGGGATTGCTCTTGAAAGAATGCTTGAAGTGTATTGCTGTATAGTTGAGGAGAACAGGCTGTTCAAACAAAACAGAAATTAAACATGCCTGATTCTTGCTTCATTTGTTTACCTGTTCTTTGTTGCAGATCACTACTAAGCATTGGAAGATGGTTTCAGGGCATCACAACCAGTATGCTTTATCTCAGCTATTATCTTACATTTGGGATACTCAGTAGTGGTGTTTGTTAAAGAAATAGTTAATTGCCATTTATCTTGGACAGTCTGTTACATCATGCCGTGTAAAGGAGGATGATGCTAATAAAACTAATATTTCATTGGTTTGGCAAAAATTATTCACTAATGGGGCACAGAATTATGCATTGCTGCATTAATTAAGGATGTGTTGGCAATGTCCCTGTTCATCTACTAGTATTAATTTCTTTAACAAAATTGGCAAAACATCAGCAGTCCTGATTGGTCATACTGAAACTCTGAAATTACTTAATTAAACTGAGCTCTTTTTTTTTCATTGCCAAGTCCCCAATTAGCTATTGCTTTCAGAGGCCTAAATTCTATTGTTAGTCCCAACCAAAGAAGACCCACTGAATAGGTGAGAACTTGATAAGTCTACAATTATGTAATTCCATTGAACATACTCTAGTTTCCATAATAATTGAACTGAGACCAGAGTGTATATCTTTGGCATTTCTCCTGTAGCATTATAGTTTACAGCTTTTACAGCATTTTCAGTACTAACCATATTTAGTAGTCTGGTTTTAGAAGTCATTAGATGATGCTGCAGTCAGAAATAAGTCGTCAGTTACCTAACTGCTGAAAGAAAACAATAGTTTGATAGATATTACCTTGATCTGATCTTGTGCAGTTCCTCACTATGCTTTGTATTTTTTGGAAGCTTTTAGGAAAACATGTATTTGTGCTTTGCGATAGACACACACATGTATATACACTCCTGCTCCGTGTGGATTATAGGAAAAAAGGTTGAAAGACTGCTTGCGCCAAATAAAATTGTAGCTAGGTTGCAGCAGATGATGAGTCACTAAAATAATGGAAATCTGTTTAGGCACATCTTTGCAACCAAAGACCTGTTTTTCCAAGTGGAGGTTGGTGAAAGAGTATTCAGTATGTCAGTTTAGGGGATTTTTAAAAAGTAATGAACACTGAAGAGCTCCATTGAAGGAGATTTCATCTTGTGATTGGTTATATATTAAATGACTTTACATTATTATAATTCCTGATTTGCCACCTTTTCAAAGTTGCTGGAACAGTTGTCCCTGCTTATCTGTTGGTTGTGTCATGTTCACATACACAAATATTAAGCTAAGAAGTATTTTTATGCCACTTTCCTGGTTTACTGATATTAAACTATACGAGGAATTAGTAAACCTGGAAAAACTTAACATTAGTATGGAAGGACTGATAATCGTAATTTCTGTGTTCTGAATGTCATTCTGAAGCATTATGCCAATGTCATGCTGAATTATGCTGGCATATATAAAAGTGCCAGTGGACCATACCATACCAGATGTGTATAAGAGAGAGAGAGAGACCTGTTTATATATGATAATATATTGTATGTTGCATAAGCAAGATCAATTTGTATGTACTGATAAGCTTGGTTGTGGTTTGTTGAATTCTGGGTTCAAAAAGCACAGCCATAACAAAATATCCAGTCAAAAACTTCAGTTGAACGCCAGGTGTGTTGTTGTCATACTAACTCTGGCTTGTTTAAAGCATAGTTCATTGTTACATCTGAATCCAGAAATGTGGTTTGTCCTTTAAGTCTTTTCCTGACTTTGACCCTTAAATGTGGGCTGACTATTTGGAGTGGGAGAAAAACAGACAGATAATGGGAAAAATAAACTGGTTTGTGTAATTGATTGCAGAATTGTATATGGCTAAAGCAACAAATCAAGGTTAAAATACCCACAGGTTTGCATGGTGTGACTGCTTGTGTGAGATATCCTTCATATAGATGTGTTCTATAATGGTAATGTAGCTTCTTAGAAAAGATTAACTCCTGTAAACTTATTTCTCTGGATTCTGCTGGATGAGATTCTAGCAAAATCTAGAAATAGGGGATATGTCTGAAAGGCAGAACAAATATCACTGCTTTGAAATTCTATGTAACTTTTCTGTAATGTGCTTTAGCTGATGAGTCCTTACATACACTTTCAGAATGAGTGAATACACATAAATTGAGCGGGTGTCTCATTTAACTCTTATTTAGATCTTATTTCATTCTATCTGCAGTACAAAAAGAAGTTCTCTCTTTACTATACACTTCTCCCTGATAAACATCATATCATCTACATTATGTTGTGCAGCAGCAAAGCGCAAGAAGGATGGAGGTTTATTGTAGCAGCAATTCAGTTCAAAAAGCACATTTTAAATTATTTGGTTCAGACAAATAGAGTGAACTGTGAATTTGACCTGGAGGAGAGTCATTCTTGAGCCTAGGTGTGCTGATCAGTTAAGACAAAGCAGAAAGGAAAAACCTGTTTATCAGGCTTTTTGAAAAGAGGAGGGGAGATTCTTAGCATTGGTCAACGCTATTAGACATCCTGGGGCCATTTACAGCATTACACTTTCCCACTCAGATTCCTGAAGCCTGTGTGTTGATTTGTGTGCAGATGTAAAGCAGCTAGGTTGGTTTACCGCAGGACTTTCCCCCACCTCTGTGCAGGGTTGGCACCTAGAAGCCTACACTTTTTTAAACAAACAAGCAATGCCACTTGGTGTTATGTTTTCCTCCTCAGATGTAGGTTGAAAAATTTCTGTGGGAAAAAGGCCAATTTTTCCATTTTTTCCCTAAATTCCCACGTTTTTTTCCTGAGCCTTCACATCTCTAAGCCCACTTGCATTTGCTGGACAGAACCCGCGGTGTACAAGCTGCCTTCTGTACTTTATGTACTGTGTTTGGCTTTTCGGCATGGAGTTAGTTCATGTTTAGAGTGGTTTATAGAGGACTACAAACTTATGAAAAAGGACTGACTGTGTACAGATACTCAGCAGCTTAACACAATTCAAACCATTTGGAAGCCAGAATAAGTTCAGCTTCTCACTTGCAGTTATGCCCCTAAATACAAATCAAAGCCTACCTGGTGCACCAAACTGTTCTCCACAGGGACCAACTAGATGCTTTTAGGAAGCCCACTGTAGGACAGCAGCTTCCCCATGCTGACATTCCCAGCAGACATACAGTATCTGATATTGGAGGTAATCTCTAACCAGTATGGTTGTCATCCTGATTTAGAGATATGTATTTCAACATGAAACCACATAAGTCAGCCCTCCACATTTGTGGGTTTGACATTCATGGATTTGATTATTTGCGAGTTTCTCCAATCCCTCCCCCCACATCAGGTGCGTCTTTCTGGGGGAGCTTTCTCTCTTGGTGGCTTCAATCAGGTCATGCAGCTCTCTAAAAACCCACCTCCAGTCATCATCCTCATTCTCCAGCCACTGCCTGGCCAGCTAAGGACAGCTCAAAGCCTAACTTCTCAGTTGCACAAGCCCTCTCCCAAAGCCCTCCATACACCCAAGGAAAGAGATGGGCAAGAGAGAGAAAGTACAGGATCACCATGCCAATCATCTTCTTTCCCTGAACTGGTTTAGGCCCTGGGTGCCCATTTTCCCCACCTGTGCCTCAGACCCCTTCCCAGAGACATGCAAATTTTAATATTTGCAATTTTTTCACTTTTGCGAAGACCCCGTGTCCCTAACCCTAGTGAATGTGGAGGGCCAACTGTAGACCCAGTTTGTATGACACAATAAGCCAGGAGACCATCCTCATCCGGTCCATTGCTGCCAACAGATACCAAAACAGCTTGCTTGGAATTGGGTGGAAATAAGAGATAGAGCTGGGTGTCATTAGCACAGAAGAATAATCCATGTGTTTATGTCTTTATTTATTGGGAGCAAAAGCAAAGCCAGAGTACAGGGTTCTGCCAGGTTTGAATATGACATCAAACAAAACACAGACAGAAGATCCATTGTAGCTCCTGTAATGCAATGAGAGCAACTGGGCAGCTTGTACTAACACACTTCCATGTTCACAAGCCAGATTTCTTTAGATATCATGTGGCATCCAAACATGTCTAGAAGTCACCCAGGACAGCTTTGAAGGTTTGTACCTAGTGCTTGGTGAGAGAGACAAAACAGGGGTGCTGATGGTGCATGCCTATCTCACTGTCCAGTAGTCTCTCTGCCTGATCTGGCTAAAGTGGTTTCAGAGGGGGTGCTGAAGTACCCCATGACACTGGTTCTGGGAGATTTCAGCATCCTCAGAGCTGTCTGATAGGTCCAGCCTGGGACTTCATGACTGTCATTGCAACCATCGGGCTATACCAGTACATCACTGGCCTAATGGATGTGGCAGGACATACCCTGGACTTAGTTTTTGCTGTGGTAACTTAATTACAGTAGACCATGCACTGATAACTTCCTGATTAGGCTATTACTATGCACTCTACAAGGGGCTTCTCTTGAAGATGACTTGGAAACTACAGCTACTGCAAAATGTGGCAGCTAGACTACTGGCCAGAACATCATACAAAGACTATATAATACTGGTTTTAAAGGAAGTACACTGGCTGTCAGTACGCTTCCAGTCTGAATTCAAGGTGGTAGTAATGACATTTAAAGCTGTAAATGGCTTGGGAACAATGTCTACTCATATATAGAATTGCTCAAGGTCTAAGGTCTGTTGGAGAGGCCCTCTGCTGTTTTTTGTCAGTGAGGGCAGTATGCTGAAGGAGGATGCAGGAGATGGCCCTGTGGCCCTCCAGTTATGGAACACTCTTCCCTTAGACGTCTGATTGGCACTGCTTTCATTCTGGCGGGGAAAAAATGTTGTTTACTAAAACCTTTGCTTCCTAGTTGGTTGTATACAAATCCACACTTGTCCATGGTTTTAAATAATTTCAGTCTATTTGTAATCAGTTTTAAAATGTCTTCTTTTAGCTTGTGAAATTGTTTAGCCTTTCAAAATCAATGTTATTGTTTACGTTGTTTTAAATTGGTCAAGGTGATTTTATTGTATATTGCTCTGAGATTTATTTTTAGATGTTAAATAGATAAGACAAAACATTGTACAGTGTAGACGAAATTAATCATATCTTTCAGTGGCATAAAGGAATTAGAAGACAGTTAAACATGCAGCTCTGTGATGCTTCCTTTCTAGTGCTAGTCCTCATGTTCTTCTGTTACTTTCCCCAAGGGATCAAATATAGGTGTATGTTTTAAGTCTTTAGCCCTATTTATTCATTTAAAACTGTGCTGAATCAACACATGAAATGGACAATGTATGAGCTTCACACTCCTTCCCTTACCAGTTCCATTGTTTTCCCCATATGGAGGATTATTAATCTGAATAGGATTTGATTTGGAACCCCAGTTTTGAGGGTTTCAAATAATGTGTAGAATATCTACATGTAGGGGGACATCTGTATTTGATAAGACCAACACTCCCCTCTTTGTAAGCAATGAATAAGGAGGGGTTTATCCAAGCCAGTCTGAGATACTGGATAAAGCTAGATAATAAAGCTGGATAATATCAAAAGATGAATCCATTGCAAAATGTCTGTCATTTATGTACAGGTTGAGCAATCTTGCCAAGTCCACAGAGTTAATTTCTGCTCCCGAGACCCTTGGAGTAGGAGTGTATGGGCAGTGTCACACCCACCCACATCCACACCCATGGATGTGGCTTCTATTTTTTAATGTTGGCCAATACAGAGACCACCTGCAATCTATCTAAAAGTTGGATCACTACTTCCAGAGGCTTCTGAGAGAGGCAGCATACGCTTTGCCACCTGTAAAACATGATGACATTTAATTCTGATAGCACAGCCCTATATGTCCTGTGTTTTCTAAGAAGTCCCACTCTGTTCGGTGTGGCACATACCTGCTAAGTATGTGACAGAGTTCAGTAAGAAGTTATTCATATATAAACCACAAGCTTCATAGTTAGGTGAATTAAACAACTCTTCATCTAAGAGTTAAAATGTTTAAATTTCTATTTAAAAAACACAAGTTTAAGACAGCATTAAAAACAAAAACATCATTAAAAGATGCTTAAAACATAATAAAATACAAACATCCTCCCCTAAATTAAAAGCCTTACGTGCTGCAACACACTAAAACCCAAAAGTTTCCCTACAATAAAAAGGTCTTTACCCACTGTCCAAAAGACTGCAGGGAGGGGGCATACCAGACCTCAGTAACTTGAGAGGAAGCACTCGAAAGCTTTCTTGTGTTTTACCAGATGTGCCTAGGGTGGTGCTAGGACTAAGAGAAAGCCTTCTCCTGCAGATCTTAGAACATGGGCAGGCTCATAAAGGTAGATACGGTTTTTCAAATAGTCTGAACCCAAGTCATGTAAGGACTTAAGGATCATAGCCAGCACCTTGACTTCTGCCTCGAAACAGATCAGCAGCCAGTGGAGTCGCTTCAGCAAGCAGCTTATATGATCCCTATAACCTGCCCCAGTAAGTATCCTGGTGGGAGCATTTTGGACCCACTGAAATTTCCAAACATTTTCCAAAGGCAGACTAACATAGAGTGTACTACGGTAGTCCAAATGGGATGTGATCAAGACAGTGTAGCCAGCTCTCACTTCTCAAGGAATGGGCACACTAATTTTAACTGTGCAAATGCATTCTTGGCAACAGCTAAAATCTGGGCATCCAAGCTCAGATCTGAGTGCAGGAATTTTCCCAAACCATGAACCTGAGATTTCAAGGGGAATGTAATGCCGTCCAACACTGGCTGAGTTCTTGTTCTCTAATCTGCCTTCCAACTGACCAAGAACACTTCTGTTTTGTCTGAATTAAGTTGTAATTTGTTTGCCCTCATCCAGCCCATTACAGAGAGCAGGCATGATTCAGTTCAGAGGCAGCAGACATTTGTTTAGTGCAGAGACAGCTTCCTTGGAATTAGGTGGAATGGAAAAATCTGAGTGCCATCAGCCTGCTCCTGACATCCAACTCCAAAACTCCAGGTAATAGGTTTCAGTGGTTTCACGTAGATGTTAAATCGCATGGGGGATAAAATTGACCCTCAAGGGATCCTGCAGACCAGTGGCCATGGGGTTGAGCCAGAATCCCTCGGCACTGCTTTCTGAGTTCATCCCTCCAAGAGGGACTTGGAACCACTGTAGAACAGTGTCCCCAAGTCTCATCCCAGAGAGGCAGCTCAGAGGAATACCATGGTTGATATTATTGAAAGTTGCTGAAAGGTCCAGCAGAACTAACAGGAGCACACTCCTCCTGTCTAGTTTCCTACATAGGTCACCTACCAAAGCCACCAAAACTGTCTCTGTCCCATAGCTAGGCCTGCAACCAGAAGTCACAGGTAAAAGATGACTTCATAGGCTGCCACTAACGAGCCATACATACATATTACAGGCAACAAATAAAGTTAAAAAAATTAGTTGGAGGGTTTGGCATAAAAATCTTTTCTAAAAAAAATTAGAAAGGCTTCTTTCATGCAGACGTATCCCTACAGCCATTTCACTTCAAACTGCTTTTCCTCCAGATCTCCCGGTTTCTTATAAATTTTAGTTTTCCAGTTGCTTCAGACAGATTTCCAAAATCTCTTGCGTATACAGTACTGGATGTTTCACTTTTTGACTTTTTCTTTTATTGAGTGTATTCAGCTGCATTGCCTGCTTGGCCAATAACTCCATTTCCCCATTTCTTCAGGCAGTAAATCATTAGAACATATCATATACACATAACCACTACATTTGATGCAAACAAAAATGACGCTTTCCCATTAGCTAAGACAAAGGGCTGTAAGCCAAAATACAAAGTCCTTTCTTCATAGCTGCAGCAAGAATTGAAAAAAAGGCTAGGTCAGGTGGTAGGCTATAAAGGCTGCTCCAGATTTTTTCAGCTACAACTCCTATAAGTACTCCTATAAGTACAGATTTTTTCAGCTACAACTCCTATAAGTACTCCTATAAGTACTCCTATAAGAGCTTGGCCCACTGTTGGGGGTTATAGCAGTTTCAGTTTTTTAAAAAAAAATACAGGAGGGATCTGGTTGTCTGCCCCTAGCCTTGTCTTCCGGAAGCTTCTGTCTCCAGATGACTGAATTGACATAAAGGTGAACCCTCACCCCAAGTTTGAATTGTCATCTGTATCATCAGCCACGTAATAACAAGAGTTTTCCCACATATTATGTGCAAATGTATTACAACTGTGGTAGATATAATGTATGATAAGATGGGAAGGACTCAAGGGGCTGCATCCAGCTATTTCCATCTACCAATGGACTGCAGATCACTGGCAGAACAGATTATCCCCTCTTTCCAAATCCATTACAGAGAACTGCGGGACTTTCTAAAGCAGATTTAGAGTATATTTATTTGTTACTTAACATTTTCATATCCCACCTTCTTTGTAGAGTTATTAATATGGTACGCAGTAAAAATTGTATGACAAATCTAAAACAGTGTAAATAATAAAAGTTATTTTAAAATGCTAAAAACATTAAACAATTTAACAATTAAAAGAGACAGATTAAAACAGTGAAAATAGTTTCAAATGATTTAAAACCATGTACATATAAGGAGTTTTGTAAATCCAGTTAGGCCCCCAAAGCCTTAGTGGGAAACCATGTTTTCACTTCATGCCTGAAAGAGATCAATATTGACGCCAATCAGGTCTCCAAGAAAAGAGGAGCATGTTCCATAATTGGGGTGCCAAAGCTACTTTCAGTCATAGTAGGTTGTCAGTAAGGTCAGTTAGAGCTGCTTGGGTACATCATACTGGCCTGAAACCAGGCTGAAATGGGTCCAGGTAGAGAATACCTGAAGCTGTTCTGCTGTCAACAAACTTAAGCTTCTTGCCCAGAAAGATGATATTAATGATAAGAGTTGTAGTGCTTACATACCTGTGGGCTCAGAGAGATCCTATTCGGAAGATGGTGTACTATGAGGCAGCAGGCACCTCCTCCTGGTACAGCGAGGTATTTTTAATCCCCTGGACCCACCCAATCAGTCTGGTTCTGCCAGTCTTATTAGCCAAGATAGGCAAAGATCATGGTTACATGTGTTAGGCCGTCCTGGTTCCAATGTCTTGTCTGCAACAGACTGCAGCAACTGAAATTGCTCCCAGGAGAACTGACCAAATGGAATATTGGACTCTTCTCTGCAATAAGAGTGATAGCAAGTTCTGAGCAAATATGTGTGACTCTCTATTCAGTAGTGCCTAGCAAGTTTGTCACAGCAGGTAACTGAGTGTTCCACTCCTGGCCTTTCTGAACTTGATCCTGATAAGCTCCTCATCATTCAGAATCACTACTGTGGGGTATCGTTGAGGGTGCAATAAAAGAAGCATAATAAGATTTGAGGATGAAATAATAGAAGCATAAGAAGATTTTTTTTATATATATATTTTGCTGAACTCAGTACCACATAACAGGCACAACAAAGGCCATTTCTGCATGATGGTGTTGTCCCAGGATGAGGACGTATTGGTGCTGGTCCACAAGTCGTGCCTTTGCACGAGATCATTGTAGTCCCACTGCCCACGCATCCCCAGCCATTGCAGTTGTGGGGTGTACTATTATCAGAAAAAATCTAGTAATGGCCCCCAATCACACAATGCTTTCATTGCCGGCGGCCGTGCGGAAGGGGCAGAAGCACAATCTAGGCACTTCCTTCCCCAGTGCAGCACAGGAAGTGGCTGGCTTCACTGCAGAAAGAAGGAGAATGTCCCTTGCGCCACCCTTCCACAAGCAGCTGGCTGGGTGCAGAGGGGAATGTTCGGGTTGTGCTCCCATCTCAGCAATGGCCCTGCCAGGATCACGACAGGAAGACGATGGAAAACAGTAAGATGCAGAAAGAGCCAAAGAATCTTCCCCAATTTCCACTCTGTGGTCTAGTGTTAGGTGCAACTTCAGCTTTAGCCTGTACAGGTATAAATTCTCTGAGATCAGTTGTATTACAGTTGCTTAACTCTGTTGCAAGTGCCAGCTGTTTAATTGGTTCATGATGTATGTGGAGTTGTAGGTAGTAATCAATACAGAGAAAGTACAATATACTATCTAACAAAGAGAACGATGCATAGACATTAAATTTTGCACTGCCTTTTTATACAATCACCATATTCATAAATATTTTGAAATACCTTATGTAATGGGAAATAATGAGCTTTCCAAGATAGATCAGTGAGGAATATTGTATTCACTGCTGTAATAAAGTTTCTGGTCTGCCATTCAGCTAAGCTTGAGAAATGATTTTTCTGTAGATTTAGATACTCAAGTTTCTGTAGTGATGCATTTCCCATTATCGCCTCTGGTCAGGGTTTCTGGATTGGGAAACATATTGTAAAGTTCTGCAAAGCTGGATTGTAAAATGTCTCCCTTCTCACCCCACAAACCCACTTTTTAGCTACTGCAACCCTCTCACCAAATCCCTAAATACTGGCAAGTGAAGAGTGGAGAAGAGGCAAAAAGGCTCTGGGGCATATTAGTCCTTTGAATTCAGCTATAAGAATGTAGCTGGACGCTTCCTTACTTCATTCATGATCTCCACTGGCCAGTAAATTTGTATTGGGGGCCTGCAGCAACTAAAAGGTGGGTTTGGGGGAGAGTTTTGTCATTGTGTGAAGTTCTTGGTAGAAAATTGTGACCTCTAACACAACAACAACAACAACAACAAAAATGATTTAGGTATAAGTTGGGCTTATGACTGCAAAAGTCACTACCAGTCTGACAGCCTCCTTTTGATATATAGAAGTATAGCTGCCCATGTCTTGGTAAGGAATTAAAATCAGTTCAAAAGTAGGTAGTGCATTGATTTTTATTTTTTTACATAGGAGATAATTCCTTAATCACTACTGTGGGCTGCTTGAAATGAATGCCCTAGCAAAACACATTGTTTTGATGAAGCCCTGTGTGCTGACAATGATCCAAGAACTAATCTAGGGGGATTCAGCAGGATGGCTTTTGAATGACAGCAGGGCAGTATGGACTGAAGGATGTGCATCTATTTATTGGGTATGATGCCATTGTTAAAAATCAGAGTTCCTTTATTTGTCTGGGATGTCACGTTAAGAATTCATAAACTGTAGGTAGGAATTGTCTTGGGAAAATGCTGGCTTACAAGATGGAGGGGGGTCAAGGATAGTGGTACTGCGGGGAGTATTCTTCACCATTTTTGTAACTTTAGTCTACCAGTGAGTTCTTTTTTCCCAGAAATGTTTTTAAATGATTGGCTACCAATTTTTTAAATAAAAGTTTTCCTAAGAGTTTCTACGGGAATATAGCACCCTAGTGCAAAACATTACAGCTGTTCTTCGGCAGTCATGTTTCATTAATGTCTGCTCCTCCAGCTGCATACTCATTGTTAGCATCTGACTTTAAGTCAACAAAAGCCAGAAATTAGAGCGTAGGCTGTGACTTGGTTCACTAATCCTCAGCTTTGTCTAGGAATTGCAGTGTGCTGCATAAACCACCTGCTGTGTGGAGACCTCCTCAACCCCCTTTTTTACGCTAGGGTAAAGAGTAGATTATCACTGTAGGGTTTTCTTCTCTTTTTCAAATGGAAGTCTATAATTTTGTCTAGGCATTATGTTAAGTACGGTATGTATGTGACTACCCCAAAACAGCTGAGGAGATTATAGTGGAACAAGTTACTTGTGCTTTCCTGGAAAGCCTTTGTTATATATTTTCAAGGAAATAAGGGAGCATGAAAGCAAAGTGAATGTCTAGCATGCTTTATTTGCTGTAATTCATTTTCAGTGAAAACTTGCTTTTTGAAAAAATATAACCATAATGAAATCTATTTTGAGGAAGTCCATTTGCGTAGCTACATACATTTTAATCCCTATCAATCAGACAGGATTACTATCTGAACAAAGGCGGAAGAGTGGAAATTTCTTTATCGTGCATCCATCTATGCAGCTCTGTTTTGGTCCTTGTTCCCTGAATCACATTATACAGTATTGCCAAATCCTACTTTATTTCATGTTGTTCTGGAGATACTGTTACATGCAGTGCAGCTTCAAATCTCATCTCTTCCATTTTTAAAGGGCTGACCTCCTTAAAAATGGGGGAGGGGAGTGATGTGATAGCGAAGATAGTCAGATCATGTCTCCTATCTAGTAAGATTAATTTGTTTTAACCAGTTTAATACAATCCTCAATCTCATTTCATTACTTGTTTGTTATAACTGCTGTTGATCTTCCATCTGTTTTCCAATTTTTAATTTTATTTTTTGTACCTTTTTTTTTTTTTTTTTTGCAAAAGTCATGAAGGATCTTATACAGAAAATGGAACATTAAGTTCAGATCTGTAGGATACTGCTCTCTGTTTCATTGTTAGAGCACTCTGACAGAGAACTAACTCCTCTGAATTTATTTTCTGTACGTAGCTTCTGAACAAGATTCAGACCACATGGGTATCTAAACTCTGATCTACCCCTCTCCAAACATGTGTAAATTGTGTAGGTAGTTGGGGAGGGGGGCCTGATTTTGGGGAGGAAAGGGGATGTGATTTACCTGCTTGCAGTATGTCCCTTCATGTCAGCTTTTCCAGCAATATTTTCTAATGTGCAGGAGAAGGTTAGATAGAAAGGCATTAGTTTAGGTAGGTTTGTTCACATTACTATTTGGTTTTATTCATATATTGCTTGCTTTTAAAGGCATCTTACAAATTGGTTAACAACACAGCTAAACATATACAAAAATATTATTAAAAAATTGAATGAATTCCTTACATTCATCCTTGGATTCTGGGTACTCACAGTTTCGTGACAGAGCGCGTAGCTGTGCAAAAGGTCCCCAGCTCATTCCTTGGCATCCCCAGGTAGGACTGGGTAAGACTCCTATCTGAAATCCTGAAGGGGCACTGCCACTCAATGTCAACAATACTGGGCTAGATAAACCAGTGGTCTGAGTCTCAATTTCCTTTGTTGTTTAGCTTGGTTTCATTTTAACGTAGTTAACGACACTCATAGGAAATGTTAGACCTATTGTAGTCTTTGATATTATATGATATGGCAGAAACTGGCATTTCATTACAGGAAACCACCCTCCCGTTATCTGGCAACTTGCTCTTTTGATGCTTCCAAATTAAGTACAAGTTCCATTAATTCGATGGGTTTCTACTCTTTCATCAGTTCTTCTTCCCTGTGGAGGCTCTCTTGGAACTGCTCATGTGAGCATGCTGCTTGCAAAGCAAGCTGAGAGGGGGTAAAAAGGCACTAAGCCAGCTGAGAGACCTTGAAATGCAGTCAATCCCAAGTGAGCCTCTGTCAGGCCTTCATGCTCCCTACAAGACAGTACCTGGATTCTGCTTTTCAACCAATTCCGTTTTCTGACAGTGCTCCAGTTCCTAACCTGTCAGATAAGTTTGGGAAGCCTGTATATGGAAGCCAATAAGAATCCGGTATAATTGACAGTAATCTAGTGGCACTTTTAGGAAATAAAAGACTGTAGAATTTGTGGTATGTGACTTCCTTGTTTAGAGGAACAAAAAAAAAAAGGATTTCTCTGCTGATTTTTTAGTAACCTCAAGGCTTGCTTTCACTACTGTGGTTGATAGGTTGTCTTGTGAATATAAATCCATGAGAGGACAAAGACAACTATTTCCAAAATAAGCAAAATACTACGGCCTTTACAGAACTGATGGGTTTTGCCACTGAAGATGTATTTGTGTGAAGTGGTGGCTCCTACTTTTTTCTTCACTTGTGGAAGAAACACAAAGCAAGACTTTTGCTCTCTTCTTTGGCACCCATGTTCCCTGTGATGATCACTGATAGAAGAAAGTCTTCTGGAGTTCTTTTATTGTAGAACAGGGCAACTGTGTCAGGGTGGGGATGCTTTTCATCCTATCTGCATCCCCCAGAAAGTTGCATTACTATCCCAGAATCAAAGAGGAAATGACATGGTATCATTTTCGAATTTGTTTTCTACTGGATGTTGTTGTTGTGGTTGTTGTTGGAGGGTCTTTGTAAATTTGGTAGGTCATAGGGCATTTTGTGATGGTTTTGACACTTCAAAAACCATTTTCAGATTCTGGAAGCTTGGGGGGTATTGACTTCAGGGCTATGAAAAAGGATTGGGGGCTGCATATAGCTGAGAGGCTGTGCTTTTCCTGCTTTACAGGAATTGCAAACAATGGAGGGAAGATGAAACAAATGTGTTCCGTCATAAGACATGGAGCATGTTCACGGACCCTGGGATTGTTTGTAAGATGCAGGGGAGGGGGGTGGCTCAGTGTTGGCTGGAAGTTCAGTGAAAACATCCATTTTGCCACTAAATTATTTTAAAAGCAAAAGCCATGAAGGAGACATGTTGGATGAAAGCAGGATTGCATACATAATAGTTTAAAAATAAAATATAAAACACGCGTGTCTACCACATTTGAGATACAGAGAGTCTTCTGATGCAAAACCTGCTGTTAGGAGTGTATAGTGATATGGTCACATTTGCCAATGAAAATAAATTATTTAGGATGTTAAGAATAGAAAGAAATTGTGAAGAGTTCCAGAAGATTATCCTTAAGATGGGAGAATGGTTTTAAAATGGTAAATGAAGCATAAGTAACGTGAAGTGATGCATCCTGGGACAAAAAAACCCAATTTTGTATACCTCCAGATGGAGTATAAGCTGAGAAGAGAGGATCTGGTGGTCATGATTGATAACTCTTAGGCCATTTCCTCACTAGGCTGTTATAGCGCTATGATTCCACTTTCAACATCCTATGGAATCCTGGGGTTTGCAGTTTTGGGAGGGGTGCCCCTCTGCTCACAAAACTGCAAACCCCAGGTTCCATAGGATGTTGAAAGTGGAATTATAGTGCTATAAAATGCTAGTGTGCAAATGTCTCTAGAAGTCCACCCTTTGTGTACAATGTAGCTTACCCACAAGTAAGTGTGCACAGATTAGATTGCACAGAGACTTTGTTATTTCTAGGAGGACTCAAGTACATTAGCTGTCTAATGAAATTCCAAGTAAAAATAGTGTAGAGCTACTGAGTCCAACAGCAGAGGGAGAAACAGGTGAACATACTAATGATGACTTCTATATCTCTAGAATCATTGAGGTCTTAGATTTAAGGCTTTGCACATCATGCATAGTATGGATTACTATTTCTTGTTGTTGTGAACCTTTACGCACCTTACCTTTTCGCGGAGGTGGGGGGTGGCATTCGTGTGAGCAGCCTCTTGCGCCAGGCGCTCACATCCCTTCTGCTTCTTTGCCACAACTGGCTTGCCGGTCATGTGAACCCCCTGCCCCTGTCCCACCCCTTCCTTCCGCAGTGCAGCCTGGGAGCTGTAGGCTGCGCTGGGGCAGGAAGCATGACTGGCCCGGCTCCCGAGGCTCTGTAGGGCAGGTAAGTGCACGTGGGGCCTCAGAGCGACGTGTGACTGTGCAGCGTTTTCAGCTTTAGGCCGAAAATAAAAAAATGCGTGCGCGTCAGGCCCTTGAGTGTCGCGTAAATGGGAGTGTGTCATGCAGACAGCTCCTCCTATTTATGCGATGCTCAAGGGGCCCTCTCGCTTTAGAAATGGCGTGTGAAAAGGGTCAGCGTTTACTGATAGTGTAGCTAAAGAGGAAAAAGCGGTACTGTCACTCTACACTGCCTCTGTGGACTTTGCTTATAACATCACCAGTCAAACTGACTTTTGCACTCATCAAAGTATACCATCATGGTGCCTTTTACTGCAGAGAATATTTCAGTACTCTTTTTTTTCCTTACGGGTCTTTCTTGGTCTTTCAATATCACTGTACAAAACAGGGGAAGCTTTCTGCCAGGTGCATCTGTTTTGTATGCTGTCCTGAGTCCCATTACTGAGACCCTTTTCGCACGCCATTTCTAAAGTGAGAGGGCCCCTTGAGCGTCGTGTAAATGGGAGGAGCGGTCTGCACGATTCACTCCCATTTACGCGACGCTCAAGGGCCTGACGCGGACCGCACACACATTTTTTTATTTTCGGCTTAAAGCCGAAAATGCTGCACAGTCGCGCATCACTCTAAGGCCCCGCGCGCACTTACCTACCCTGCGGGGCCTTGGGAGCCAGGCCGGTCACGCTTCCTGCCCCAGCGCAGCCTACAGCTCCCAGGCTGCACTGTGGAAGGAAGGGGCGGGGCAGGGGCAGGACATTTGTGCGACCGACACGCCAGCTGTGGCGAGGAAGCAGAAGGAATGTGAGCGCCTTGCGCAAGAGGCTGCTCGCGCGAATGCCGCCCCCCACCTCCGCGAAAAGGTAAGGTGTGGAAAGGGTCTGAGAGAAATGCAGATACTAAATAAATGAATGAATTAATGAATCATCTCCTCCATTAGATTCTGGTGCATAAATAGAGAACATGAATGGGCACAAATTAGGAATGTAAACTTTTTTCTTGAGTTGTTCTGTGATAAGCTTTTTCAGGTAGTGCTGAATTAATTCTTAAAACTAAAAAAGCCATCAACGTTAAGTATTCTTGACTTCAGAATTGACTAGTGCTGATGGTGCTGTAGCTGTGCAATCAATCATCAGTCCTGACAAACCCAAACTTTGAGTCATATGCTAAATAAGAGGAGCGTCTTGCTCGTGTGTGGCATTCTCTCCTTTCCCCTTTTCTGTTTACTTGGTCTGTCAGAACTTGTGCATTTTGAAGCAGCGAAGACCTCCTAGAAGTCAAGGGGATACATATGTTAACCTTGCTTACCATTTCTTTATCTCAGAGTAGCGCTGAAGGGCTGGGCTTTTGCTTTTTAATCTTAGACTATCCTGGGTTTTAGAGGTCGTTGCTAACAGACAGAAGAGAGCTCAGGAAGCCAATGAAACATGAAGGCTGTAGATTGATGACTTGCAGGGATCTATGTGGACAAGCTATTGATGAATTTGTCCCAGGTGCTTAAGGCTGTTTCCATAAAAACTTTGCTTACAAAGCTGCCAGGGTACAGTCAGTCACATGCTGTGGTTGATTTATATTTGTTTGCAGATAGAATGTCAACACTAATTGGTAGGAAGGTGTGTGAAGACTACTGATATGGTTCTTGGTGTATTTTCCTTCCTTTATTTGGGGGCCTTAGCCATTTTCGATTGGCCATTTTCGATTGGTTTGCAGTTGCACTTCTTCCCTTCTCCCACAAATTATAAGACCACCATTATGATTATGGCTCATGTGTGTCTACATCTCTGGCCTCCGCTTTAAGTGGCTGAATGCTGCTGTCTCCAGTGTAAATTTGTAGTGGTGGCTGTGTTTTTGTACAATGTACTGTATAATGTAAAATGTCTTAGTTGCAAGCTCCCAGAAAGTTTCCTTCTCCCGTACAAGTCTGCCCAGAATCTAAGATCATCAGTGGAGGTCCTACTATATGTCCCATTAGGGATGTAATTCTTCACTAAGGCCGTTTCCACACTACACTCTTATAGCGCGATTATTCCACTTTCAACATCCTATGGAATCCTGGGGTTTGCACTTTTGGGAGGGGCCAGGTGGCCCCTCCCGAAAGTGCAAACCCCAGGATTTCATAGGATATTGAAAGTGGAATAATCGCGCTATAAGAGTGTAGTGCGGAAATGGCCTAAGTTTCTCCTTGAAGAATGCAACAGGTAGTTGTAGCAATTTTCTTTCTCTTGCCAGAAAGACTTAGAAAACCACACGATTTTCAAAGCCTGTTCTCAGTTTGAGACTTTTCTGTGCAAAATGTGCGTGTGGCTGTTTTGTACAGAAAGCAACATTTTCTGTGCAAGAAAGTGCTTTTTCTGCACAGAAAATAATATTCCTGCATGGGAATATTATTTTCTGTGTATAAAATACTGTTTCCTGCACAGAAAATATTGTTTTCTGTGCAAAACAACTGCATGGAAATTTTGCGTAGAATGGCCCTAATTTTTATTTATTGTATTAATTTATTAGAATATTTATATCCATCCCATTATCTAAGGATCACAAGGTAGTTTACAATAAAATCAACTTAAAGCAATACATACTGGTAATTACACAATTTTAAAAAGATTAAAAATATGTTAAATAGTTTTCAAATCCAAAACAGTTTAAAACTAGTGAAAACAGTGTTGAATGACGTAACTATAAAACATGTACAGCCTGGATAAAATCAGTTTGGACCAACTGCAGCATTTTCTGTGCAAAACAACCATGTGTGAATTTTGCACAGAATAAGCTCTGAACTACAAAGATTTTCATTAGTCCAGGATTCTTCTTGCCATGGTTGCTCAGTACTCAAAAAACATGTTTTCAGATTTTCATATGTATTTTCAAATATTCTTTCCATCCCTGTGTCCCTCCACTCCATGAGGCTGGACAGGTGTGTCAGAGCTTTCTCCGTAGCAGGATTCCAACTATGGAACTCCTCCTGAGGGAGTGAGGCTGACTCCATCCGCTTTGAGTTTCTGGTGGTCTGGGAAGATGCTGTAGTTTCAGTTGGCTATTGGATCTTAAAATGAGGGATATCTGCTCTAGCTTTTTTAAAAATTATTGTTAAGAGCTATTATTAAAGCTGTTTTAAAAACTGTTTTTAGAACTATCTTAAAAGAGAAACCTCGAGTGTTTTAATTGGTTTTTAGTTATGTATTTAATATTCTAAAAGTACTCTACATGTTGTACATTGCCTTGGGGGCCCTTGGGTTGAGAGGCAATAAATAAATGTTATAAATAAAATTAAATGGCCATACTATTTCTTGTAAATGAGTTAACAGTTGAAAGCAAACAAAACAACGTAATTGCTTTTAATGAGAGAGGTGGTAGCAACAGCGACAGCATGTGTATTTCTATACTGCTTATCAGCTAAGTGCTCTCTAAGCGGTTTACAATGTGTTTTAGCTAATTGCCCCCAACAAGCTGGGTACTCATTTTACTGACCTGCATAAGGATGGAAGGCTGAGTCAGCCTGGAGCCTGGCAGGATCAAACTCACAACCTTGTGGCTACAGTACCAGCATATAACCACTATACCAGCAGGCGCCTCACTAGTAGACTCAGGCCCTTTTCGCACGTTACCTGTTCGTGCTGCTGGGTTGGGGTCCTCGTGTGAGAAGCCTTGGAAGGAACGCTGCTGCTTCAGATCTGCAGCTCCTTCCTCCTTCTGCGAGCGCCCCGCCTCTTCCGTTCGCAGTGCAGGCTGGGACCTCGCAGGCTGCACTGAGAAGAGGATGCACGACTGGCCTGGCTCCCGAGGCACCGCACGCCAAGTAGGTGCGCGCGGGGCCTGGGAGCATTGCACAACGGCACACCATTTTCGGCTTTAAGCCGAAAATAAAAGATGCGTACCCGCTCTGCATCTGGCCCTTGAGCGTCGTGTAAATGTGAGTGCGTCATGCAGACTACTCCTCACATTTACGCAACGCTCAAGGAGCCCTCTCACTTCCAAAACAGCGTGCGAAAAGGGCATCAGTGATAACATCTTCTTAGTTTGGCCTTTCAATCTATGTTAATCTTTCTCTTTTATGCATTTAATTTTTTTTCATGTTTGATTTTGCTATTGTTGTTCTGTTATATATTATCTTGGTTGATTTTAGTTGAAATATAAATGCTGTATGTTTAGAGTACACTTTCTTCCACACAGGTTTGTGTCAGTAAGGCAGCTTGTTTAAAACTGGTCCTGGACTGAAACTGGGCTCTTGTTTTTCTCATTGCTTCCATTTTCTCAACCTAACCTTGAGGCAAATGCCACACAGGGAAGAGAAGAAAAATTGTTTCGGATCTACTATAGAAGAACAAGGATGTGCCTTACTTTTGTACTCTTCTTCTTCCCTTTAAGCACAGAGAGGTATTTTTCACCATATTTTCCCTATGAAGGGGATCAATACTTTTTAGTGCTGTCATGGAATGGTGAGAGTTCTTCTTCACTGTTGTTTCAAGAATTGTGTATGAGAAAAAGGCCACATTTGAAAGGGTGGGGTTGATTCTACCCTTGGAGTTCTCACCTGAGCTAACAATTTATATGAGTAAAGACTCCTTATTCATCATGTTAACTCATTTTACAGTGAGAATGGTAAAGGATTTGAAGCATGCTAAAAAGAGTGTTTAAATGTCTTTTTTGTCATTAATAGTTTATTAGGCTTTCTGAGTTGTTAAAATGATACAAATGGGTTGGAACCAAGCACTGAGTTGAGCTGAGTGGTGCTCATGCAATTGGTCACCTCCTGCTGCCTACTGGTCCCCTGTACAAAACCTCTCTAGAGAATGGTGGAGAGTGTTCCTGCTTGTGATATCATGGAGTGGGGCTACAATGGAAGGATGGATTTGCCCAAAATCAGCTGGAGGAGGAGTTTTCACCCAGAACACAACCTACCGATAAATCATATTCTCCACAATGTGTTAAGGATGAGATCGTACATCTCCTTTGACATAGTTATGTTAATTGAGGAAGTGAAGCTTGCGCCCTTAGCAAAAGCAGAATGGTAGCAGTGGTAGTAAGGAAAGGAAGGAAAAAGTGAAGGGAACAGGAGGAGAAGGCTGCCATCTCTGAGCCACCTATTTCTTGAATACCTGAGTTCCAGGAGGGTCCTCAGGTCTGAAGTGGTATGGCAGGTGTGACTTGGTAATCATGTATCTTATGGAACAGACGAGTGTCCTTCCGTAGGGCTTTGACTGTGTAGAGTCTTCCTCTTTGGAGGCCAATTATTCAAGAAAAGGGTGGTTCAGAAAAAGCATCTTTCTCCCCTCATAGCCACCATCTTTCTGGGCAGGCATGGATAGAATAACCCTGCTTGTGTTGCATAAAGAGGTGGAAAGGAGGGGGAGAAGAAAAAGGAAGTGTGGCAGCATTTTTAAGACTAACTGGTTTTTAGTTTAGAATGAGTTTTCATGGATATAAATCTACTTCTTCAGATGCAGTACCTAGTGATATTAAAGCCTTAGGTATGAAGCATTTTCATTAAGTTATGAGAGTGGGTTAGAATGTAATATACTCCACAAAGATACAAATCATGTCCTTTGCCCTAAAATTTTGAAAAGGCTAGATGAGGTCCTATAGATCTTTCAGATCTTTACAGTGGTCAGTCATTGTTGATGTGTGAAAGCAATAGTGCTACCAAAAGTCAGTTTCCTTGCGTTCAGAACTTTTTCTGAGAAGATTCCGTTTGTTATATGTGCAATAGTGAAAACTCCCTCTCCCTCCCCCTCTGTATATATATACAGACACTGTGCAATTAAGCCATTCTCTTTGGCCATATCTCTGCTAACAGATTGGAATTTGTGAATATAATCCAATTGTCCTGTTTTTCTTTCTAGTTTTGCTTTGTAATTTCTTCATTTAAAGGTATGTGACCTGTAAATCCTTTACTGTATGTCCAGAAAGGTTGTAGTGTTCTGTAATTGGTTTTACGTACTTCCATTTCTAATGCCAGAATTGTGTCCATTAATTCTCTGTGTAGATATTGTCCCATTTGGCCAATATAGAGTGGCATAGGACAGCATATATCACATTGGAGGAAGAACAAGTAAATGCATCTCTGATGTTGTGGATGATGTTATTGGCCCCTGTAATATTGCTCCCACGGTAGATGTGGGGACAGAGTTGGCATCTGGGTTTGTAGCAGGGTCTTATCCCTTTATTACCATCCATGTTATACGTCCTGTTAGAAGTGAGCAGTTGTTTAAGAATTAGAGGCGGTTTGTAGGCTGTTAAACATCTACCTCCTAAAGCTTGTGAGACGGCTGTGCTATTCTCTAGAATTGGTTGTAGCTTGTTGTTGATGTATTTGCACGGTCTCAGCTGGGGATTGTAGGTGACCGCTGGGGGTGTTCTGTCATTTTGTGTTTTTGGTCTATCTTATAGGAGATGGTTCCTGGGTTTTAATCTTGCCTTGATGATGTGTTTCTTCAATTCCTTAGGTGGGGACTGCAGCGTGAAAAATGCCTTTTGTAAATCCTTGGAATCTCTGACTTGTGGGTTTGAGCAGACATGATTATATTGGAGACCTTGGTTGTAAACAATAGATTTGGTAGTGTGTTCTGGATGGAAACTTGTGATGTGTAGGTATGTGTGGTGATCAGTGGGTTTGTGATAGCGCATGGTGCTTAGAAGTCCATTGTGCAGTTGCACAGTAGTGTCAAGAAAGTAAATTTGTAGTGAACCTTTTATGTAGTGAACCATTACATGAGCAATGTGACACTATAGAATCTCTGGCATTTTCAACTTAAGTGCTGTAAAAATAGGTGGGCGACAACCGGTGAAGCTTTAATGATCCATAATGTTCGATCTCTTGAAGATATCACATGACAAAGATCTAATGTAAGATTAGGGGACCAAGCATGAGGGTTTTTTTTTTAAAAGGAAGAACCAAATTAATTTCAGAATGATTCCAAAAACCAAACAGCTGTAGGATGTATTTGTCTTTAATATGCAGCTTCTCCAGAAACTCTTATTCCCCTAATGGCCTAATTTGAAGAGTTGGCTGGGATAAAGTATGATCTTTTCCTTCAATTAGTGTTAAGCTGTAAATTTGTTTCTGTTTACGTTAAATTAAGCCTTCTGGTGTAATTTAGAGAAAATACATCCACATTTCTGATTCCCATTTGATTCTTAAATGATTGGAATCAGGCTTTACATCAATTTGCAAAGTAAAATGGGTGTACAGGGTTTCAGCATGTATTGCGTCAGGGATTAGGCACAGTGGGGCAGCCGTCTGAGGCAGAGGTGCTGGAAAGCAAAGAGCAGCATCTACACGTTAGAAGAACAGATGTGTATTAGCTATGTAGTTTGTCCCCTACACCGGTAAGCTAATCTGTTGCCCTTACACACAGTGGAAAATGCTAGCCCAACTTGTCTATGTGGAGTAGAGAGGGTACAAGCATATCTTTTGTTTCAAACAGCAAAATACCTCATAATGTAACAGTGCTATAGTATTCGTTATTTTAGTAATTTTGGCAGCATCAGTACTGTTGGCCTTAAATTTTAGAGAAAGAAGCCAAAGTAGTGGAAACAGCTTCATTTGAGCCTAGTTCTCATAAAGACAGGGAGGAATGTGAGAATTATGTAGACCTTTGAGTCTGATGCATCTGCAAGAGTTCATATATTTCAATAAACTTTTGTTTTGGCAAACTGGAAGAGTGAGGCCAGCTTCCCATACATCTGCATTGAATGGAGAAGAAAAATACAGTTTGCGCATTTTGTGATTACTTGAGGTGATTGAGCTGCCCACGAGGGCAGGAAGAGAAGGACAACACCTGAAATACTTGAAATGCTTGCAGTGGGTGTGGTAATGCCACCTGACTTTGGTAATACCACTTGCTTCCATGCCGTGTTTCACCATTAGCAACCATCCCCCACTTTTGGCTATACTGGATATGGCTGATGGGAATTGTAGTCCAATCTCTGAAGGGCCACATGATTCCTTTCCCTTGACTTAGGGCACTGAGTAACCTTCTCTGCTAATTGCCAGTGGTAGCTGACGGCTTCCATGTCAGTAGGGTGGGTAATCCACTTTCGGTCTTAGCCCCAACTTTAAAAGATATTTCCAAGGTGCTGAATTTATTTAGGAGATAGAGTGGAACTATTTAATATGTTTGGACTTTAAAGTTTGGGCAAAAATCCAAATCTAATCACTGCCCTACTGACACAGAATCTACCCTCTGCTCCTTGATAAGTACTTTGCAGTGTTATAGAATGAAAGAGGCCAAAGCAGAAATACCTCTTCCTTGTCAGGACTGAGAGATTAAATGAGATGGCTCGATATATGTCCATCATGCCTGACAATTTGGTAGCGTGGTAGGTTACAGAGAAAGAGGAAACACACCAGTAAGGCCCTATTTTTTCCCCTTTTTTTTAAAGGCAGTAGTATTTAGCACAGAACTGTCTCTTCATGTATGTGGTCTTATATAGTTTTTCTCTTCCTTTCTCACTGTAGTCCGTCAAGCCTGGGCAGGTATTTTGTTGGCTTTCATCCTGTTTAACTGCAGTCACGTGTGTGTGTGGCTAGACACAATCTTGGATAGGCATTTTGCTGGCATGACTCATACGTATGTGTGAGTTAGACTTTCCCAGCCAGCAGGTTTCACATAGTTAGTGAACAGGGTTTGTAGGGCAAAGGGCAGGACCAGGAGAAGTTAAAGAAAGAAACACTGAGGAGCACTGTGGACATGGGAAAGGAAAGGAAAAATAGCAATATGGCAATTTTAAAAGGCAAGCAATGTTAGATAAGTGTTGTTGAAAGTAACCAGTGTATTTCAGGGGTACTTCCATTGGTGCAATAGTAGCAGAGAGAGCTTTTACAATATATTTTAGTAAAGTTATAAACATCATCTACAAGGGTGGTTTGTTGTAATTCTCCAAAGGCTTACTGGTTTCTAGAAGAAAACCCAGACCCTTGGTGATGCCTTGTACAGTGCAGATCAAGCATCCTTAAACTGCCTGCTACATATACGGAGAGGTGGCTAAACCTTATTGAAGATGATACTGCATCTAGCAAAGACCAGATTTCCATTGGAAAGTAGATAACGAGGCACATTTTCCATGCTGTATCATGCTTGTCCCTTTCGGTTATAAAGAGATTAACTTAGTATTGGTATTGACTAAAACAAAAAAATAATAATTTGAAATGAGAATATTGTCTTTGAAAGTGGATATATTTTTGAATGTTTTTCAGCAGTATTTCTTGCAGAGTAGCTTGTCAGAACATAGCAATGGCTTCATAAAGAAACTGTTATATCCATTTTTTAAAAAATAGCCTTCTATTTCTTATTCTGTGCTGTAGTTTCCTGCATGCCAAAATCCTCTCCCAATCTCTCTTTCTCTCTCTCTCTTCTTCTTGTTAAAGGTGATGTTAGCATAGTGAAAGTTTATGATGTTGCAATAGGTTGACATGCACTATTAGTAAATGATAAATTTGGATGGAGCAAATGGTTTTACAAAGCAACAGGTGTTATAACAGGTGCTATCTTCAAGATAAGTTTTTTAATTTGTTAAATCTTAAGGAAGAATCTCTCCCTATTGTTCTTTCACAGGTATCTGTACTCTTCACTTGGAATCCATATTACTAGACTATCCCATCCTTCATATGAATCTATGCACATGTGCACACAGTAGAAAATATGACAATAATTGATTTACCATCATGCAGAGCTGAAGGCCCCTCCCTAAACTGCAAACCCCAGGATTCCATAGGGTGTTGAAAGTGGAATAATAGCGCTGTAACAGTCTAGTGCGAAAATGGCCTTAGACTATCCTTATTATTTGTATTGCTGCTAAGTGGTTATTGAGACAGCTATAGGGGTAAAAGCAGAAATAAGAAGTAAGTGGTATGAGCAGAAGTAAATATTAAAAATACTTTTGGGTCATTGTATATGAACAATATTTTTGGGTCACTGTATATGTACAAATATGTACAAAAGCCCTGTTAAGATTTCAAAAAGTATGCCTGCAAGCTTCTGTTACAGTCTGCATCCTTGCTCTTTGGTGGCTGAGCTGTTCTAAAATGTTTGACATATAAAAGTTTAAGAAATAGTATATATCTCGAGAAAAGTGCTAAATATGGAATGGAGGGGAATTGGGGGAAGGGGAAATATACAGATGTGGTATAAAGTATAAATAAGAGTATGTAAGTAGTTGTGTGTATTTTTAATATTTTGAATTGGTAATAAAAATGTATCTTAAAAAAATTAAATATTTGTCTTAGAGAAGAAAGCAGATTAGTATCAGGACTGATAGAAATACTCTGATGTGGTTTTCATTTCTGTATGTCGTATCCCAGAACCACAGGAAGTACTATTTGTAATATGGAATATTGTGGGTCAGGCAGCGTTTTATTTTTCTGGGTTTTTTTGCATAAATTGCCAGCTCTGTAAATCCCCAGATGCTACTGGTGGCAGTGTATGAAGTGACTGCCTCCTTCAGCATGATTCTGGATCATGTGGCATGTGGCCTGACCATGTTGAAATGCAGCCACATTATCATGGCTCATAGACTTTTGATACCTGTTGCAGCTGCTTTGAGAACTAAGAACAAACCTTGCATGGATTCTGGAATAGTAATGGATCCGTATTTCAGTGGGACCAAGGTTTACGGAGACACTGAATGGAGAAAATACATTGCATGGGGGCCTAGATCCAAGAGGTGCAAGTGGGCTACAGGTGAGCAGAAGTGGTCTAAGAAACTGAGAAATTACAACACAAGTTGGATTATTCAAAACAGCAGATTTACCATGTAGTCATACGCTGACTCAGAAGTAAAGTGAGCTCAATAGGGGTTAGAGGATTGTACTCTAAATCTCTTTTTGAAAAGATGTTAATAGTTCTTAAGTTGTGCCCACTTGCTGTTTTGGAATTCAAGTTTCTAGACTGAACACTTAGAATACCCTTCTCAATTTGTAACTTAAAATATCTTTTCAATGTGTGCTACAGCTAAAGTTGCTGTGGAAATTATAACTTCTTATTATGGCTAATTAACCAGAACTGCTTGCAGGAACACCATCAACCTGAAATCTAGTCAGTTAATTGGCAGCTAAAAATACATTGTTGCACCTGCGTGTGCCAATCTGTAAAGGTTACTCTGCTGTATTATTTTCTGCTTTCATTTGAAATGGTGTACAGATATAAAAAAACCAAAATATCCAGAATATGCTTGGGAGTAATAAACATTCTGTCAAATTAATCATTTAAAAAATTGGCTTCATACAGTGATTCATTGTGATGACCTGTTCTTATTCTGCGTAATATATTTTTATAGGCAAGTCTGAATATAAGCTGCATGACAGAAAAGGAGCTCCTCATGGGAACTATTTTGCTTGCGTGCCCTTATGTGGATGCCATGGTTTGTAGATTCAGCCATGGATTGTTCCATGGGATACTGACCTAGTTTTCTTCCTGTCTGATCCATTTCCATCCTCGTTCTTTTGTTAACTCCTGTTTAATCATGAGTAGCTGGGAAACAAGCTACAGTTAGAGTTTGTGAGCCAGCAGCAAACCTAGTTTATAGCTAACCTAGTTTATAGTTTGTGGCTTACTAGCAAATCAAATTTTGTTTGCTGAAATAGATTTGTACATAAGAACAACCCAGATTTCAACAAATCACAGTGTAATGTACATTATGGGTGAATCTGATTGATGTATGTTCCTTATGACATGACACACAGGTCCTTTCCGCAACGCACCTTTTCACGGAGTTGGGGTGCAGGGATCGTGCGAGCAGCCTCCAGCGAGAGGCTCTCGTGTCCCAGTTCCTTCAGCTCCACAGCTGCTGCTCGCTTGCGCGAGAGCCCTGCCTTTTCCTTCCGCAGTGCAGCCTGGGAGTTTCCCAGGCTGCGCTGGGGCAGGAAGCACAAGTGCCGTGGCTCCAGAGCTCCACACACATGGCAAGTGCGTGTGGGGCCCCGGAGCGATGCGCAATTGCGCATTTTCGGCTGAAAATGAAAAAGTGCGCAAGCGGCACCTGCCAGACCCTGGAGCGTCGCGCGATTGTGTTGTATGGACCACTCCTCACATTCGTGCGACGCTCAGGGGCCCTTTCGCATGGCAAATGCCGTGCGAAAAGGGCCACAGTCTTGCCTCAAGTGAAAGAGGGTGCCAAAGAAACAAGGAAAAAATGTAGCTTTTAGTAGAGATGTTCAAGGATATAAACTAAGGCCATTTCCACACTACACTGTTATAGTGCTATTATTCCACTTGTGGAATTTTGGGGTTTGTAGTTTACTGAGGCCAAAGAGCTTTCTGGCTGAGAATTGTAAAGGCCCCTCCCTAAACTGCAGACTTCAGGGTTGCATAGGATGTTGAAAGTGGAATAATAGCACTATAACAGTGTAGTGTGGAAATGGTATAAGACAAAATATCAGGTAGGTAATTGGTGAGCAGTAAATAAATCTGAAGAACCAAATAGTGTTACAGTGTGAAAAATACAGTTTGACATATTAGTAACCTGAACATATTTTACTCTCAAAAGGTTGGTCTTTATTGGAAACCAAAGTATATTTTTACTTTAATACTAATCCACCACTGGCCATGTAGATATGTGCTAAAAATCCTTCCTGTGTTTCATTCTTTTTGATCATTTTAAGTACTGATATTGCCTCCTTTCAGATTTATTAGCTAAGAATATAATCTGTCCAGATTGTAGTGGTTGGCCTTACATTATGTTTCTCCCAGAAGTTCTTTTGCAACTCATCTTACATCCAGAGCCCCTTCTCTGTTCTACTATTTTGGACACTGGATACCTGTGGCCTTGGAGAATGTGATTTTTTTTTCCAGCACAGTCAGTACATTTTAAAGGACATCTTACACCATTTCATGCCCAGTATACAACTTGTGTGGTATGCTGTTGTCAGCGTACTGAGCAGTGTCCCATCTGCCTTGGGACATGAAGTTTCTCTGGCATTCTGAAGACTTGGATGCTCTAGACAACTGCCTTTTTTTTCAGGGTCCAGGCAACTGGAATGCTGTAGTCAGGGGTTGGAAGAGTAGACACTTCCCAGAGAGGTTTCAAGCAAACGCTCTCTGTGACCACATCTCTTGGAAATTGGGAGCAGAAGTGGGTGATGTGACAGGATATGTGTGAGAGAGTGTGTGCAAGTGTATGAGAGTGTCTGCAGTGGGTGATATGAGCTAGTCATGATTCCACTGACGCCATTAGGAGTAGAACTGAATCTAAAATTTAGCACTGGACTTTGAAGAAACTGGTTTCTGATTGCTGAGGAGGGGACACAGGGGTAGTTTAGTTTGCTGAACCCAAACCCTAAGGAAGTATATGTGTGTTGCCATGAATCCAGTGCCATCTTTAAGGCTAAGTGGTATATGTTAACATGAGCTTGTGGATTTCAATCCACTTCTTCAGATGTACAGTACCAAAGCCACAAGAAGTTTGCTGATCAACCATCACTGGGCTAGACTTCACAGGTGATTTAAAGTTTGTCTCTGTTAATCACTTGCTGCAATAACTAATTTGCTTTCTTAAGGATGCCTGGCTTTTCCACTATACTTTTTAGAGTCCGTTATCACAGACCCATTAAATAGGACCTGCTTTATATTAGAGCACCTCAGCTCAGGGTTACTTGTACGTATGCGCCTTCAAGTCATCTGTCTACTTATGGTGACCCCATGAATTTCATAGGGTTTTCTACTTCCACAAGATTGTATAGGATTGCAGTCTCAGCTAGATTTCCTTCTTAGTGTCTTCTGTAAACTGGATAAATGCAATATAAATGTGCTGTTTTGTGCTGGGAAAAGAAGGCCAACAAGATGTTTAGAAAATGGAGGTGCTGCATTTTCATTATTACAAGTATATGCCTAGAAAATGGGACAGGTCTGTTCTTTACTCTTAGTGGTGAAAGAATGAATGAAGACGATGAAAACAATGCATGCAGGCATAATAAAATGCATAGAGTAAAAATGAAGCATCCATAGGCTTTCAAAACTAAACCTGAGGCAGAAATGCATGAGCTTTTTTTTTGAAAATGATTTGCAGGTGCTGAAAGAGGAGAGAAGACCAAAGAAAGCACTAAAGGGGAATGCTTTCCACATAAGAGCAGAGAAACACAAAAGGCAAACCCCATTAAGACATTTAAAAGCCTTACTTATTCAGCACTCAATTACCCTGGTGCCACAAAGGAAGCATTCCACTGAAATCATTGAAGGAAACTCTGATGTTTTGCTTTGTTATTATTATATTTTTAAATCTTAGGGAAAAAAAAATACAGATACAAGAAAACACAAAGTGTATTTTACAAGGCTGCTTTTATAGGTTTGTTGCAAATGCCAGTTTTTCCTCTCCATTTTGTTTTGTAATGAGTTAATTATTCAGTGTATAGACATACATAACCAGCAGGGGTTCAGCATGATTTAAATGCTAAATGCATCCTAGCAGGGATAAAACAAAGCATGTGTAGGACTGTCACCCATGACAGTTTGACAAGAGTTTTGTTAGTCTCAAGGATGTTCTATGTTGTAAATGTATGAGAGTTTATGTAAAATGTCATTGCTAGGTTGTTTCTGTGTGAATCTTAAACAGTTGAACATATGAACAGTTATATTGTTTCCACTATATTTTGAGTTTTGTGACAGTAGTGAGAGTGTGGGTTTTGTTTTCCTTGCTGTGTAATTAAAACGATCTTGGAAACGTTTCAGTTTTTAAGATGAGGTTTCTAATGCATATTTAAAAGGCAATAGTAATACAAGATAATGAGAACCAGTGTGGTGTTGAGTGTTGGATTGGACTCTGCAAGAGCAGTGTTTGAATCCCCACACAGCCATAGAAACCCAATGGGTGACCTTGAGCAAGTCACACTCTCTCAGCCTCAGAGGAAGGCAGTGCCAAGCCCCCTCTGAACAAATCTTGAGAAGAAAACCATGTGATAGGTTTACTTTAGGATCTACGTAACTTATGCCCTTTTCGCACCTTACCTTTTCGCGCTGCTGGGTTGGGGTCCTCGTGCGAGAAGCCTTGGAAGGAACACTGCCTCTTCCCTTCTGCTTCGGCTCCACAGCTCCTTCCTCCTCGTGCCCCACCTCTTCCATTCACAGTGCAGCCTGGGACCTCGCAGGTTGCACTGAGGAGAGGACACACAACTGGCCCAGTTCCCGAGGCACCGCAGGGCAGGTAAGTCCATGCTGGGCTTGGGAGCGAGGCGCAACTGCACACCATTTTCGGCTTTGAGCCGAAAATGAAAAAATCTGTGCGCAGTCTGCGTCAGGCCCTTGAGCGTCGCGTAAATGTGAGTACGTCATGCAGACCGCTCCTCACATTTACGCGATGTTCACGGGGCCCTTTCGCTTCAAAAACGCCGTGCGAAAAGGGCCTTAGAAATGACTTGAAGGCACATAATAACAATGCAAGATAACAGTTGTGGGCTACCCCCCATGAATTTCTCTCAATGTGGGGAAAAAGAAATAGAGTGGCTAAATTGGTATATATTGTTTGTCTTTTTGTATGTGCCTTCAGATCATTTCTGATTTATGGTGACCCTGAGGTGAAACTATCACAGGATTTTCTTGGCAAGATTTGTTTGGGGTGGTTTGCTGTTGCCTTTCTCTGAGGGTGAGAGAGTGTGACTTGTCCAAAGTCATTCTTTGTGTCTCCATGACTGAGACCCAGACCCTGGTCTCCTGAAGTCTTAGATCAACACTCAAACCACCACAGCACTCTGGCTCTGTATATATTGAACACTTAAAAATACTTCAACCTAAATTTAAGAGACTTTCCTGCTTTGTGTACTTAACACTGAAACTGTTTTTGGTGCACTGTCTAAACTTTTCCACTTCCCTTCAGAGGAGATGAGTATTTGCCACTATTTTAATAATTAAACTGTTACTTTGCCTCTTACAATGGCAATGTGTTTTATTTGGCATAGTTCCTCTCCAACAGCTGTATTATTTATTTATTTATTTATTTATATCTTGCCCTTCTCCCGACAGTGGGACACAAGGTAGCTAACAACATTAAAACAGTACAAATTAAAACATCAATGAAAGTATAAATATAAAATAAAAAAAATTTATAATATAAAAGCATTACATATTAAAAATATTATATACATCAAAATGCATTAAAAAACTATGCCAACTTCAAGGCAGGCTCACACAGCACGAAGAACCCAAATCCAATCAATTTATAAAAGGCTGATGGCATAAAAATGTCTTAACCTGCTGTTGGCAGGAGAGCAAGGATGGACCTCTTTTGCGGGGGCGTTCCAAAGTCTGGGGGCGGCCACCAAGGACACACTCTCCCTTGTTCCCACCAAATGTACCCAAGAGGGTGGTGGGACAGAAAGAAGGGTCTCTCTGTATGATCTTAGAGCTCAGCTGAGTTCAGAAAGGAAGATAAAGTTCCTTCAGATAACCTGGGTCCAAGCCATATAGAGATTAATAGGTCAAAAATGGTGCTTTGACTTGTCCCTGGAAATGGACTTGCAGTTGGCAGAACTGTTGCAACAAGGGTGTTGCATGCTCCCCAGTTAACAACCTGGCTGCAGCTCTTTGGGTCATCCGTAGTTTATGAGCAGTTTTCAAATGCGCAGAGCATATTACAATGGTCTGAAAGGGATGGGACCAAGGCATGTACCACCGTGTCCAGATCAGACTTCTCCAAGAATGAGTGAAGTTGGCACACTAGTTCTAATTGTGCAAAATTGTGCTGAAACCTGGGTCTCCAGGCTCCCAAGCTGAATCCAAGAGTACCCCAAACTGCAAACCTGTGTTTTCAGGGGGAGTGTAGCCACATCTAAAACAGGCTGAATCCCTGTTCTCTGATCTGCCTTATGACTGACCAGGAACCTCTCTGTCTTGTTTGCATTATGGGTCAATTTGTTTGCCCTCATGCAGTCCATTACACCTGCCAGTTATAGGCTTGCCTTGTTTTACTATTCATGCTTCGAGGTACGATCATTGCAGCATCTTTTAATTTCCTTGAAAGGATATTCATGATGCTGTTCATATGGGAATATAATTCTGATGCAGTCTTGGTGACAAACAGGGCATTGTTGAAAGCTGCATCTGCTTAGTTGGATCACAGCAGGCGGCAACTTCATATTGGCCAAGTGTGCCAATAAAAAAGTAAATGACTGCACAACACCAAATGGAAGCCTGTTTATATGCTGATTTTAATTTGGTGATCTGATTTGCTTACTACTTCAGCAGCATGGAAGTCCAGGTTTTATTAGACATTTTAGTGTCACTTTAATCTTGTAGGAATACTAATGGTTCTGTTGAAGTTGGGCTATTAGCAATAAAAAGCAATCAGCTTTGTGGGGTTAACAGCTCTTGGGTTACTGTGGAAGGTCTTTTTCCTCTCTAGAAGAGAAAAGAAATGACGGTAGACTCTACTAGTCCAATCCTCTTATGAGAATTCTGTATTTTTTTTTGAAAAAAAATTGTTAGTCAATGTATTAGTTTGTTTTCTGTGTTGACTGTTAACTGTTTACGTGAACTTGTTGAAGATTTATGGATATTTAATTTGACATGAGCATTTTTTTTTCATTTTTAGGCACTGGATGTTGACCGAACTGTTCTTTATAAAATGAAGAAATCAGTAAAAGCCATAAATATTTCTGGTTTAGGTATGTACAGTCTATTTGCTAATGGCCTGTATTGCTCGGACAAAAAACCAACCAACCATTTTTTTGAAAACAGAAGCCTTTCAAGCATCTCTTGGAAATATCTCAGAAAGTATTATAGAACTATGGCTAATATAGATAAAGAGATTACATGGGTTACTTTTTTGGACTGTTCAGAATCCTGTCAATTATTTGACTATTGAATTTATTTCTTACTGTTTTATTTTTTTTAAAATTAACTGATTTTTTTGCACACTGCCCTGAGATTATATGACATAGAGTGTGATATAAATAACCTTTTCAAGTTTTGTATATAATGCAGATTCCCACTGAACCAGCATTACAAATCATGCAGACCTCCAGATGTCTTTGTTCCAAACCCCCATTGTTCCTCGCCTTTAGCTTTTCTGGCTTGGGGTAGTGGAAGTTTCAGCATCTGGAGGACTGCGTAATTCCCATCCTTAAATTACCTGGAAGCTCATGAATGAATACATTCTTGTTTCTGAAACGTGTTCCCTTCCCAGAATTAACCATGGTTTCTTGTTACTAGCAATTCAGCTTTCCATCAGTAACCCAGAAACTGAAAATATGATTTGCTGCTTGTTGGCTAACTGTGGCCTAAATCCAAAAGCTGGTTCTAAAAAGAGTAGACTGACTGAATCAGGTTGATTTACATCAGTGATGATTCACCATTCAGCAATTTATTTTCAGTGGGGTTAGTCTGGCTGTTACTAGCAGCTGGATTTAGGCTGATGGTTTGTTTGTTTTTTAATTTGCCTTGGTGCACATATAATGTCAAATCGTGGGTAATATTGGGAAGGGAGAGAGAAATGGCTGTGGGGAGGAGGCAGGAAAGAGTGGCCTCATGGAGACAAAGCATTAAACTGTGGATTAACATTGTGTAAATGAGCTTCAAGCTCATCATCTGACTCTTCTCTTTCTTCAAGGTGGTTGAAAGGAAGAGATTTCAAGCTTTTGGTTCTGCTAATAGCTGACTGCCGTTTAGCATTAAGTCCAAATTTGGACAAGTTGTAGTTGATCTTACACTGGTGTTAATTGAGGATCAGAGCTTTGTAACTCAGCCAGAGAGCACTTCCTTTGCACCCAGAAGATCCTAGGTTCAATCCGTTACCTCTGAGTCTAAAGTTATACCTACAGCAGCAGTTCTCAAACCATGGGGTACATTAGTTAGGAGGGAGAGTTGAGTGTCTGAAATATTCCAGCTCTCATTTCAGCTCCCCAAAGTGTTAATGCCAGTTGTGGGAGATTTTGTCCACCGTAGCTCCTCCCCAACCTGCCTCCTCCTTTGGCAGGTTGGTTTTGCAAAGATATCCTGTTCCAGTCTTTTTCTAATACTACTGATATATGAATGCCTAGCAGAGCTGGGAAACTGCTTTTTTGGACCTGGCCCCTAGAATCTCCTACTTTGAATGGCCAGTGACCAAGCTAGAAAAAAAAAGTGAAATTTCTAAGTACTGGTGTCCAGTCCACACTGCTGCCCTTATGTACACAGCAGTGTGCTTCTTGCATGGAGCTGCATATACCTTTTATGTTTGCCTGTTGAAAAGGTGAGTGCTGATGGATTCAGTGGTAGTGATAGTGGTGGTCAGAGAGAAGTGTGAGTTATTTTTGGAAGGCTAGTAGAGAAATGTACTATGTATTATGAGGAAGAGACTGAGGGCCTTTCCACACTACATTATTATACTGCTATTATTCCACTTTCAATATCCTATGGAATCCTGGGGTTTGCAGTTTCGGGAGGGGCATTCAGAATTCTCAGCCAGAGAGCTCTTTGGCCTCAGTAAACTACAAACCCCAGAATTCCACAGGATGTTGAAAGTGAAATAATAGCAGTATAACAGGGTAGAGTGGAAAGGCCCTTTGACTGTCAGTCTTGTGTTTGCTTTGTAATCCTAATGTGGATTTGTGAAGCCAAGAGGTAATAGGAGAGACGTGTTAGAAGTTAGCAGAAGGATCTTTAACTGTTCTCTGCCTGTTGATTCTTGCCCTTCCTCAGGCTGTTTTAAGACTGCTTTCCACTCATAAGCCAAGCTCTGTATCCACAAATAGGTCTGACTGGAGAAAGATGGCTGGGAGTCAGGGTACTTGTAAAGAGACAGAGCAGACATGGGAAACAGTAACTACCTCATGCCTCATTGCTGTAGCAAGTGTGAGTTTGGAAGCCCATGTCTGCTGAGTTAACAGGTACCCAGTCCCCGCTCAGGTTAATGAATGGCAGCTAGCTGTATTGCCCTGGGGAACCTCTATTAGACAGAATAGAGTGCTGAGCTCAAAATGCCAGTGGGTTCAGTTCAGATGTCCTGTTACACTTCTCCAGGCCATGCTACCCTCTCCTTCTAATTTGTGTGCTGATTTCCTTCTCTGTTTCTTTTTTTCTCCTAGCCTTCCATTTTCCATGATGTCTGAACTTAGGCCATGATAGTTCGGATTATCTCCAAACTATCCTTTAGAACCTGCTTCTCTATCTGTGGTTTAGGAACAAATGCTAACAGTAGTTTTCCCGTTCGAACACCATAGGAAAGGAAACACTGGTTAGAACTGACTGGATAATGGAGATGGGAATTGGCACATGAGGTGGGCACAGGAAATCATCAGTGTGTAAATCCAGTGGCTTGTTTGTGTTCCTTTGGAGGATCACCTGAATTGAGGTCTCTTGAAGCAACTCCATAAGGGTCACACTGTGGCCCTTTTCGCACAGCATCTGCCATGCAAAAGAGGGCCTGGAGCCTCACGTGATTGCGAGGAGCAATCTGCATGACGTCCTCACAATCGTGCAAGGCTCCAGGGGCCGGCAGGCAACGATTGCGCACCTTTGCATTTTCGGTTTTCAGCCGAAAAGATCACGCGTTGCTCCCGGGCCCCATGCACACTTACCTGGCATGTGGAGCCTTGGGAGCTGGACCGATCGCACTTCATGTCTCAGTGCAGCTTGGGAAGGTCCCAGGCTGTACTGCAGAAGGAAGAGGTGGGGCTCTCGTGCGAGCAGGAAGTTTGTGCAGAGATGAAGAAGCAGGGAAGCAAGAGCCTCTCACAAGAGGCTGCTTGCACAATTACCGCATCCCAGCGCCGAGAAAAGGTAGGATGCGGAAAGGGCCTATATGTGATGGTGTTTGAATAAGCATTCTTAACCTGGCCACTTTATTTTATTTTATTTTGGGGGAAAATAAAACAGCACCACCGAGAACAGAAAAATAGCAGCCAGGTTGAGGAGGATTCCCCCTACCCAATAAAAACAGATAGATTAAATGTGTATCCTTAAATTCATGACCTACTATGGTGCCTGTTGCTCAATGTGACTTATGTGGGACCTGTTCACTTTAAGACAACACCTGAGTAACAATTGGTATATGCTTGTTTTGGTGGGTATTTGCCTTGGGAAGGGATAATTTCTCTTGGATGATAATTGCAAAGAATTATTTCTTTGCAAACTTATATATTGCAGTGTGTCTCCTTGAATCTTAACTAGGGCCCTTTCCGCAATGCACCTTTTCATGGAGTTGGGGTGTGGGGATTGCGCGAGCAGCTCCCAGCGAGAGGCTCTCGCATCCTGGTTCCTTCAGCTCCGCAGCTGCCGCCTGCTTGCGCAAGAGCCCCGCCTCTTCCTTCCGCAGTGCAGCCTGGGAGTTTCCCAGGCTGCGCTGGGGCAGGAAGCGTGAGTGCTGTGGCTCCGGAGCTCCACATGCACGGCAAGTGCGCACGGGGCCCCGGAGCAATGCGTGATTGCACACCATTTTCGGCTCAAAGCTGAAAATGAAAAAGTGCATGGGTGGCGCCTGCCAGATCCTGGAACATCACACGATTGTGAGTACTTCATGTGGACTGCTCCTCACATTTGTGCAACACTCGAGGGGCCCTTTCACGTGGCAAATGCCATGCGAAAAGGGCCTAGGTGTTTGGGGTTTTTTCCCCTTCTTTTTCTGGATTTTATCTCTGTCATATATTTTGTCCTTGTTTATTTTTGTGATATATGATCTGTCCTCATACTTCTGATCCTGTTTCATACAGCCGAGAAATTCACTGAAATACACGTGCATACAGGCTTCTTTTAATTTTTGGTGCAGAGTGGCAGTTCCCACCCAAATAACAGAGAAGACTTGGTTACAGGGCCTGACAGTATCATTTGTATACAGAGTGCTCACAGAAGGGCTGCATGTGTTCATAGAGAGATTAATATTTTTCAGACTTCTTTAAAAAAACTGAACTTAGGACATTATCTTGTACTTGAACATTTGTAAATAACCGTTTTTTAAAAAAATCTTTTAAAAGTGGTAATTGTGAATTAAGCAGTATCTATTAAATTTATGAAACATGTGAGCAATTTAGAGATAAATGGGATGTCTTTTAGAACTAAACTTACTGGCTGGTTTGAAATGTCTTATGAAATAATGGTTGGGTGGTTTTCTTAATTTATAGTGTGAGTTGCTCAATTGGAATGTGTTTATATTTGTTGTACATGTTAACGGTATCTTAATGCCTTTGTTTATCTCTGTTCCAGATTATTGTCTTTTTATCTGTTATGTATTGTTGACTGTCTAATATATAGCTTTGAATGTTTAAAATGATTAAAATGTAAATTTTAAAAATCTAATGTGTTCAAATGCATAGCTAACACAATCGTAAGTAGAATCCTCCTTTTACTTCGGTGGAGACCCTATTTCTAGCTGTTGGAATTAACATAGTATTTGTTCTCTTTGAAGCTCATGTGGAAAACGAAGAACAATACACTCAAGCTCTGGAGAAATTTGGAGGAAACTGCGTCTGTAGGGATGATCCAGATTTAGGAACAGCGTTTTTAAAATTTTCTGTATTTACAAAGGAGTTGACGGCACTCTTCAAAAACTTGGTAGGAAATAATTTAGTCCTCCATAAAACTATATTATACAGATTTGAAACTGAAGGGTATAGTTTGAGCTTTCAGCCGAAATAGTCATCTTTAATATTTGATCACATACAAAGTCCGGGACTTTGATAGACACAAAGCTTGGCTGCCTTCCTAATTTTTACAGTAACCCTCTAGTGACATTTGAGGAAGTGCATTAGAATCCATTTCAGCTAAATGTGTTTTTTACAAATTAAATAGCTGCTTCTGAAGCTTAGCTCACAAAGCTTTAAGTCAGAAATGTGAATGCCTACTGTTGAAATCTGATTACTGGGGTAAAATGTTTCATGTGTGCATGGAGCAGATACGGTAAATGGTTGTAAAGACAAGTTGGTTATCTAGCTCCCTCAAGGAGAGACTTCTATCCGCTTATAATTGGTGTCTTTCTAAACATTGCATAACATTAATTGCTGTCCTCTGACTGAACCCTCTCATGGGGTTTGGGAACAAAAATGTGGAAGAGGAGGAGCCTATTTGACCTGACTCCACACTGAATCATGAAACAACTGTGTGGGAACAGTATTAACCATATTTATACTATAAGTGGGAAGAAGAGTGCCAAAAAGGCATTAGTTGTAGCCCTCATCCGCTCTGACAATTTCCCAGTATTATAGTAATTACATAATATTTAATGTCTCATGGGTAAGATGGCATTTCCCCCATTTTGGATATATAATTCTCCAAACTGTTCAGTGGCTCAAAGACAAACTTTTCCCCAGCAGCATCCCATGTCTGGATGTATGGCAGCATATTTTCCCACAGGGCCAGGCTAATGTCACTGTGAACATGAAATAATGTGACATGCATTGTCGAGAATATTTTATCTTGAATGTTGATTTGCTCTCATAGCAAGGCCTTAAAATTTTGCCATGGCTATAGCATGTCAATGTATGGCTGGATCACCACAGCACCAAATGAAGAATTGTGTGATTGGAAGGGCCACTATAGACCAAACACCATTCACTAGGTTAGTATCAACCTATCTGCAGTTCATTTCAACTGAATTAGTTTATGCACTGTGCATTGTCAAGTATTTCGCAGACAGGCAGCAATGAGTTCAAAGTACAGATCAGCCTCTTGGGTCTTTGAAGAAACTGTAAGATAGGTGTGGGCAACTATGGGAGGCAAGAAGGCCACGTTAACCTCTCAGGAAACCCCCACTGCACCCCAAGAAATGCTCCCCATACACCCACTAGGGAACCTACAAACACTTTTGCCATGGAGGTGGGCTTGGGCCATTTTTGGCTCAGGAAGGCGCTGTTTTACTTCCTGTCTTTAAAAAGTCCTTATTGGTGGCCCATAAATGTTGCAAAATGCACCTCCACAACCTGTACAGGTCATTTGGAGGACATTTGTTGAGCTCTGACAGCCAGAAAGATGAATAGAGGGCCGCAGTTTACCTGTCCCTGTTTTAAGGTAATGTAGGTTTCATTTCCTGTACTTTGAGTCATTTCCTGTGCTGTTGATTTAGTTTGTTCGTTTTTTGAAATAACTGGAGTACTGTCTCATTTGCACTTAGCCAGAAAACCACATAGAACATAGGATTGCGTTGTTAAGTTACGAACACTGTTGAAATTCCCCAATTTTAAAAGCAATTAAAGACGGTTCGTAAGTTTTATTGGTTCTGTTGGATGATTCTCTTGTTAAAATATTGTCACCATTTTCTTCCAAAAAATCTTGTTCTTTTTTTAGTTTGTATGAATGAAAGTGAAGTTTTAAATACAGTCCTGTGTATTCGTCTCTGTTTGTATGTTATCAGTTTGAAAACAGATACGTTATGTTTTCCTTCCTTCCTTTCCCTCACTCTCTCTCTTTCTCTTTCTTTTGGTCAGCTCTAATTTCTGTGGTCTGTATTGGCCTGTGATGTTTCTTAGCCATTTCTTGGATAAGAAGAGGCTTTTGCAATACCCGTTTCATTGTTTGCTTTGATATTGATACATGGGGCACTTACTAGAAAAAGTAATTAAACACATTCCTTGGCAATGGATAGCAGTGTTCTATGCCAAAGCTCCTGTTAGGCTGTTTAGTACTGATCTTTGAACACAGTAGTGTCATTTACCTCCAGTTATATTTGGGACAAGCATATAATGACAGCCTCAGGTAATTTAAGGGTACTTTGTTTCTATGAAGATTTGCAAGACCCGTTCATTTAGTACTGATACAGTTATTCTTCAGTCATTCTGTCAAGCTCACAGCCGTAGTGAACTTATGCACACTACAAATAATTGTGTTTCTGTATATAACTGTAGGTACACAATGTTGCACAGGTGCCATTATTCTGTGTCGCAGTGTGGAAGAAAACTTACCTTTCCCAAGTTCTGGACAATGTGACAAACTAGTTTATGGAGATGATCTCATGTTCTCTCTCACCTGATCCTTCGTACATCACTGTAGCATATAAGCAACATGGCACAACTATTATACACTTACATCATTGTAGCATATGAGCACAATGTGGTGTATGATGTAACAGCATGAGATAGCATGATGTAGAAATATCTCCCACATGGCTTTACGTGTGTGTGAGAGAGTGATAGCATGAAGGGGGTGAAAGTATTATATAATGATATGTATTTTCCCATTTTTCTTTACTGGAGTTCTTACTTATATCATTGGAAGATACAAAACCTCCTTTGTACTTTCAGAGGAAACCACAACACAGTTCAGGCAGGCAGGGAAGCTTTGCACTGCAAATTGTATCAATGGTGTCTTTGTAGTAGAAATCTTACATTAATGGAAGGTAGAACATCCCACTTTTGCTAGTCTCCTCTACCTGCTTGCACCTTCTTTAACATGTCCTCTACAGTTACAGAGGTTCTCTAAGCACCTAGCTGCAATTAGCAGTTGCTGGCTTCTGTGTCAATAGGGCAGTGAATCCAGGTTCTGATCTAAGGTTCTAAATCTTGATTCGTTCTTTCAAAACTGTCCAGAACTAGGGGTGGAGTCATAATCCCACTGACTTGGGAGTTGCTAGCTGTCACTGCTGAGCTGCTGGGTTTTTTTTGGTGGACATGGGCTGCTGGTGGTGGAGTGCATTACATGAGTGGGGGTTGGTGAGAACAAAAATTGATGTCCTTTTTCTACAAGCAGAAATGCTTTCTCCTGGTACAAAGCTACCACTGGGTAGAACTTTAGCCCCAACCCAGAGAAAGTTAGTCAGACTTAAAAGTTCCATTGAGATCAATGGAAAATAATTAGTCTTGACTGACTTGTCCTGAGCACAATTCACTTTCTCAGCATGATATCCCGTGAATACATTTGAAGCCTTTCTTTCGTCATAGAACCCAAGGTGGTATACGTTGGGTTCTTAGGTGGTCTACCATCCAGGCATTTTTGACCAGATCGAGCCCTGCTTACCTCTAACAAAATGGCAGTAGGATAGGTGTCTGTGAATAAGCGAGTGCTACTCTTCCAGTGACTACTTGGAAATTTTACTCTTGCATGATTTCTTAAGGAAATTCATTTAGTTATACATTTAAGGTTGTGCTTTCAAGAACAAGTAAAGTTTAATGTCCTTTCTTGTCACTTGTTTTAGACAGAATTGCTCTTTATCACTCACAGATGTCCTTTGGCTTTGTGCTGCCATAATCTTCATGACTTAGACATCTGGTTCAAAATCTTTGTTTCTGCCCTGCTTGCGTACTTATAGAGAAGGCAGCTACTTAAGCAAAGAATAAGATCAGATCTCATCAGCTGAATTTTGTGAGTTAAAAAGATATAAAAAGCTGCATTTAACCACTTTTAAATATTTACATTGGGCCTTTAGTTATTTTCTGAATGAAACCATTAGATATGTTAGATGTTTTGCTCCATGAGAGGATGACCTTGATTTCTGTAAGGTGGTAAATATGATCATTAGCTTGAATGTCTCTTGATGTGAAAAAAAAGTCAGATGGAAAATTAGCAAGTTAAGTTAAAGATTCATCTTCTACTTTTCTCTAAAGTGGTGTACTCCAGAACAGAGCTCAATGAAAGGTAGGCCTTCGTGTTCACATGTTCATGCAGTCTTCACAGCAGCAGCTTCCCTTCTAAAAAGAAAGTGGAGGGACATGAATTTGAGGGCTTTCAGGGGAAACTACGGTATTGAGGTTCTAGTTTTTTAGGGATGCTGTAACCACCTTTGTTTGCATGATAAGTAAAGTTCATCTGGTGTTAATGCTGCTGTTTCTTGGCATTCAATGCCAAATGTTAAATTGTGCATCGACATAGGTCGGGGTTAAAACATTTAAAATATTCACCCCTTTTTATGGTTTTCATGGCTCTTTTAATACTTCGTTTTGCCTAGTAAGTGATGCAAAAATCAGGATAGAATTCTTATTCTGAAGTTGGGCAGAACGGGGTACGGAAGTGCCCATAAGCTGGATGAATCAGCCATTTTGATTTTAAATTCATCCTAACGCTTAGCCCACCTCCTTCCTATATATATAAAGATATACTGGAAGCATTTGCTTTGTAGAGGCTAACAAAAATCTAAAGGAGGAAGTGCGGCTGTTATTGCCAATATTCATATTCCAGTTCCTGCAGACAACTAAAGAAGATCCTAGTTTGAATGCAACAACTGAGTTGCCCAAATATGGTGATTCAGATTTGGCTTAAAGCTGTTCAGAGTCTAATTCCCTTTGTAAATACTTATTCCTAGTATGGCTTCCTTCCTTCCTTTCCCTTCTTACCTTGTTGGAAGCTATCAGAGGAAAACTAGTTGCCAGAAGGGATAGAAATAGCATTTCCTTTTAAATGTGCAGAAAGCTATTGGAGAACTTGTTAGCAAATATGGTTCTCATCAGTCTGCATGTCTGCTTGGAAACATTTTCCTCTTTTATCATGTACAAAGGAAAATTCCTTATTCATAGAAGAGAGACTTTGTAAAGCGTGGTTATCTGGAAGGATTCAGTTTACAGTGCAGAATTTATTTTTCATAGCAGGTTGATGAGCTGAAATTAAGCCTGTGAAATTTTTCAAGTTACTGAATGTCAAAGAAAGCTTCACTTTTTAACTTGCGTATGTTAAAAGCTGGGTCTAAGAGTAGTGGCAGAAAACTGACAACACTTAAATTATTTGAATGGTTATATGGGAAAATATAGGATTTATTAGGATAGAACTTTTTAATAAATAAAAAAAGCATTGCAACTGGACCAGTCCTAAATATTAAGGCAACTTTGGTTTTGTTTTCTGAAAAAGCATTATCTCCCTACATGAACATGCCCAGGTTTTAAGATCTTTGATGGAGGGCTTCTTCTCAGTCCCTGAACCCTCAAAGGCATGCTTGGTAAGGACACAGAAGAAGGCCTTCTCAGTGGTTACCCTCAGGTTGTGAAATTCCCTGCCATAGAAGGCTACATAGGCTGTTTGTGCTCTCTTTCCACTGGCAAAGGCATTTTAATTTAGGCAGGCCTTTTAGCTGTTAACTGGTTCTGGCAGAAGGGCCTTTTAATGAGGGTACATGGTACTTTTATCTTCAGTAGTATACTTCAAATGATGCCAGTTATCTACCTGGGGTCATCCGGGCCTGATGATAATGCCTTTGGCCGGTCTACCCCACGAGGGAAATATATAATGCCCAGCTGCTTGGTTTCTCTTATTGAATGACTGGCCAGGGCAGGATCTCTTATGTTGGTTCAAGATATGTATCCCTTCAAGATATCATTAGATGTGAGAAGAAAGATAGGCCTTGAAATTATTCGTTTCTTTCCTTAAAACATTTACATCTCACACTACAGCTGAAAAGACACTGAAAGTGGCTCACAAGATAGGTAGTATGACAGTTCGTACCCTCAGGCTTATAATAGATATCAGACACAAGACACAACGAAGAAGGAATGTGTGTGGCATAGTGGTAGTGGAAAGTCAAGTCTAGTGCTTATACTGTTTTTGATACACACACATAATTAATTTAATATTCCTTATAAATTTTAGAGTGTGAATTCAGCTGGATGGAACATTTGAGGCGATTTCCTGGAATAGCTACTGTTAGATGACAGTTAAGGAAGGAAAGACAAGATGTATTTTCCTGTGTTGCTGCTTGTTCTCCAAATATCTTCACCACCTGTCCATGGTCAGATGGTAGAATGGCTTCCCATGCTGCTGTTCAAGCAAATAGCTGGACCTCTCTAATGTATAGGTTCTCAGACCTTCATCCTGTTGCCCACTGGTTGCTTAGCTCAACTGTGACTTGTAGGAATAGACCCTTTGCGCAGTTGGAATTGGTAGCTTGTGAGAGCATGGCTGTCAGGAGCAGCTGGGCCTAGGAACAAAGGTCTGCTTTGCGACTATTCTTCCTCTGTTGGCAAAGCTGTGACAGTTGGAAGGTAGAAAGAAGGCCTCTCAGTGTCAGCTGGGCCCAGACATGGTGGAGATGTGCAGGACTGCTACTCTTCTTCCTTTGTCACCATTGTTATCATCTGTATTCTGTCTTTGGCCAGTAGTTTACAGTAGGACTAATGTGAGGAGGAGATGGAGAGGCAAGCTTTAATCCTTGTGTCCTTCAGAATGGATTATCACCAAACTCCATTGCTAAAGGTACCTTTCCCTTTAGCTTTTAGCCTGGCAACTGAGGAGAGTAGTTGAGTGGTGAGGGACAGATGAAGGCCTTATAGTTGTCATTCACTGCTATCTAATCCTTCTGCTGTTTTAGTACATCCTCCTGAGAAAAGCTATGCAATAATGGCTCTCACTGAAACAATTGGAACTGGATTTCCTGAAAAGCCTCTTCATGTGATTATTCTTCAAAGATTTGTTCTTTCTGCATTCCCTAGATTTTTTTCCAATTTTATTTACTTATTATTTATTTATAGTATTTCTGTATTGCCTCCCAGCCTACAAGGGCTCCCAAGGCAATGAACAAATAAAAGCCAATTAGAACAATACAAAGATAAAACATTTGTAAAAAACATTGACATACTCTTTAAAAAAAGCAATGCAAAAGCAGTCCTAAAATCCAGTTTTGAAATAGTTGAAGCAGTAGTTTCAAACACTGAATATCATGTGCAACATTACAGTTTTGGTTGCCTGCCAGAAGCTTAAAATTGATGAGGCCAGCCTAATTTCCTTGGGTAGGGAGTTCTGCAGTCGAGGCACTGCTACAGAGAAAGCCCTGTTACATGTACCCACCAACCTAACTTCATGAGATATTGGACCATGCAACAGGGCCTCCTCTGAAGATCTGAAATTTCTGGCAGGCTCATGTGGAGAGTCAGCATGATATAGTGGTTTGAGTGTTGTATACTTGAGGGTTGGACTACAACCCTGCAGACCATCATTCTTCACTCAGCCATGGAGATCCACTGGGAGACCTTGGGTAGATCACATACTCTCAGCCCCAGAAAACCCCATGATAAGTTCACTGTAGGGTTGCCATAAGTTAGAAACAATTTGAAGGCACACAGCAACAGCATATCAGCGGAGGCAGTCTTTCAGATATCTTGGCCTCAAGTCATTTAGAGCTTTGCAGGTCAATACCAGCACCTTGAATTGAGATTGAAAGCAAATTGGAAGCCAGTGTAGTTCTCGCCAGACCAGTGCTATATGGTCTGTAAAATGCTCACTGGACTCCAGTATGACTGCTGAACTTTGTGCTAACTGCAGCTTCCTAACACTTCTCAAGGGCAGCCCCGTGTAGAAGGCATTATAGTTGTCTAATCAAGAGGTAATTAAGGTATGAACCACTGTGGCAGACCTACTTTCCCCAAGAAAGGGAGCAGCTAGTACACCAGCCAAAGCTAGGAAAAGGCGCTTCTGGCCACTGCAGCAGCTTGGCTTTCCAGGAGCAGTGCTGGGCCCATGAGCACTCTCAAGCAACAAACACAATCTTTCAGTGGGAGAGCAAGCCCATCTAGAATAGGCTGTGACCCTAGTACCAGGTTGGTTTTGCTACAGATCAAATGCACTTCCATCTTGTTTGGATTATGTGTCAGTATATTCACCCAGATCCAATCCTTTACTGCATCCAGACAATGATTCAGTACTTCCACAGCCTCCTTAACATCAGTTGTAAAGTAGAGATGGAGTTAGGTATCATCAGAATATTGATGACACCCAGCTCTAAAACTCCAGATGACCTCTCTCCGCATCTTTGTGTAGATGTTGAAAAGCATACGGAACAATATTGACCTCTGTGGAACCTCACAGGCTAATGCCAAAAGGCTGGACAACAGTCCCCCAGCACCATCCTCTGGGAACATTCAGCCAGGAAGGACTGTAACCACTGCAAAGCAATGCCTCCAAGTCCCATATCAGTCCGATGACCCAGAAAGATACCATGGTTGATTGTATCAAATACCATTGAAAGAGCCAGTAGGACCAGTGGCAACTCACTCTCGCTGTCCAACTCCTGCTGTAGGTCATTCACCAAGGTGACCAAGTCTCTTTCTGCCCCATAACCAGGACTGAATCCAGGTTAGAATGGTTCAGATAATCTGTTTCATCCAAGAAAGCCTGGAATTGTGCTGCCACCACTTTGTCTAGGACCTTAATTAGAAAGGGGAAGTTAGAGGCTGGTCAAAACTCACCTAGGGAGATGTGGTCCCAAGAAGGTTTTTTTCAACAAAAGTCTTACAATTGCATCTTTTAAAGAGGTTGAAACATAGCCTTCTTTGCTATAATTGCTGTAACAATTTAGTCGTAGCAACGTTAGGTCAAAAATCTGATTAAGAAATAACTTTTCCTGACAAAGTTTCTTGTGCTTTTTTGAGTTACTTACACTAAAGCTGAGCCAAAGGAGTGGACATCTCACAAGCATCTCCATAAACCTGAAAGTGGTTTGATTTTTATGATCTCTGTTTTGAAAGAATAATCCCTAATTGTTGAGGATTGCCTGTAATTTGTCCTTTGTGAAATCAGAACAGAAAAAAAATTCTGATTGGCAGTTCTGATGTTATGACATCCATGAATTCTGATTGGCTAGGATCACTCAAGAATGAAATGGTAGTGAGAGAAGTGGCCCTGCAGCAGTTGCAAAAAGAGAGAATTAGAGATTGGGGGACAGGCTGTCCTGCTTAAATTACAACAAGGTAAAAATAAAAAAGGGAGAATATTTGTTCAGCCATAATAAAAAGTTTCTGTTTCTAAAAGTAGTTTTATTCTTGCTGGCTAGTATGAACCACTGTTCTAGGCTTGGATCTATAATATGCCTTCTAGATATATGCAATGTCTATAGTATACATTGGATCTATAATATGGTATACTGTAATATAGTATACATTATATATTGCTCCATCTGTTACTAGCTTGCTTGTTGCTATATTTGTATAATGTTAAAATTTAACATGATGGTAAAACAACACAGCCACACCTTGAGCACTGTGCCTTTAATAATAATAATGATCCAATAAGGCATTTCCAACTACCTGCAAATACCTAGAAAGGGGATCTTTTTCCTCTCTGTGTGTGACTAGGACAACAGTAGTATCTTTCTCCTGTTGAGGACCAAAACAAAAGAAGGGCCAAACAAGGTCTTCTCAAGGAATCAGGCCATCTCTGTTCTGTTTCATAATGGTATGCGTTATATACAGCCATCCACCATGTCTTGATTTGCTCACTCGGTTAATCTTTCAGTACATCAGATCTATCAGATAAAGTAATGGTAGGCAAAGTGTGTCCCCGCAAGGCTCTTACTGGAGCCTTTGACTATTCCAGACTTCCTAGACCACCCCTTTTTTTGTCTCCCCCGCATCAAAAGAGTGCCAGGCATGGCATTTCACCTTTGAAATACGTTGTGAGGATTCCCTTTTTTTTTCTTTTTGAAAAATCAGCTCTTTCTCTAAACTATGAGTCAATTTTCAGCCATCTCAGGGTTTTTTTTGGCTTCTTAATAGCGTTGTGGTTTTTTCTGCGCATTATGATCTGGTGGTGATGGTGATAATGCTTCCAAAGGGTCCTAAAGGCAGAAAACTGGCCCCAAGACCCACTGAGGTAAAATAATTGCTCACCTCTGAAATAAAGCAATCCATGTTTTAACAGAATTCAATTTCTTGTTGCAGATCCAGAACATGAACAATATAATCACTTTCCCACTGGACAGCTTGCTAAAGGGAGATCTAAAAGGAGTGAAAGGGGTATGTTGTCTGTGTGTGTGCATGCATAAATATGTTTAACTTGGTTTTTTTTTATTTATGTTTTTGCAGGTAATTCTTTTCACATAAATGCATTTACTTTGAATTTGAAAAAGGCACAATCTATTCCCTGCCCTATCCTTATGGGCAGAGCATCTTTAACAATATTCATATTTTTGAGCAGGTGTTCACATATCCTATTTAGTACAGTAGATCACTCCTTTTAAATTTTTGGATAATTATTTTGGGATTACAGGCACATTGGAGTACTGGCATACCTTTTAAAAAGCTAGCATTACTTTGTATTGTGATCTCATCACTTGCTGATGCAAAAGCAGATGACGCTTCTTCACTTTTGCGAAATCTGTGAAACACTTGAACTACTGTGCAGTAGGACCATGTAATTTTAATGATGTACTACTAATGATAATGTCTTAAAAATATAGGTATAATATTGAAAAGATGCTGTCGTTGGGCCAGCAGATTATATTTATGTTTTGCTTACCATGAATTAATATGCATAAAGATGGTCTGTTCAAGCAGAGATCGAGAGGTGAGACTGGCACACTCTTTCCCACTTTTCCCTACGCCAACACTTTAAACCAGCCATTCTGAACTGTTTTTTGGCCACAGCCCCCTTGGGAACATTCCTTAGGTTCCAGAGCCCCCTGAGAAATAGGAATGCAACACAAACAGATAAACAGAAACTCATTCATTATTGAACATCAAAAAGACTTGAACATTACGACATACTGCACAAAACTTTTAAAAAGACTGTATGAAATTAAACATATATCAGGTTTAATGTGATCCTTGAGCATGATGCTTTTCTGCAAGTTTCATGATATCAAGCTCCAAATTAGACAAAGACGGTCAAGGGTCATCTCTTGTCACAATTTCAATTCTCATTTTGGATTTTGTCAAGGAAACTACCTTGCTGAATCTGCACTCAACTGATTCAGGTACTGGTTCATTAGTTATCAGGCCCCTGTAAACCCTTGGGGCTCCCTTTTTCACACTTTTTGTTGTTTGACCCCATTCAAATGTGCCAGAATGGTTGCTTTAAAGCGATGGTATGGTCTGGAGCCACATGTAGCCCCTCACCCCACAGTGCTGTATCCAGCCCTTCACTTGTCCAAACTCCCCAGCTGTCCCTTTCTCTAGCCCAAAAAAAACATATATTGCTCCCTCAGAAGGTTGCAAAACCATTCATCCTCCCTGCACTTTTAAACATCTCTGGCCATCTTACAAATACCTGAGGAGTGAATGGTATCACTAGACACATCTCATTTTCTTTAAGTTGAGAGTTATATACTGACACATTCATTTTGGGAGGGGTAGGGAAAGTGCAGGCTGTGGGTCATATGTGGCCACATTTTATAGCCTCCCCAGGACAAGATCCAATTGCCCAATTTATAAAGAAAAGATCTCATAATTTTTTGCCCAGGTATAGTACCAGCCAGCCAACTGCCCCACCTTTGCTCCCCTCACCCTGTCTGACCCTCTCCCAAAAATGATTGCAACTAGACTGAACCCAAAATAAGAAGAGATGTCCGGTTACTTCTGATTCTAGAAAAACACACCTGTGCAGCCTGGAGGGAGGAAAATTGACCCATTCCTGTATTATGGAGATAAGAGTTCTGGTCAAATATAGGTCTAATTTGGTAATGAGAACAAGCATGACAATATATTTTACAATTTTGAACATTTTTAAAAAGAGAAAGGAGGAGAAGGATGCCTGACCATCCAGATATTACTAAATTGCAAGTCCCATCAATCATGGCCAGCATGGCAGTGGTGAGAAGAGAAGAGAGAATAACAAAGAGAATTTTAGAGAAGGATTGTGGGTGAAAGAGGAATAAATGTTTCTTGTGGTTTGGTTCTGAAACTCCTGTTTGTTGAAAATGTATGGGGTTTTGTAAACCAAAATAAAGGTATTAGTTTAAAAGAAAGTGGAGGGGTGCTTCTAGAATTGGGGTCTTCTTAGCTTTTCCAGTCAAGAGGCTTTGTGAAGTTATTTTTCTTTGCCTCTCTGTCAGAAAATATGTGTTAAGAAAGAAGCGGATGCAAAAGGATATTTGTCAAAATTATGTGAATGAGAGAAATTGTACAACAAAAGCATCAACTGAAAACATTGAGAACTTGGAAAAGTTCTCTTTATGGAAATTTCTGCACAGAAATGTTCAGTGAAAGAACAAGGAGGAACAAAATTTCACATATTTTTTTGAACTTCAAAAGGTTTTCCCCCCCCACTGTCCTTGGCCTGTTACCCTGTCTGGCTTTGCTTTTTAGCTGAATGTTTCACACATAGACCTGTTCTGTGATGCTGAATTTGTTTCACTATGTAGATACTGTACATGAGGTGAACTCATTTTGCTATTAATATAGATAACTGTGCAAGAATATTTTATCCTAAATATTTCATATGCTTAGTTTTTAATTTGGTTAATGGGTATAAGCCAGAAATTTATTATTGCTCCCTTATCCTCATTTCTGTTAGGAAACTTCAGTGTGAACTGAGTATTTCTTCCCGCCACTGCAGCCATGGTAACAGCTGCTGGCCTCTGCATACTGAATCCTTGAGTAATCCAGTTCTTGTGGAAGCTTTCTCTGATAGGCCAGTATGAAGTATGGCCCACCAGTCCTGCGTTGTGGTTTGCCAGGTGCTCGCTGACCTGAGCATGAAGAAGGAAAAAAGGAAGTTTATCAGTCCCCTTATGGGCTGCAATCCATAGTCAAGAGGTTACAGATTGTACATAACTGGTCTGTTTCAATCCCATTCCATTCCTGAGAGACCATAAACAGCTCTAATATGTGAACATACCCTTTGTTAGGTCAAGAGTGATCTGAAATATCTAAAGCTTGTTCTGGTGTGTGGAGCTTTGTTCCCATAGAGGTGAATGAAAAACATACGTTGGACTTCCAAGTGTTTAGACTTCCACTGAAGCGCAACATGAAAGCCTAGAAATGAATTGAAGCTAGTGTGTGTTTAAAGCAGAGGTGGGCCTCTCAGTGTTTTTGTATTGCAGTTTCCCTCAAGACCTTGCCAGCATAGCCGGTGATCCAGCAACGCCTGGAAGGCCGGAATTTGCCCAGTCTTGGTTTAAAGGATGATAGGGTGTGCCTGAATGCAAAGATACTTTACCAGCATCTGTTTTAGAAAATAAAAGATTAGCATATCTCCTAGCAGATAATTACTTAGCTATTTACATTTTGCTCCTCTTTGCATTCTTTCAGGATCTGAAGAAACCTTTTGATAAAGCATGGAAGGACTATGAAACAAAAGTGTATGTATTTCCTTTCTGTTACACAGCAAACAGGTTGATTTTGTGATACCCCTCTCTTGTATTCATTTTTCAGAAAAAAATGGCCACTTAGTTAAATGAATTCAAGACTGTGTGGGATGGAGATCAACATTTCTGTTCTGTGTGGGATTTGTGGTAGTTGAGCTCCAGTACAGCTACATGAGTCCTGTGTGTGAATTTGTATTTCTCAAAGTCTTTTAATTGCATTTCAGCCTTTTTCGCATCATTTTAATACTGTGAATAGCTTAATTTCATTTTAATGTTCACTCTCTGTATGCTTTTAGATGTATAGTTTTTCTTCTAAATTGAGTCCCAGTTTTGGGAGAAAGGTGGGATACGTAATAATAATAACAACAACAACATCTTCGCATTAATGTATAAACTGCTTCATTTGAAAGGGTATTGTGTATGAGTGTGGTGATAATGAAAATTGCGTTGCATCACTTGAGCAATGGTGGCTGTTTCACATATCAATACAAAATACCCAAACTTCTCTTTTGGCAAGTTAATGTGGCTAAGATGGAGTAGGAAACCGGCACAGGAAGTGAAACACTGTCCAAGGTACACAGGGATCAGTTTATTCATGCAATGCATCTCAGTGTATTTTCAGTGGAAGTTCTGGCACCAAAATGGAATCCAGTTTCCCTGCCATATAAAAACAGTTACAAATGCATGCCAGTCTTCCAAACACTAGCATGTTGTATTGATTTTCAACAAAATGGATCACATATGACAAAAATATAACGTAACATGATCTGTAATGTAAAAGCAATACATTCTGCCAAGTGACTCAGCTAAAATGGCAAGCTCAAAGGCGGCGGCGGCGGCAGTGGCGGCTGCTGCTTCCCCACTTCTCCCCATGGATTAAGATGGGGGACGGCAATAGATTAACATATAACACATATTAGTTAAAAACAGACCATTAAAAGAATAGTTAAAATGCATATCAGCATACAAATACCTAAATTTAAAATAATCAGGATAAGCCTGCCAGAAGAGACTAGTCTTTAATGCTATTTTAAATTAGGACAGTCTATTCAGCTATTGAATCTCTTCTGGCAAGTCATTCCACAGTTTAGGGGCAGCTGAAGAAAAAGTTCTCTGGGTGACCATTACCAGTCTAGTCCTGGCCAGTGGAAGTAGATGTCCCTGAGAGGACCTGAGTGTGTGGAGTGGATTATATGGGAGGAAGCCATCCCATAGGTTTTAAAGAGCTACATAGTTTATGATGCACTTCTACTATATACTTTAGGTTTGACAAGTGTCAACAGAAAAGGCTTTCTGTAAGAGTAGGGGTTTAGTAGCTGGTGATCCAGAGTGAGTCAGGGAGGGTTCCTCCCGTAGAAGAAATGTGAGGCATCCCACTTGCTTAGACCTTGGCATGCTGGTGGAGTAGAACAATTAAAACATTCCTTTTTCATTGCTTTAAGTGCATTAACTTTTTGACATTTTCTTTAGACTCATATTTCATAAAATACTTTACCATAGGAAGTGAACATCTTTACAGTGTAAGTGTTCTGTGAAAGATAACTCAATTGCAATGTGAACACAGAGAAACTTTTCTTGTTTTAACTTTATGTTGTAGTGCAGTGGAGGAAATCATGCAGACCTCCAAATGTTGGTGGACTGCAACTCCCAGCATTCCTTGCTATTGGCTATACTGGCAATAATTTTGGGGAGTTGTAGTCCATCGACATCTGGAGGCCCTCAGCCCCAACCTCCACCCCCATTGTAGCAGCACAGATTTTGTTAAAATGTAATTGATTGTTTATTTTGTAAGAAGAAGAGGGTAAAAGAAGAATAGAATGTCAGAAAGAGGCTAGGAAACAAGTACACAGTAGTTGTGGATAAGAGAACTGAAGTCATTATGGAACAGAAAATGCCCCATCCATGGTCACTAAACCATAATTATTAGCTTTCCTCCTCTTTCTGAGCCTTCTTCATACTTTACCTATTTGTTGACAAATTCATCTCTGCAATCATGAAAGCTACCCCCCCCCCGCTTTTTTAAATAGAAGATTAAATGCCTTTTACCTGCCAGTGTGATGTAGTGGTTTGAGTGCTGTACTGCTGGACACCAAGGTCTGATACCCCACTCAGCCATGGAAACCCATTGGGTGACCTAGAGTGCATCACATACTGTCAGCCCCAGAAAACCCCATATGTTCACCTTAGAGTCACGATAAGTCACAAACAACTTGAAGGCACACAACAACAACAACAGCAACAGCAACAACAACAATCTATCTTTTTCATTTAAATAGTGCTATTCTAAAGGCCTTCAATCCTCACAAAACCCCTGGCCTATTTTGTAGTCGTTCCTTTTAAAGAGCTTCTACGTTCCTTTTCTCTGTGCGCTGTAAATCAGAAGCCCTCATTGGAAGTCTATTTCAGGCAGACTTTTCAAATTGGGTTTTAAGTTATTGCTTTTCTAGACCAGAGTTCAGTGTTCTCATTTCCTGTTAAAGGCCTTTAAGGGACAAAGCCCTTTCCCTCTGTGCCAATGTTCCCACCATTTTTGTGGAACTGTTGCTGTCATTTAAAAAAAAAAAAATCTGGGCCCTTGCCAGTGCTGCAGTGTATATCTTGTTAAAACAAAGGAAAGGCAAGATTGCGTTAGATTTCTGTTACATGGACTGAAATATAATGCTGTTCATTCTGGATCTGTAATAGCACAATTCTGGCATGGCTTCAAATTAGTTATGTCAACCAAACTAGTAATACTTTGTAGTGAAAATGCCTGTAGTTAACTCTGAGCCTGTGGCTGGGTTTGGCTGGTATGAGCTCTTACTTGGCTTTTGCTCTTTCAGACTCTCCTTTATATGCTTAAACATTAACATCACAGCATGCAGAGAAAACATATACAGAAGGAATGCCTATGGCAGGAAATAGAAGCCTCTTTGCTTGTAGCAGACAGGGTAGTCCTGTCCATTTGGTCTACTCGTGTCGAAGTTCAATGTAAGGTAGGGATCTGAGTTTGTGTGCAGGACCTGCTCTTGATGCCCTATGTCCTTCATCACTTACCATCCTTTTGCCTGTTGAGAAAGGAGGTCTGAAGGAGGTTTCTTTGTTTGTTCATATGAATACAACTGTTACATCCAGTTGAGAATATTGATAAAGCAGGGCTTCCAATCCTGTGACAATGTCTACTTGCATTCTGTAAGTTAATGTGAGTAATAAATTGCGAGACCTCCCCTCATATTGTAGGAAAGTTGGGTCCATGCTCATGTCCCTCTCCTGCTCTCTAGCAGGCTAAATGTGAGCAGGCTAAATGCCTGCAGATGGCTATATTTAATTGGGCTGTAAGCTCAGCAACAGAGTACAGGTTATACATATCCATTTCCCAGGAATAAATTTCTGAAATGTCTCAATCTGATCCCTTGGAGAATCTCTGCTGGTGTAGACAAGTCTTTCCTAACCTGATGTTCTTCAGATACATTGGGCTCTAACTTGCATATCTCCCAGACAGCATACTGGCCATGCTGGCTGACAATAGTGAGAGTCATAGATCAGTGCATTTAGAAGATACCAGGTGGGTTTGGTAGACAGTGTTGTGTTAGATGGGCCCATTGTTTGACTCAATATAAGGCAGCATCCAGTGCTTTCAGTTCTGATTCACACCAACTTATCAAATGGGAGGTGGCCAAAGTACTGACTAGGGGCCACGAGTGGCCTCCTGGGACCCTTGCTGCACATTTCTATACTCCCTAACACCCTGGGAATAATGCTTTGCTTGGCCTGTTTGAGGTCCACTCTTCCTTAAAACTGGTCGCCTCCTTAAATAGGCTAGGAAAGTGAAAATGTGGAGAAATGGCCACAATGAGTCTTTTCATGTGGTCCTCTGAACTCATGGGGAGCCAATGCAGTTCCCACTGCACTAAAAGTAATTGTGTTTTCAGAGCAGCGAATGGCCAGTAATTTATGAGAATTTTGGTGTGGGGCCTGAATCCTTGAGTTCTTCTTCATGCTCTCTATGACTGACACAATAAGAGTGGTGTTCCTGCACAGAGCCACACACCGAAAGTTCTAGAGCTATACCTGTTTGCAGTAGGGGAGGTTTTATAGTCATGTTTCAGACTATGCATTTCTGAGTTGTGTGGACAGAACTGCCCACTGGCAACCCTGGAAATGAATTCTGAGTTCAGAGACTGTCACACGTGTATGCAATACATGTAATTAAGATTATTAGAATGATAAATTCTTCAAATTGAATGTGTCATTTACATGGCTCAGCACTTCTTCCAAGAAGCCTATTTCCAGACAAGAAAGCAAGAGAGAGAACTGTCTCTGTGCTGAAAACTGATGGTACTAGATTGGCTCCACACATCCCCTTAGCATAAATTCTCTTAGTTTTGCTCTAAGCCTTGAAATGCGGCTCTAGGGATGCTACATTCTTTAATACCTGAAAGCAATACATCCACTCCTTTAGTTCAGTAGCCTTAGGCAGCAGCCATTAATTAATAAAATAGTAAATGTTGGAGGCTGATCTTGGAAGCTAAGCCCAATGAGTCCTGGTTAGTACTTGGATGGGCAATCTCCATGGAATTACCCAGTGCTGTAAGTAATAGTTCAGAAGAGCGTGATGGCAAGCCACTTCTGAGTATTTGTTACCTTTAAAAACCCTACAAAGTTCATTGGGTCATCATTAGTCAACAGGTGATTAGAAGCCATGTACAGAGAAACAGAAATGCTGTGCCCTCTTCCATGGGAGAAAACTTCTGTCAGATTTCAGTGCCCTTCTCTGTGTTGGCATCTTATTTTCAGGAAACAAGCTGTTTATCCTTTTAAGGAGGCCTGGTACTGAACTGATGCCTAGATGATAGTAACATCCCCAGTTTCCAAGGCTTTTATGATCAGTTGCATGTTACTGGCTTGTGCACGTACTCCTGCCCGCCCGCCCGCCTGATCGACATTCCCTGCTATGTTTCCATTTCAGAACTAACTGTGGTCAGAGTTACATCTGTGCTGATGTTAAACACAAACTGTAACTAGCTCTAACCACATTTGCAAATTCTAATTATAACTCACGTTACAAGCTGTGCCTTGGCATTTTCTATGGTTACTTAAAATGCAAGTGTAGAGGAAAACAGCTGGTTTTGTACTGTGTTCTCTAATAAAGTGTGTTGTCAGAACTGAGAATAGTATGACATGGAGAACAGTGTACTTCCCTTGTGCCTTGTCCTATTAAAATGGTCTGCAGCATCCAAATTGGGCCCTTGTTGCAGAGGTGATAACAAGCGGGATGTGTCATTAATCTAACCCATTGTGTCTGTTCTTATGGAAGCTTATAAGAGACTCAGGGAAAGGAATGTGTGTGGTCTACATTTCCTGAAGAATAAAACTTTCTCAGCACTCTTTTCTTTAGCCTATGTTGTGTGATTTTGCAATTACCTGAAATTATAGATATCTATATAAATACCATCAGACACAGAGCTCTGGTGGAGGTTGCTGATGATGGCAAGCACAGCCTTCCTCACTTTGCGCTTTCTGTGTAGAGGTCTACTCTTAGCTTTTGTTCTTGACTGATAATCTGATTCTTAGTGTATTGCATCTCTATGTGCAAATCATTTAAGATACAAAATAATTTTTTTTTCAAATTATGTGATTCACTATCTTATTTGGGAATTATTTCTGACAAGAGTGTTCGAAAAACAATATGCAGCTTTAAAATGAACTCCTTTATCATCCCAGTAACCTCCTTTAACATCCCAATATCCTAATTGCACTTCTTCCTGCTTTGTGCCCTGATATACTGTCACCCATGTTGAAACACAGGCTGTCTACAGTGTTGACAGTGACCTCTGGTAATCAGGCCAGCTGGTTTAGTAAGAGTTGGAAGCTTTCAACCCAACACAGCCTTCTGCCTTCCATTCACCCTGCCAGTTGGCTCAGGAACAGGAAGAGATGACAGCTGTGCTCTGGATTGCTGGGGGAGGGAGGTGAGCTTCATTCAAAGAAAGCAAACTCTGAGAGAGCATGTGGCGTAAAGCTGGTAGAATAATGCAAGTTGAATTTTAGACTGAAATTCTGTTGTTACTCTTGAATCAATGGAACTTAGTAAGTGTTGATTTACCAACTTTCCGTAGAATTAGTTGTCCTACTGTAGTTTGGACTAACAAATGGATTTAGGCCTTCACATGCATGATATGTATGAGAGCTAGTGTGGCATAGTGGTTTAAATGTTTTACTAGGACTCTGAGAGACCAGAGTTCAAATTTCTGCTTGACCATGGAAAGCGTTGAGGCAGTTCTTTTCTCCAAGATGAAGGCAATGGACAAACGCCCTCTGAACAAATCTGACCAAGAAAATCCTATGAAAGCTTCATTTTAAGGTCACGACAAGCTGAGAAGAACTTGAAGGCACACAGCAACAACATGAATGATAGAGAACCAGGTTTTGAGGCCTTCATGTATCCTTTCGAGCCTTAGCATGGAATTTACATTGACCTCATACAGCTATGCCACATGGGCTTGTCTGTGTCCTGTGGATGGGACATTCACTGACAGCCAGGGTAGCAGGAATGGCGAATCCACACTGGATTTTATCACCTTTCCTCCCACAGGTAATCAGAGTTGAATGGGAGCTCTGCTGGTGCTGACTTTTGTTTGGCACACATGGAGTTCCTATTCAGCTTTGAACAGCTTCAGGAGGAACAGCCATCGAATCCAGAATGGATTCATGATGGATCCGTTGGCCAGCCTGGTGGGATCTGCACAACCTGCATCACTCCAGAGCACAGTTAGTTCTGCTAGTACAGAACTAATTTGTCTCTGTATGAATTTTTCCTTCTCCTTTGTTTTGACAGTGTGGCATAATGTATAAAGTGGAGGTAATGAGATCCCCCTTCAGTGCCAATACTTGAAGGGGAGGAGTGGGTGATCTTACCACTTGGTTTTTGAAGTGTTCAGCCAGATCCTCAGGAAGCTCCTGTGCAGACATGCCCTGTGAACTGAATACAGTAACAACATTGTGTGATTTTGTTTGTTGCTTTATATTAACAAAGTAAAAAGGAATTACTTCTCCCTTTTAAGAGAGAGGAGGCGTGGAAAGAATTAGCCTGTAAGATGTTCATTTTCATTTATGGGAGGACTTCATGGCTACTAGAGGAAGGCAGAGATGCGTGAGAGTAATATTTAGGTGCTTACAAGTGTCTTATGTTATCTTGCATGTACCAGTTTTGATTCCTAAAACATGAGTGAAAATAATCAGATGTTCCCAGCATTCATTGAAACTCTCCGTTTCCCACCTTTAGAAGTATGTCTTCCACTGGCCAGTTTATATCATCACTAACTGAACTCGGTTTTCACTATTCCATTCTGAATGCACTCTGTGATGAACAAACATGCCTGAAGCCGTCTGAATTGGGTTCAGACTATCTGAAAGACCTTCTCTCCCTGTATTGGTCTGCCCATTTCTACCTGAGCTCCAAGTAGTGTTTTCGTAGGGATACCTCCTGATGAATTGATGAAATAATACAAAACTTCTCATGGTACTATTTGCCGTGAGAAATCTTCCATTTCTTCGCGGGGACTGAGTGAAGAAGTTATATAATGTAGCATAGGAAAGGAGTATCTTTTCCATCTCCCATTAGGCAAGCTTGTATACATTGTTATTGTGTTGCTAGCTCATACACATGGAAGAAAAAGACCATTACCTTCTTTCAGATAATGTATTTCTTGGCTCCCACCCAGTGAGTGACTTAATACCATAAAAGGCATGTATTTGAAAACCTACTAGGTGATGCTGATGTTATGGTAGAGCGGGACCACACACAAGGGACAGGTCATATTGTTTTTGCTCTCAGAAGAGTCTGGACCATAAGTCATTTGCGTACCCTGGAATACAAAAATTGGTCATTTCTGATCTAGTATGTCTGAAAGCAGTTTGGCTTAATTTTAGTTAGGACTGTCTTGGTTTGACAATTCAGGCCTCTTGATCCTTTCTAAATTCAACAGAATTAGCCAGCTGAATTGGCTGATAGGTTGTAGTTGGAATGAGAATATTTAGTACAATTGTAAATCAGAAAACAGGTTGAAGAAAAGATTTTGGATGATAGCATAGTTTCACTGGTTCTCTTTCATACAGGACAAAAATAGAAAAAGAGAAAAAAGAACATGCAAAATTACATGGAATGATCCGCACAGAAATAAGTGGGGCTGAAATAGCTGAAGAGATGGAAAAAGAGCGGAGGTTCTTTCAGTTACAAATGTGCGAGGTAAGGGTAAACGCTTAGCTTGTTTAATTCTTTACTAAAATACATACTTTGTTTTGTGGTGTGCAGTTGCTGTGTAAATATTGGCAAAAGTTGCTATCTGTTTGTTCCAATTTTAGAAAAGAATATCTTGCCTTTGACACGATTGTTTGATACATTTATCAGTGATAAATTGGCAGACTGACCATAGAGCCTATTACGTGCAGATCATAAACAAACAAAAGCAAAGCCTTTATGCAACTATCCCATCGTCAGCTTAAAAGATTGTCTCCTGTGCCCATTCAGTTTACCATCTGCCACAGTGTTGTTGAGAGATGAAAATCTCTTTTTACTTGGTTAAGTAAGAACTTTTAACAGCTGTTGGGAGTGATATTGCTGATGTCCAGAAGCACTATAATGAACATGCTGCCTATGGGTTTTCCTCTATAACCATTCAGTCAGTTGATTTCAGTTTTAAACTTTATTGTGCCCCAGTGCCATTCTCTCCTCACATCTGGGACAGTGCTGTTCATTTCTGGAATGCTCTAATCATGGATTGCTGCAATGTCTGAATCAAGCAAGTTGATGTTTAGTACCATGTTTCAAGGTCAGTTTGAGCAGGTACAGCCCAATCATTGGAGAAATTGAGGTGACTGGCATAGGCCACAGATGATGGATGGGTGGCTGAGCAACAGCAGCAGCAGCAGCTGATCTTGCTGTACTTCTGAATGGTTTCCCTTGTTTTTGGACAGAGCTATTATCTGCTAAACAACTTGTCGTCCTAAGTCCCCTGAACTAGCTTGCTGCCTTAGGAGGGATGAAAAATGCTTCTTCATATTCAGTGTTGAACTAAGATTCAACCTCCAGTGTAATTAGCTTCTGTAAGTGGGATGGGCAAAGATTAGTGTCTTATACTTTGTCTCAGGCAGCAAAATGTCTCACACCTAGCTTTAGAAGTTATCACTAACCATAGTTTTTAAATTTAGATGTCACAGGGAACTGTAGTTAGAGCAACCCGGAAATGGAAATGGGAATGGACTTACCAAAAGGAAGAAATTGTGCATGAGCCCATGACAATTCTAAAATCTTCAGGATAGCCTTCATGCACCAGGCATCCTCCTGATGTTTTCGACTGCAACCATCAGTCCCAGCTAATATGGATAATGGTTAGGCATGATGGACAAAGTTTGCAATCCAAAGGGTTTAGATGGTGCCAGGTTGAGGTGTACTGCTCTGTCCCACAATGTGAGGATTACCAAAACTGAGTCAGTGTGGCAGGATATTTTAAGGTTTGGCAGTGTAAGCTTTTTCAGCTGACTTTCTTGTGTGTGAACAAGTTTAGTGACAGTATAAAGTTAGGAAATTTTTAAATGCTTTAATAAATAAAGCAATAGATATATTATACCTCTGTGACAGGAATCTGTTTAAAATCTGGTGTGCAAGTTTAGCTTTATTCTGGTTCTTCTGCTCTGGTGTCCCATTTTTTATAATAATAAAAGGATAAACAACTACAGTATTCAGTCTTAAGCTGCTCTGTGGAGAGATAGTGCCTTGGATTGATAAAAAAGAAAAAAAATCTGTTTCTGTCAGGGAAGTTAGAAGTTTATTATAAGTCATAGGTAGTCATAGACTCTTGGAAAAAAAATTTAGCCGTGTTCTAAAATATAGCAAACAGAAGCTGGTGTGTAGCTTTATTTACATGGACAAAGATGAACCATCTTAGGTGCCTAGATGGTTTTTTTGCTTAATTTATGCATGGCTTGCTCACAAAGATTCACTTGCTCAGTCAATTGAATATAGGCCTGGTCTCCTAGGGATGTTATATATAGTACATTAAGCTAGTTTTGCAGACCTAGAATCAATATTTTGCTATTTAAACGAGGACTGAACAGGAGCACCAATGTAGTTCCTTCTTATGTTGAAACATCCACATCACTGGTGAGTGGCGTACCAACTCTAAATCCATTTACTTGGATGCACACCTTAAGTTCAGTTTCCAAGTAAGTATGCTTAGATCTCAGCCTAAATCTTTACAGTCTCTTTTTGTTCAGTCTTGGAAAATATTTCTAGTAATCTAGGAAATTATAGTTACAAGAAACTCAAGAAACCCCTGTGCTATATTACAAAATATTTAGAAATGCATTGTGCATTCCAAAGTGATTTTACTACGTAACAAAGGAGCTGCTATTTAATATAGTCTTGAGGATACGGAATTAGTTTTTTGGATCATAACTTGTTGTTTAATTTGGTTATATTTGATGACTGAAGAAATGTCATCAGTATGCACGCCGCAGGACTTACCCTGCGGTGCCATTTGCGGGGTGGAGCGCGGGCTGAAGATGGAGGCCCTTCCGGCCTCCTGCAGGCTGGTGGGGCGGGCCATTTCCAGGTAGGGAGGGCCTTTTGGGGGGGGTTCCCTGGATGTCCGTGAGGCGGAAGCCAATTGGAGCACACCTCTCACGCTCCGATTGGCTGCTGTGGCCAGACGGATGCCATAGGGGATCGCTTCCCCTGTGGCTGCCTGGGAGGCCAGCAGTCCGCATCCGTGTTGCTTCCCACCCACCTTCCCTTTGTAGTTTGCTATGGCTGTCTAATTTGTTCTGTTTGCTATTGTGTATCGGTCTTTATGGTGTTTGTTCTGTTGCTTCTCTGTCACAGCTTATTGGCAGTAACATGGGTCTTGGATCCAGGTGGGTCGGGGCCAGTGGCCTTTAGGAAAGGTTCGTTGGCTCCTTGTGGTTTGGAAGGGGGTGCAAGGCGGTGGTGAGCATGTCCGGCTTGGGGTGACATGCCTAGCTTGCACCTCCTGGTGACGGTGGTTCCGGCTGTGGGATCCCCTGGTGGCCATTTGTGATTCTGGCACTGGGTCAGAAGCTTGGGTACATCGGTCAACAGTGGGCTGATCGATGCAAAGATCCAGACCCGTGTTTTGGCCAACCCATTGTATGCTGTAGCCAATAAAGCTGTGGCCTTCATTCCCCAATTTTGGTGTGTTGTTTTATTCTGAAGCCTCATTGCCCCTACCCATGCAAATATTCCACAATGAGCAATTTCACTACAATTAATGACATCTCTTAGACCCTTAGAATTATATATAAAATCATTTAACTGTCACTAGTTGAGCAACTTATATTCTAAAACAACAGTTAATATTCTTCTTTTTTGTGCATTATTATCTTAACAGTACTTGCTGAAAGTCAATGAAATCAAGATTAAAAAAGGAGTTGATTTGCTTCAAAACCTGATCAAGTATTTCCACGCACAATGCAAGTACGTTTTATAGCACGGTAAACTGTGTACTCTCTGTTAGTAGTAATGTTTTTTAACATCATGTATACAAATCTGTGTTACCCATATGTCCATTTCACTTCTATTTTTCTACTGGGTTGAATGATTATAAAGGTCAGTCATTATCTTCTTGGTGTATTATTTCAAATGAAATGAAGCATTAGACTGTGATAATACAAGGCATTATCATTCATAATTTCCACATGGCTATTTGGCATGGCTAGTAATTGCATTGTGAAAAGGATGAAGTATAGGCTGCTAGGCTAGCTTTCATATTTGGCAGAGTATGTTGTGTGACAGATATTAGGGGTTTTTTTTGCAGAAAGGAAAATAAAATTAGAAACATTGGGTTGGAAGCTCTGTCTTCCTGCTCATTTTTATGGAAATTTATGGAACTGTGGAAAGATTTGTGGGAAGGATTTACAGAAAAGGAAGAACCAGGCTACTGAGATCAGGAACAAATAAGGAGAGATCATTTAATTTTAATCACTAAATTAGTACTGAGGAAGGGGAGAGAAAGACTGGGGTTGGGAAGTTACTTAAAAAGTAAGTGATTATAGTTGCATCTCTGAGCTCCACCCCCACCAGTAGTTGTTGTTCAGTTTTTTAAAAGCAGTTCTTTACTTCCCTGATTCTCAACAGTAACAATAACCCTTTTTAGTTTCTTTGGGGAAAAAATGTGAAAACTACAAACTACTGGCCTGTGGTAGAGAGTACACTTTCATCCCATTCACCTAGTTTTTACCTGAATAGCCGCATAGCATGAGCCAGCAACATGAGGGACAGTGTTTGCGATCATCTGAACTGTGTCATATTCTTTCTCTACCGTTTAGTGAGGCCATACATCTATAACTATATGAAATAACTAAAAATTACTGCTACACGGCCAGCTGAGTTGAAATTATCTCCTGTAACATTATATTCATAATATAGTAATACCTTCAGTGTTGGGGAAAATAATTAATTCCATTGTAACAAGTTATTGGTAATCGGTGGCTTGCAAGCTGTGGAGTGGGAAGCTGATTTCTCAACGTGATCTCTGTTTTGAGTACTTCAAGAGACACTTACTGAGATTTAAAAAAAAAACACCAAAAAACCCACCCCATCAGTACTTCTGCACACAGAAGCACAGAAAATAGCTCAATTTTACAATACTGCTGTCCTGTACTCATTTATTCAGAACAAATAGCTGCTGAGTTTGCTGAAATCAAGACCGCATAGGATGGCAACCAATAAGTTTTTGTTCGATGTGAGGTTTGTGGTAGTTGAACTTCCGTTCAGCTACCTGAGTCATTTGTGTATATGAGTATTTCTCAAAATGTTCTTATTTTTTAAATTGCGTTTTATCCTTTTAAGTATAGGTTTAAATTGTTTTAGTACCGTGAATAGTTTAATTACATGTTAATGTGCACTTTATTTATGCTTTTAGTTGTATTGTTCTTTTTCACATTGGAAGCTGCCTTGAGTCCCAATTTTGGGAGAAAGCCAGGATACGAAATAATAACAATAACAATAGTAGTAGTAGTAGTAGTAGCAGATTGGTAGAGTTAGGAATCCCTTCTGAGTGTTGAGAATTGTTTTGATTCCTCGTTGCTTGCACAGTTTCAGAGATGACCTCCCAAGGCTGGAAACTTCTCTGTGAAAAGTGAAAGGTGAGATTCCCAAGGAGCATATGTTCTATATAAAGTAGGGGTAGGCAATTGCAATTGCAGCTGGTCCAAGGGAACACTTTTCTGCCCCAAGGACCCTCTAAAGGTGGTGTGGTTAACTGTGGGAGGCTAGAGGGCTGCATTAGACCCCTAGGAGAATTTAGAAGACCAGAACCACACGTTGTGCCACCTGACTCCCGAATCTTCCTGAATGTCCCCAAATACTCCCTAGGTGTTGTGTGTTTGTAGTTCCCCCAGGGCCATATTAGGCCCAGGAGGACTTTTTGAAAACGGGAAGTTACTGGAAATCATTTCCTGCTCACTTCCAGTTTTAATAAAGGCTTCTTCAGGGGCTGAAATGGTGGTGGGAAGAAACACAGTGGAAATGCGCTCACTCCCTAAAAGGCATACCTGAGAGGGCATAAAAATGACCTTGCCTACCCCTACTCTGGAGGCAACACAGAATGTTGAAATGCATAAAAAAGAAAAAAGTAACAGGAAGTGCACTTTTGGTTTTAGAAAACAAGTATTTTTGAATTTTAAACAATTCGAGAGGTAGTAATGCTGCAACCTGATTGAAAAGTAAAGGTTGAAGTTGAGAAGAGGTCAAGGACCACAAAACCAGCCATGAAGGCCATACAGAGCCCCTGGACTGCACTTTGCCCATCCAGATATAAGGCATCTCTACCCTATATAGGGCCGAGGACTATAAATACCATTCTACAGACAGATGTTCTGGGTGATATCTCTGTGTTTTGTTTTTACTGCAGCAGGTCTGTACATGCAATATAACATAACCTAACCCACTCAAAAGTTCCCTGGGGTGCCTTTGTACACATGGAGCTATGACATAAATAAAGGCTTCCCTTTTAGTTCACTCTCAGAGGGATTGTTATTTGAAGCTGGCCCTAACACACAAGTGAATGGAAAGCCTTTTCTAACTCTGCATAAAAGTATGAGCTCTTGACTGTACAAGGAACTGCTGAATCAGAGCTGCTCTGTATTCAGTTTGAAACACTGATTCTTTTGATTCCCTTTGATTCCTACAATATGCAGTGCATGTAGTGTGAGTCAGACTCTGGTGTACTTACAGAAAAATGAGCTTGGATGAGTAGTGACTTTCATGTGAATGAACCCAGTAAAAAACTGAGTTTACAGTAAAATGCAGTGTTTGAAGTTAATCCTTGTTTGCCTGAGACTGTAAGAAGAAAAGGGTACACATTCTTTATGACATGATCCAAGGCAGAATTTAAATACATTTCCAAAAATTATAACCATATATACAAATTTCTTTTGTACCTTTGATGACTGCAGCTCTTTTAGGCAGTTTGGTTTTATTGGATGAGGAACTGCAGTGGTGAAAATGCTACAGAAGCCATTCCTGTATCCGAGCCTAAAATGACTACTTTAGGTCTCAGCCAACAACTCCATAATGATGTCATGAACTATATATTTTATTTTATGTAGGACTAAATACTCTTCTCTTCGTACTTAAGCTGTACTGCAAGCAATGCCAGCCAATTTTGCTCTTCATTAAGCTTTGGGAATTGGTTAGTCTCTCAATTTCTGATTCCGCTGTGCAGATGAAAAGTGAAGGCAGAATTGCTTTAGAACAAATACAGCAACAAAATGGGTTCAATTGTGTCTTTTTCTCAGAATGTCAGACTCTCACAGGATGCAGCCATGGAACTGGAGTTACAATTCTCTTCTACTTTTGAACACAGTTGTCATGAAAATCTCTTAACATCTCATGAGTTAGATCCCAGCTTTGTCATGTTTACCACAGACGTATTGAGTTCAACTTAGTCCTTACAGACTTTTACCATTGATTTCACTGGGCCCACTCTTGGCATAACTTGAGTTCTTATCACACTACCTTATACTGTTTAAAATCCACTTTGGCTGTACTTGTGATGATAGCTGATTGCTGATTCCATGTTTTGCAACCTTACCACATTTATTATTATTACCATTTATTTATATAGTGCCATCACTGTATATTGTGCTTTATAAAAACAAAAACAAACCAAAAAAAAGAACAAGAAAAAAACAGTTCCCTGCCTTGAGGCATTTGTACTTTAACAGTGTGATTTCCACGTTCTTTCATCTGCACTGAGCATTGGACTACAACTCTAGAGACTGGGTTCAGTTTCCCACTTGGCCGTGGAAAGCCACTGGATGACCTTGGGTGTGTCACACACTCCCAGCCCCAGAAAACCCTGTGATAGGTTTGCCTTAAGTTGCCATGAGTTGGACATGATTTGAAGGCACACAACAACAATGCATTATCACTGCCCTGTTTACTCTTGCCTGTTTTATGATTGATTTACCTTCATATTTTTTTTAAAAAAAGCCTGCAATAACACAGTTATAGCATGACATCATTACAGCCCACCCATTACTATTCAGATGTGACATTGTGAGAAGTGAAGCAGGAGGACAAATGAGGCCCCTGCTATCCCCTGCCATTTTTGGTGTGCTTTCTCCTCTGAAGAACCAAGCTGCTTATCACACTAGACAGGTTTTAAAGTTGTCTCATTCAAAAAAACCACTTCTGTTCTACAAATAACTGCATGGTGACAATGTGTATCACACTCTCACCACATTTGTGCTTCAATAGTGTATATTCCCCTGTTTTCTTTCCCGCACTCTGAAGTCTTTAATATCAAGAATGCCATTCACAGTACCTTATTCGCCTTGCCTCCTGGATCAACATTGGTTTCATTTTAATTTTTTTTTACAAAATTATGCCATAATAATAGTATTATGGCATGATGTCACAGTACTGTTACACTGCTGTCTTTTAAAAAATGAAATTAATAATAATTTTTTTAAAAGTTAAATAAATAACTCTGTGGAGGCAACATTGTGGAGGTAGTCATATGGTATCTCAGGAAAGCCATGGAGAGATCTTTGGGAAACACTCCTGTGCAGTAAAGGTGTCTGAATAGTGACATCCAAAGATCAGGATCACACTGTTATTGCACTTTAACAGCAACTTATATATATATATATATAGAGAGAGAGAGAGAGAGAGAGAGAGAAAGGGGGGAGAGAAAAAAATAGAACAATCTGGGATTAAAAAGGCTTCAAGAATGTAGAGCATAGAAAACAGACCAGGAAACACAGCTATTCTCCTGGGAAGTCCTGACCACCCCCTCACCAAGCATTGGATGTAGTCTGACCCTGGTAGAGATTTCCTTGGGAGTCCCAAGGGGGGACCAGTCAGACCACAACTACACCATGCCCCCCCATTCAGTCATTCTGCCAATGAAACAGCTTGTTCACCTAAGCTTGTTACTGACTTATAAAAGCAAGCTGGGAGTAGGTCATTAGTGGATTATTTCTGGCATGGAAAAAAAGTCAAATTCCCAATGACCCTACAGTACAACACCACCAGGGAGCCACAATGTTGTGTGAAAAGACTGAGGCAAAGGCAGGATTAATTCATTGCTCTAATGGTGTAAGAATATTGTGTGGTAAGCACCTAAGTCTGGGTTCAGTCTATAGAATCCAATAGAGAGGACTTTTTATAGTAGTTGTCTTCATACCAAGGCTGCTTTGTCTTCCCTGTCTTTACAAAAAGGAGGTAGATTCTGTATTGTGGAAGCAGTATGGAAAATGTGTTTGTGATAAAAGTTTTTTCATAGATAGTGACACTACAGCAGTGGGTCATCCATGGTTTGTGCATCACTGAGTAACATTTTTGTAAGTTGGATATTCAAAAAAGTTCAGAAACTGTAAATTAATTTGTACAATTTGCTTTTTTTTCTATAAGTTTTTTATTCTTGCAAAGCTTTTTTCAGGATGGTCTGAAAGCAGTTGAAAGTCTCAAACCTTCAATAGAGAAGCTCTCCACAGACCTTCACACAGTAAGTTGCTATACGTCAGTTGTATTACCTATTTATTCTATGTGTATCTTCCCTTTTAGCCAGGGTCTCCAGAGTAGCTCGTAAAATTCATAGAACACCTGGTTCCATTAAAAAAAACAAAAACACACACGCACACACACACAGAAAAACTAACCTTACACTTTAAACTTAGACCATAAATGAAAAGAACGCATGAAGAAAGATATAAGAGTCAGGGTGGAGCAGGAAGAAGGAAGAACACCAGAATCAAAAAAAAAAAAAACCCCACCAGAATTATAACATTTTTAAATCATAGAGTAACCAATGCAAAACAAAACAAAACAAAAAATGCAGAAACAAAATTTGGAGAATATTTAGATCTTCTGAAAATGGAAGAAGAGGCCAATACTAAGCTGATTCAAAACAGACGGAGTAATATTTCCACTTGTCTGCCACAGTTTGGCCTTTGTAGTAATGAAGGCCAGCTGAACTTGAAGCAGGCACGAAATAGCATTTGGCTTGCACTACCCCAGATATTGGTGGGCCAACTGCTTCCTTCCTAATCTCTGCTGTTTCCACAGAACTTTTGTGGAAAAACCCCCATTGCACTATCAACTAGTTGCGGAGTGATGTGCTTCAGAACTTGTTTGAACATGCAGTGGGCACTGGGCAGCCCTCCCTGCCCCTCCACACATAGAGTCCATTCACTTTTCTGACAGGGCCTGAGGTGAGGATGTTCTGTAATGTGGAAAATTGGCTCTTCCCACTTCCCTCAAATTGTCATAGCCCCCTAAAGCTGCATTTGGTCAAAGAAAACATGCATCCTGATCCCAGCATCACTTCACTTGGTACCAAGACCAATAGTTTAAATATTGTAGTCTTCCAGGTACTCCTCATAGACTTGTAGCAATTATTTGTATGGACTTGTTGCAGTGTTTCAGTACTATTAAAACTTTAAATGTGCAAGAAGCATGAAGAATTAAATCTAATTCAGGAGTGGAAAAAGTATGCCCTGGGGCCCCCTGAGCCCCACTTTTGTGCCTTTGACATCCCCTTTGTGACTCCCTCAAGCCCCCCACCCTGGTCAGGCGCCTGGCCACTGCTTTCTCAGGTACCATTTTCCCTGCCATTCCAGCCAGCCTTAATGATAGTTCTCACATCAACATTGTCTGTCAATATTGCTCAGCACAAATGAATTCCTGCTTTAACCAGAATTTGATAACCAGCTTTAGAACCTGGTTTCAGGTCTTGGTTATCATTGATGTTGGTGCGGATGTGACACTTAATTGCAGATATGACCAGTGGGGAATAGCAGTTGGAATTGTCTCATGGAGGGCAGGGTTTTAGAGTCTGTCCCAATCTCTTAAGAAGAACAAATGTAATCAAAAACACTTGTAAAAAGTCAGAGTAAGACAAAGGCCCTTTTCGCATCTTACCCGTTTGTGCGACGGGGGGGTGGCTTGCGTGAGAAGCCTCATTCGAAATGCTGCCGCTTCCCTGCTCCTTCGTACCACAGGTCACTTCCTGGTAGCATGACCCTCGCTCTCGCGCCCCGTCCCTTCCTTCTGCAGCGCAGTCTGGGAGCTGTAGGCTGCACTGGGGGAGGAAGGGCGACCCGCTCTCCTGGGACGACGCACTGAATGCAGGTAAGTGCGTGAGGCCGCCGCGAGCATTGCGCGAGCGCGCATTATTTTTGGCTTATAGCCGAAAATAAAAAAATGCGCGCTCACCCCGCTTGAGCCTCATGAGCATCGCACAAGTGGGAGTGCGTCGTACGGAGCGACGCTCCCACTCACGCAAGGCTCAAGGGGCTCTCGCACACAAAAAATGGGCATGTGAAAAGGGCCAAAGACGAGACAATATTGTATGGTTTCTAATAAGTTTTGAAACTTCCTTGGATCTAGGGAAACTGAAAAATAAGGAGGAAGAATCCTTAGGAACTAATTTACACATCTTAGAACACAATAGAGTAGAACAACATGATGTATAGTAATACCAAATATTACCAAAGTTAGGGAAAGATATAGAAATTGTTGTTATACTTTGTTCTAAAATATGCAAACTAATTCTTAAGGATTCTTTTGGATTTTTCTTCTTTCTTTTGGTATGGATTTTTCAGCTTCTCTTTATGAAGAAACCCTGATCTCTTAACTACATTTAAGAGATCAGCAGTGTTTCCTTTGCATCTGTCTAAACTATGTGCTGACTCATAAATTTTGTTGCATCTTCGCTACAGATAAAGCAAGTGCAGGATGAAGAAAGAAAGCAATTAATTCAACTTAGGGATATTTTAAAATCTGCACTTCAGGTTGATCAGAAAGAGGTGAGCATGTAAGCTGATTTAACATACTTTTCTAATTCTGTGGAAGCATCTACAATTTTACTGACTGCATGAAATTAGTACTTTTGTGGGGAGGTTAAATGAGACTATGTTAAAAAAAATAGTTTTTTTGCAAGGCTTGCTTTCTTCCTCACCCCCTTTCTGACTTCTCTGCTTGTGTCTCACTGAGGCATTTTGGTACAGATTCTGCAATTGCAGGTTTTAAAAATAAATTATTGAGGGAGGGTCAAAATACCATGTTTTGCATATATGTGATAGCTTTTGGAATGCTTCCCAGATCATGATGCAAGTGAAGAACAGGTTTCTTTGGTTTGATGTGTCAAATTCATACTGGCTTTTCAAGGACGAATGTGTGGTAGATCCTGCAGCAGCCTTGAACAAATTAGATAGGTGGCACGTACAAGCAAAAAAAAGTACCCTAAAACTATTTTTTTTTAAAAAAAATCTATGCAGTGCATATAAACGATGATGGTGGAACTGGTCCTCATTCTGAGACTGAAAGCACTTCAAAGAGAAAGACTGAATAACCAGTTATTATTTTTTAAAAAATCAAGTAAGCCGGCCTAGGCTCCCATAAACAAAGTTGAGCCCAAATGGAGCTTCTTTGTCAGAGGCTTTGTTGACTGAGGTATGCTTGTATAGGGAAACATCAAAGTGGCTTGCAAATGGATCAGTCTGAAGTGTAAATCCCTAGGGTATCCTGGAGGGTTGAAGAGAGGGACAGAATGTCCCTTGGTTAAGGTAGCAATGTAACTATGCCTAATCTTAATGAAAATTAATATTATTTAAGTCTAGAATCTGTATTGTGATAACTTGGGTACCAGTCATAGAAACTCAAGTGTGCACAGAAAAGCATACTTTTGGATCTGTGCATATTCTTAGGGCCTTAATGTATGAGTAACTTGTTGCTATATTTCTCTGGGATGCTCTCTGAAACTGTTGATTTTTGCACTGCAACTGATCTTTTCTTCTTCCTAAAATGCATTTCCCTTTTGTGACCGAAGTCTAGGAGAGTAAGTCTTTTGAACATTTTTGTAAATACTACATTGCATGATTGTCATGTGCATTTCAAGTAACTGGCCTTCTCTTCTTAAAGAAACAGTTTGCCAAATTGTCTCTTCCATTTGTAGTTTGCAAATTATATGGATGTATATTCCCTGTTTCACTTAGATGAACTGGGTACAAACCAGACTGTTCTATAACAAATAGTCTCAGTTCTCTGAGTGCTGGTGCTTATATAGTCAAAAGGGCACCACTCAGTCATAAGAGGGAAGTATCAGCAGACTGTTACAGTGGGCTCCAAGGTTTACAGAAGTACACCTTTCCCCCCCCCAAAAAGAACCCAGAGGAGAAAAACCCATGGAAGAGGTAGAAACCCCTCTTGACCAAAAGAAAACCAGCCAGGAAAAAAGGAGGAAAAGAGGGATAAAATGGAATATCTGGAATCCCGAAGTAGAGCACTCTGTGCTACAACATTTTGTTGTAGTTTTGTGGAAAAAAGTTCTTTCCTGAAATCCAGTTGCTTGTGTCTTATCATCCTAGGTATCCCATGATTTTCTTTTGTGTTTTGCATTATATGAAAGATAATATTTGAGAGATTTGTTCTTATGTGGATTGCTTGAAATGTTGTATGTTGTCTATGTTCCATATTATAATTTAAAATATGAGCCATAATCATTATTCCCATGCAGTACCTTGCAAAAATATTCCTTCCCCTTTTACTTTTTCATGTTTTGTAGTACAAAATTGAAATGAATTAAATTGATATTGTTACCATCTGATACATATATAAGATACTCATCATTATGGTATTATGGTTTTACTGTGGTGAAAAAACAGTAAGTAAATAAAAACAAACTGACATTTTGTTGCAGAAGTATTACTGACTTATGCTGTGACACATGAAAATAATATCTAGTGGAAGCCACTGCCTCCATATGTCACAAACGTAGTTGAGTGAAGTTTACTTGTGTACTAATCCAGTGCCAAATGGTCTCAGGTCAGATACACCTATTTTTGCAAAGATCTAGTGTTTGTTGGAGAGTGTATCTTCATAAAGAACAGGAAGGTACCAAAAAAAGTCTGGCATACAGTTGTGCAGAAGCAACAATACGAGCTGTGTTATAAGAACATATTCCAGAGTATGAACATTCCCCAAATCACTATTAAATCCATTATTACAAAAATGGAAAGAACATGGCATAACTCCTGGAGAAATTTGCAGCTGCGATGACAGAAGCTGTCCATGAGGCAGCTATCATGAGATGTTCTCCCAAAGCTGGGGTTTATGGAAGAGGAGCGAGAAGAAATCCATTAGTGAAACAAACCTGTGTTGAACCCTGTTTGGATTTTGTAGAAGGGTATGTGGGAGATACAGCAAATATGTGGGGAATGGTTCTCTGGTATGATGAGATTAAAATTGAATTCTCTGGCTATGATACAAAATATCTATGTATGTGGTGGTAGTTATGGTCATTGCCTGGACAACACTAGCCCCATGCTAAAGCAGAGCTTTCCAAACTGTGTGCCACGATACAGTAGTGTGTCGCCTGCAATGTGTAAGCGTGTCGCACGAATGTAAAGGTTGAAGAGGATGCTTCTCCTGCCACCATGGCAGACCAGGCCCGGCCCAGGTGAAGGGGCTGCTTCTGCTGCTGCCACCCCAGGCCAAGGAAGACCCTGGTGATGTCAGTGGCAGCAGGACAGGTCTGAGTGGAGGGGCTGCCACTGCCACCCTGGGCTGAGGAAGACCCTGGTAAGGGCAGCAGTGGCAGTGGGCCATGCTCAGGTGGAGGGGCTGTCTGTCCTGCCACCACTACAGCTGCCCAGGCTGAGCAAAACCCTGACAAGGGCGGTGGCAGGCCAGGCTCAGGTGGAGGGTTTACCTCCACTTACTGAATTACTTACTGAATTATTGTGTTGTGAAATGATGCATATCTAAAAAGTGTGTCATCAGCATGAAAAGTTTGGAAAGCTCTGTGCTAAAGCATAGTGGTGACTGCATCATGTTTTGGGGATCTTTTTTCCTCAGCAAGGACTGGGAAACTGGTCAGGATTGAGGGAGGGGCGGAGCCGAATACAGGGCAACCTGTATTCAGTCTGCTAGGGACCTAGGACTGGAAGAGTGACCCTGAACATACACCCAAAGCAGGACAGAGACCCAGCAGGACAGTGACCCTGAACATACACTGAAAGTAGCACCAGAGTGGTTTAAAAGCAAGACTCTGAAGGTCTTAAAATGGCCCAGTCAAATCCTAGACTTCAATCCAAGCAAGAATCTGTAGCAAGATATGTAAGTGTTCACCAGTGGTCATCAGCCATCCTGACACAGCTGGAGCAGCTTTGTGGAGAAGAATGAGCATGAACAGTAGGATAGCGATGCACAGTGCCGATAGGGAAGACTCATAGCTATACTTGCTGCCAAAGATATTGACTTGGGGTGAGTGAGTATGTGTATATGTGTGTGTGAATATTTACACAACCCACAAGTTCCAGTTTGTTTTTATTTGCTTATGTTTTGCACCACAATAAAATGATTTTGCACCTTCACTGTGCTGTGCATCTTATGCATTAGGGCTTGCAATGTTAATTCATTTTAGTTCCAGGATATAACACAACAAAATGCAGAGAAGTCAAAGAGGGGTGAATACAGTATGTCTCCCATACCCATATTCACAACTTACCATGGATAACAAGAACCTGGATAATAATGAATGCATTCTACGTAGCATCCTTTTTCCCTTCTTTCCCTTGGAGGCCTCCTTCCGGGCTAAGGCACTATGTAGGAGCAAAGCCACTGGGAATTCAGGGCTCTACAACTGCTTCTTCTTCCTCTCCCACTTTGGGCAAGGGTGGCCAGGGTGGTGGCTCCTTTTGCCCATGTCCTCCCCTTGGAGCCTATGGTGGTGTATGCTTTCATGCGTGGCTACTAATCTATGGGCTCAATGGAGGGGCAAGAGAAAAGGGGTTGGGGCTGGAGGAAGAGGGGATCAGGGCTGCAGAGCTGCCACGGGCCAGAGCTGACTGCTTCCTACCCCCCTCCGCCTCCTCGCCTGCTTCTCCAGTACACAATGCCAAAAAGGAGAGGCCACACCTCGCCACATGAGCGCCTCCAGGAGGCAAAGTGGAATAATGGAACCAGGAGAAAAGTGATAGAATTAATCCTGAAGTGGATAAGCAAACATGGCACAAGGCATAGTGTTCTCTAATTAACCCTAACCCTCTGCATTTGTAGGATTCTCAGCTCCGTCAGAGTACAACTTACAGTTTACATCAACCTCAGGGAAATAAGGAGCATGGCACTGAAAGAGACGGCAGCCTCTATAAGAAAAGTGATGGGTATGTATAATACTGTTACTTCAGAGGGGAAAAAACAGTTTTAGAAAATTGCTTGGTCTTTTCTGTAACAATTCAAGTTACACTAAAATTTAGATTATTTTGTTTCTTTTTTCTTTTTTTGAAAAAAACAACACAGAATCAGAAAAGTGTGGCAGAAGAGGAAGTGCACAGTTAAAAATGGTTTCCTTACAATTTCCCATGGTACAGTAAGTATTTGTTTACAGTATTCTATGCACACAGCTTGTTACTAATATTGAAAGCCAAATTAGGATACAGTTGTATTTATAGCTATGGAACTGAATGAACCTGTTATACAGCATATTTAGTGAAATGACTATAACTTAGAAGAAGAAAAAAACCTTGGCAGAATTGCGATGAGAAGTAAGTACTTTTGGTCCGCCTGCCCACTCAGTAGTTACTATGCCTGATGATGAATTATGAAAACAACCAAATAGTTTACTTGTGCGGATAAAAATATTGACGCCCTGTTCTGTGCAGATAGCTGAGGAGAGTATAAGTAACATGCTATGTGGGCATGTGACAACATATTTCAGAAATATTGTATTATTGGTTTTCTTTTAAATATATAGCAGGATTTGTAATGAAAGCTGCTAATTCAAACTTCCTGAGCAGGAAGAGAGAAATATTGTTGTCATATAATTGTTGTGGAAATGAAATAATATATCCCCTTCATTTTGGGGTTTATTGTGCTCAGTTAGCCAAATGCACTTTAAGTAACAAAGAATGGGAGCTGATTTTAAATCATGCTTCTAACTTTTTGAAAAACATACAGCTAAATAGAACCTTTATATCCAAAATCCCAAACTCCTCCTGTTGCGTATATGCCACTTATTCTACCACTACCGAATGTGTCTTGTGTTAGGATAGCAGCTGTGCAAATTTATCTGTGATTCTTTCTGTACACCTACAAGGACACTGAAGAGATTATTTACTTGCAAATTAAGTGCCCAGGAGCAAAGCCTGGTACTGCCCACCAGACCATTTCTCTCTCCTGTTTACAGTTCATCTTCTAGTCACTTCAGACAGTCAGTGTTTTTACCTGCAGTTGATAGCCGTGAAATTTTTGGTAGCTGTTTTTCCAGTTTTCAATTAGGAGTGCTTATCAGACACTAGAATTCTTGCATCTGCAAGGTCTGTACATGTTCCAGATACCAGAAGAGGCTTTTCAAGTGTTACCTCTCTCCTAAATGTATACTGAGCATGATCACAGTGGCACATTGCCCAGAATTGCTTCCTTGAATTAGTTATCTCTAGCTGCTGGCACTTTTAAGCTAGGCCTCAGCCAGACAGACTTGAGTGGCTCTTACAGGGGTTATACTCCCACTCTTTCTCTTCTTTTGATTTGAGTTGTGGAACTGTTTAAAATACTTCCTTCTTTTTGGCCCATTGTTGGGGTCATTCAGAACCACAAGCAGTGGCAATATCACCACACACCAGGATGTGGTTCAGGACAGTTTTTCTTTTTCCACGGTTCCTTTTTAGCAGCGCACGTGCCATGATTATAGAGAGGTGCTAGAGCTCAAGCCACTTGGATGCCCATGATCTGTAACCAGCATCTTTAAAACCAGATTTATTAGCATAGGCATGACTACTGTGCAGAGGTTGTACAACACAACTTGACAAGCATGTTTATTATTACTGTAAGTGCTCTGGAACTGAGCTCTAGGTCCAGTTAATCTCTGAATTCTTTTGCCTGGATCTTGAAGACCTGTCTGATTCTATGGCCATTTCTTTTTGACCTTTCTCTGGTTGACCTCTGGTTTGTGCTTATCCTTTTGTCATTTTCTCTTTAAAGGAAATTGTTGCTTTCTTCTTCCTTTACTCATACATTAGGCCTTTCTTTCTGTTTGCGTATACTGTTATTCTGGCAGAATTAGGTTGTTCTGTGAAGTGTGGTTATTTATGGCATGCTCATCTTAGTTCTACCTTTCTCTCTCTCTTTATTAAGTGTTGTATCTCTACAGGATTGTGCAAATGACCGCAGATCCATTTTGATCATACCAGTTTGCATTTTTGTGTTATTGAACTATATGGCATGTATAGAGATGAATTTCACAAGAGCACAGCCCTGCAAATTATGAACTACACAATCAGACTATGTCTTTGTCCTTGACCCTTTTAAACTTGGATAGAGGAACAAAGAGGTGATTTGGTAGGAGGAATGAACAGCCTCATTAGGGGTTGATGATAATGATCAGATGCCAATGTCCAATTTGCCAGGCTTTTTCTGCACAGTAAGAATATATCTACATGGTGGCTACTTCTGATCCGAGTCTGGGAATGTAGCAAGCTGCCAGGCCCTCAGTTAAGATCTGTAGAATAGGCAGGTAATCCCTGGACCACCAGTTATATTTGCACAGTGCAAATCTGGAGTCAGATATTAAGCTCTCCATTGCATTAAGCAGCTTGGTTAATGTGCATGTTACATTTGCATGAAAACAATTGTGACCCATGCTAGGTTTAACTTTATATGCCAAATGCATTTACTTCTGAATGTGCGCGCGCGTGTGTGTGTACTTGCCTTCAAATCGCTTGTTGACTAATGGGAACTCTATGAATTCCATAGGGTTTTCTTAGACAAGGAATACTTAGATGTGATTTTGCTAGTTCCTTCCTCTGAAATATAGCCTGTGGCACCTTGTATTCATTGGTGATCTCCCATGTAAATACTTACCAGGGGTGACCCTGCTTAGCTTCCAAGATTAGACAGCATCCAGTGCCTTTAGGGTGTTTTGGAATAGTTTCCATTAATTTTAATAGAGCATTTTTTCGAAGAAAGCATGCTTGAAACCAAACTTCCAGAAGAAGAAGAAGAGGAAGAGGAGGGAGGGGGGAGGAGGAGGGGGAAGAAGAAAGAAGAGGAGGAGGAGGAAGGAGGTGGTGATGATGAAGATCATCAAGAACAACAGCAATTGTGACTTGAAACAAACAGCAAAGGAAATACGGACATATTAATTGAAGTCTTTAGAGCTAAACCTCATAGTATTGTGATGGATGAAGTGACATTATTTTCTGCTGCTTCTCACTGGCTCTGTATTGTTGATCCCTCTGCATGAACTCTGTGATAATTTGGCTCTACAAACTGGTTATTGTCTTGCATCTCACCCTGAGGTAGTTCTGGGCTATGAAGATACTCCAGCAGACTTTTGTCACCTCAATAGTTCAGGGATTCAGGCCTAGCTCACCATCAGCTTCTGTTTATGTGTCATCACTTAACAGGACAAGGGGTACATTAATATATTTTTCTCTATAATTTTTTCTCTATAAATTACCTTGCACTATAAATTACATTGCTTTTCAAAAAAGGAAAAAATGTCCAATTAGTGCTGCATCTGTATGCAAACTGAGCACTTCTAATCTACAGCAACAGGAACAACAATGAAAGTATCTCTGGTCAATCTGCTTGCTTTTGCCAGTGATTGCTATATATCATCCTTTCAAAAGGCAAATCAGAAGATGTATTCTGAAGACACCATTGTTTCCAAGGCAAATTAAGCTGTATGCACCAAGGGGCCGAATAGGAACCTTCAGTTTTCCTAAGTGGCAGTTGATGCTGTGTCGAAAAAAACTTCGTTTTGCCTGTACCAACTTCTTTGTTGGCAGTACTTATAACTCTTCACTCTAATGTGATGTTCTGTGGCCTAAAGCTAATTGCTAGGTCTGTTTTGCACACCACCCCCAACCCGCAATGGGCACAGGGTTGCCATGGAATAGTGACAATGATTCTGCATGACATCGTCATGATCCAGTTGCAGTCCTGTGGCCACCCCTTCACAATCATGGATTAAATCATTGACAGGTTTCTCCCATCAATGACACGTGATTGTGCAGTCCTCCCACTTCCCTCCTGCACTTACCTGTTGCACAGAATGGCAGGAAGTGCAATGGCTGCGCTTCCTCCTCCAGCGCAGCCTGGGAAACTACTGGGTTGTGCTGTGGAAGAGAGGGGTGGAGCCATCACGCTTCCTCCCATCCAACAGGCAGCCAGTACGGAGAAGGAGCGCACCAGAAACACTACTCTCCCAGGAGAGGCTTTCTTTGGATCCCAACACAATGGCTCCAAGAAGAGGTAAGTTGTGGAAAGGGCCCTAGTCTCAGCCAGAGTAGATCCACTAAATCAGTGGGATTTTCTCATGTATTGACATGCCATTCAGCAGTTGATTCAGTGGGTCTACCAGTCAGATTTTGAGCTATGATACTGCATTAATTTAGCAGTGAATCTGCAGAGGTCTAAGCCGTTGACTAGCTGTTTCAATAAGGCTCCTCAGGTTAACTTTCTAATTAAAAGCCAGGGAAATTCTGGCCACAGATGTTGCTAATCTTGGTTCGCAGCCTTTAAACCAGTGGTTCTCAACCTGTGGGTCCCCAGATGTTTGTGGACTTCAGCTCCCAGAAGCCCCCAGCCACTATGGTCAATGCTCAGGGCTTCTGGGAGCTGAAATCCAAAAACATCTGGGGACCCACAGGTTGAGAACCACTGCTTTAAATGCATCTCTTATTTCAAACCAGAAGATAAACCCAAGATTCCTAGATATGTTTTGTTTCCTCTGTACAAAATCTTTCTGGTTTGGTTCGTTATTTTAAAGAATCATTAATTTTCCTTTCTAGTAGAGACAGAGTGCTATATTATATTGTGTTGCACAGTGTAGACATGAAAACATTGTTGCTTAGCCACTCTTCAGGTTGTGCATGCAGCAGCTGCATGTAGTGGTTCAGTGTAAACCAACTCATGATGTTCCTGTAATGTAGTCAAGCAGAGGCATAGCCTTAGAAGGGAGCAAACCAATCCTTGATGTTTGTGTAATCTAATCAGGAAAAGGTGTATCCTTAGAACAGGTGAATACAGCAGTCCAATACAGGCTTCCTTTTTACTAATTTTTTCTCTATTTCATGGCTGTTGAGTTGGACTCGTGAAAAAATTTGACTTCACTGTTGATGAAAAGTGCCATAATTTTCATGTTTGGTGTATAACTGTGATAGGTAGTCTGAGGTTTTTTTTCCCCATAGTTCATCTTTTGGAATTACTCTGTCTTTTGTTCTTTATGGTAAGATCATATGTGTAATTTTTCTAATGTTGTGTCACTGACAATAGTGATTCAGTTGTTTAGACCTCTAAATTTTCTATAACATTAGCAGAACCACTGGGGGCAGCCCTTGTTTCAAATGTATAGGGGGGAAACTTCACCTTGAAATGTTGGGTTGAGCCCTCCCTGCACATGGAGTCCATAGGATGCTCGTGCTGTAAAGTAGACCCTTATTGTAACATGGAAAACAACAACTTGGCCCTGTCCTTACAGTTTATCATCCCCTAAGGTTGCCCTAGACCATCTGACTGTTTCCAGTTATTATGGTTATTCAAAAGAACTGAATACCTGTTTGTTTTGGTAGGTTTTTTGCGCACATCCAGGATATTTTATATTTTGATGCAGAAGGATTCTTCCTTTCAAAATTAATAATAACAGAAATTGTTGTTACTCTTTATGCATTCGTACTAAGGGATATTCCTCTTTTTTTTCTTTTATTAGGCAAACCGACCTCCAGCAAAGCTCAATCTGTTAACATGCCAAGTGAAAACAAACCCAGAAGAGAAAAAATGTTTTGACCTCATATCACGTAGGTTTGTTGTTCAGTTCCGTAGGTTTTCTGTGTTAGCTAGTTCTACATACCTCTGTATTGTTTCAGAAAATCAGTGAATAGCAAGATTCCAAAGTTCATTGTAATACAATTTGAATATCTTATAATATTTTTTGCTCTGTCTAAGCATTTGTGCCTTTCATACATTTAAAATATAGTGTTATGGTCGTTAGTAAAATTATTTATTTGTCATAATTTTCTGTTGCTGCATCCACCACTGAGTGCAACATTACAAATTGGTGTTTCAGGTGTGCTTTCCTGATTTCACTACAGAATCAGATCTCAATATGATTCGTGTTATCGGTTTAGTATTATCTTGTGAAAGACTGAAGTTCTGGTTATATGATTATAAACACAAGCGCCCTTTTCACACGGCATTTTTGATGCAAAAGGGCCCCTTGAGCATCGCGCAAATGTGAGGAGCGGTCCATATGACACACTCACATTTGCGTGACACTTGAGGGTCTGACACGGACTGCGCACGCATTTTTTCATTTTCGGCTTGAAGTCGAAAATGCTGCATGGTCATGCATCACTCTGGGGCCCCGCACGCACTTACCTTGCATGCAGAACTTCGGGAGCCGGGCTGGTCACGCTTCCTGTCCAGTGCAGGCTGGGAAGGTTCCAGGCTGCACTGTGAAAGGAAGAGGCGGGGCTCTCACTCGAGCAGGAAGCTTGTGCGGAGTCGAAGAAGCAGGGAAGCGAGAGCCTTTCTCTGGAGGCTGCTCGCATGAGCACTGCACCCCAGCACCGAAAATGGGTGAGTTGCGGAAAGGGGATGTGCCGTTTTTCCTTAGTGTTTCTCCTTCTATCACTGGAAATGATCTAGCAACTTACACGCATAATAAATTAAAAACATGCTATTGTCAGCCAAGTCTCACCACCCATTGCCTGAACTGTTAAACTTGAGATATCATGAAACAGTCACAAACACGCTAATGGCTGAGCTAAAGTTAATGAGTGAGAAGATAATCAGCAGACAAGGGTGTTGAGGAAAGAGTGCAGCTATCAGATTTTACACAATGTTTTGAGGTAACCACTGTACATTTGGCAATGGCGCTTTAGTTTTGGATATGTGAATAAATAGTACAGTATCTTGAATTTTCTCCTTAGAAGTATTAATAATTAACTATTCAATACTACTTCCTTTTTTGATGGCCCATCAAGTTTTACTGTTATGAATTTATAGGTAAATGGTATAATTTCTGATATCTAAAACAATTACCCATTGGAGTAAATAACTGACATGTATAGGGATATTATTTCTTCTTTGTTGTTTATTATAATAGTCCTTATTAGTTTGTTTAGGATTAGAGTACAGTTTAGGTTGTATTTAGTTGCCTTTCTGCTTCTGCTGTGCCTTTTTATTAAAACATCATCATTACCACGTAAATGTTACAGAACGTCCACAAAGACTCTACATGTAACAATTTTCCACCCCAGTTTTCTGAATTACTCTTCATGACTGATGCTCTCTTTATTTCTGATTGTTTTGACAGTGACCAGTTGCAGATATACTATTCCAAATGTAGACTGTACTTTTTAAACCTTACCTAGTGTAACATATTGGGACAAAAACATCCCATGATACTTTTTAGTAAAAGCATGATGGCCATGCATCAGAAGTAATGTGCTCTGGTTGTCATTAGGTTCAATTTGGGTGTGTGAGCATTCTACACTTCTTATTGCAATCATGAAATACAAAGAGTTTGCACAAAATACTAACCATGACACAAACCTTGAATGCATTTGTATTCTTATTGGGGAGGTCAAAGAAATCCTTCCATTTTACATGATGCTATTTTTTTTTTAATCTTGGTACATGAAGGTTAGTGTTAGTGTTGATTTTCTGTTCCTGATTTATCAGGAAAGCAACCAGCCAAAATCTAGTTTTGACCAGGGGGAAAGCCTTTGCTTCTTCATCAGTTTCTTCTTAATTTAATCACTGCTGCTGGAAGGAAGAACTAAATAATGGTGATCAGGAAGAATATATTCTGATACATTGTTATCTGAATAGAGCCATTAACTGCTACTTTGCCCATGACCAAAATCCTATCCTCTTTTGTATTGTGACTCTATGTTAGAGTGAACCATGCATGTCTTTGATGTGGCAGAAAGAAAGAGGGACATGTTTAGTTGTTACTTCCGAGATTGTACCAGGTTTCACTACCTGAATCTTGTCTTCTTCTTTCCTTGCTATATGTGTTATGTATTTCTTTGCCAGTCTTGTACTGACTTCTAATGCAGAGTAGTACTTGGCAAATTATCATAACTTACATTCACAGAGCTGCTTTATGTGCTGTTTTTCATACTGGATGAAATCTTTGGTCAGCAGTTTGCCTTCTTCAGATGGACTGGGAAGCTTCTTCCCTCCTCTCCCTTCCTTCCTTCCTTCCTTCCTTCCTTCCTTCCTTCCTTCCTTCCTTCCTTCCTTCCTTCTTTCCTCCCTTCCTTCATTTATCTTTTTGTTAAAATGTAAAAACAATATAAAAGAATGCAGCTTCAGTGCAATGCAAATCAAAGAACCTGACCATAATTCAAATTCATGTTCAGATTTTCCATCTGAAAGACTTTTCTCTCTACATTGAAATCTCTCTCCCACTCTTAATTTCTCAGTCTTTCCCTCTTTCTCATTTGTCTGAAATATGCATCCCACTTCATATACCTCCTGTCTCCATCATCATCTGATACAGATGTTCTTCCCCATTTTCCTTTTACTGAAAAAATACTGTTCCTTCAATATGGTCTTTTATTTCCTTCACTTACCTAACCTATAGCCTTCATCCATTCCTCTGTTCATTGTCAGCCACCTTACTGTTAATCTCTCAAATCCATCCCACTAATTAAAGATATACTCTGAATGTCACTGTTTGTCGTGTGGCTAAGAATACCTGCAAATTACATCATCTGCCCAGTTTTCATTTTTTTGTTCAAATCAAAATTGCTTCCCTTTTCTGTTTGTTTGTTTAAAACCTTTTCTGAATATGGTCAAGTGCAGGATAAATGTTGGCTCTCATCATATTTCAGACACCTTCTGATTTAGTACTAGAGGGTTTTAATCCTACGTGCTTGATCATCACATTGTATTGTTTCATTCAGTCTTATTTCATTCATGTGTCACAAAGATCTTTTTCAGGATCTCATATCTCCTTTCATACTTTCTTTACCCAAAGTCACATCACAGTCGTCTTGCTGTTTTTCTCTGCCAAATTGTATAGTTCATAACGGGGACTGGGACCTGAAGGTCCTCTTGAGAAGACACTTCCACTCATCCATCAGAGATCACTAATATTCCTCCTCCCAGCTGCCGTTGCTTACCACCCACCATTGCCTTTTACTGCTCCTGAGAAACTGCTGACATTCTTGAACCAGTTTTCAAGGCACTGCTGGGTAGAGAGGGAAGAGGAGGCAGCAAAAATCTGTACTGACCCATCTTTTCCTTGCAGGAATAAATGTAACAGGATTTGGAATCCAAAACATTTTTCTTTATAATGGCAAACTTTCATGTGGTTGTACTTTGCTAACATAGCTGTGTTGGCCAAATAGATTCCCAATTTTTCCCCAGTCAGGTAACATTGGTATGAACACTCATACAATCAGCATATCCATTGTATCACTTACTAGAGCAGTATGGTATGCATATCAGAGTGGTTTCCATGCTGTTTACATAACGTATGAACTAGGTTTCAGTTCTGATCTATAGCAAGCACACTTGCTGTAGTCCACCATCATCACCTCATTGCATGAAGCTAAGGCTTTTCAAGAAAAGGGGATGTGCAGTCACTTCCTTCCAGTAGATGCCAATGATGTGAGCCGGTACATCACTAGAGGAGGGAGTGTAGTGTACTGTTTGGAGTGTAGTTTGGAAACCAGGGTTTGAATCCCCACTTGGCCATGGAAACCCACTGGATGACCGTGGGCAAGTCACACTCAGCCTCAGAGGAAGGCAAAGGCAAAGGCAACACCCCTCTAAAAAGTCTTGCCAAGAGAACCCCATGATAGGTTCACTTTAGGATTGTCATAAGTCAAAAGTGATTTTGAAGGCACACAACAATGACATCAATAGAGATGTCCTTATAGATCAGTGCTTCTTAATTTCTCTGATGAGAGGGATAGGCAGAGTTTTTTTTTCTACAGTATATAAGTGACTAGTGCCGTATTTGTGCTCATTCGTTACAATTCTTTCTTTCCTTGAAACTTGCTACAGATTGGCAGCAAATAAGCTGCAGATCAGCATTTTGATTGTCACTGCCATAGATAACTCTGCACATACTTCGTTTTCAAAAGGAAACAAGTGGAAAATAGTAGGATACAATCCTGTGAGATGTAGCTGTAGGCAGACGGCTCTCCTATGATACTTTTGGAAGATTTGTTTAATTGCTTTACTTTAATGTGAGAGAAACATTGTAAAAATGATTTAAAATACCAACGGTGTGGGCTTGTTATAGGGCCTTCATGAGGAGTCCCTGCTTGCGCTGTCTCACAGTATTAACATGAGAGGTTTTCTAATGTCTCCATGGAAATTAAGAGTAAAATTGTTACAAAGGACAAGTATCAGAGGTAAAGGCAGGCAGCGACAAAGTGAAACATAAGAATAGAAAACCATACCTATCAGAAGTTACAGGTTCGTTGAACTTCAGCACCAGGCAGAAGAATCTGTTGAGGACTCTGTACCATCATGGTTGGAAGGTGGAGGGTTGCGACCCCACCTGCTGGTCCATTCAGGCATCACAGGAAACACTGTACTGGAAGTGAGCCAGGAGGAAGCCATGCCATAAGAACTTACAAAACATCCCTGTTAGAGCAGACCAAAGGTCTGTTTACCTCAATATTGTCTTTCCAACAGTGGCTAGTCAGATACTTTCAGGGAAGCCCACTGTAGTACCTGTCATATTAAGTACAACTGGGTCGTTAACAAAAATACATCCACATTAGATACAGAGTATTTACATTCCAAATGTATTAGTGGAATGTGATGGATGGAAAATAGTTATATAATGCACTGCTGATGTCATTACAAAATTTGTATTAGCTCCTATATTTCTGGACTAGTTTTGAAGATACCACAAAAGGAAGCCTTCGTTGTAATCTTGCAGATGGGATCATAATAGAATAAGTTACAGGTATACCTCAGTTAACTAAGCAGATGTGTTCTCAAGCATTACTTTTTAACAGAAAAATTGGTACCAGATGTAGCAATATAATGGAAAGAACAGGGATCGTTTCTGAAACAGCAAAAAGGTGTGGGGGGAGTTCAACATATTTCTGTTAGTTTTTATTCAAAACTAAAATTAAAGAAATTTTAAGGTTCAGACACTCATGAAATAACAAAAGTGGGGTGAGATAATACTATTAAGAAGGCAAGAAAGGTATAGAAAGAAAGGGATTGAAAGAGAAACATGAGAACATTCAAGGAGGTACTGCCTGAGGGAAAGTGAGGAAGTGACATGGGAAGGGTTAGGCGATACAAAATATTTAGACCCTAAAATTAGAAACATCATTGAATATGATAATTTGAGAAGGGGTCTATATAACAATACCTATATGTTATATTTACAAGATATAAAGATTTACAAGATGCTTTGTAAAATGCAAATACTGTAAACAGACGTGAAATTGATGTTATTTTAGTTCTTTTTTTGTTTAATTGATATTAAAAAAACTAACTAACAATTTGTACAGTGGGCCCTACATATGTACGGCCTCTGGATCTATGATTTTGAGTGACAGTGGAACATTGCATCCAATAAATAAAATGGTGGCAACATGAATGTGGATGTGCTGAAGTATCTGCATACCTGTTTCTGCCATTTAATAATATGAGATGCAGTTGTTTGCATTTTTTGCTATTCACAAGAGATCCAGGAACCAAGCCCCCGGATGTTCAGAGGGTCTATTGTACATGAGAAATAAAATAGCCAAGGGGGATAAAGCTTACATAAATAAACTAAAAAGCTGATCCTTCTAGAGACAATTTGAAAGCATCTTCTGAAATGCGTCAAGAGATTATTTTTTTCTTTTACTAGCCTCCACTTTTCTTATGATTTCCAATTTGGTGGCCAGACTTGTTGATCTGTGCTCTTTTAACATGCAGGAGATAGATGTCGAGTATAGCTAATCTGCTTTCTCTTTTATTCTTTATCTGTTTTGCGGTTCACACATGTTCAGTAGGGGATTCAGAGGACAGCTGCTGTTTATCTTGCTTGTTGCAGGCAGGCCCACACAGCTACAGTAAGATTGGAGAGATCCTGGAAACTAAGCAGGCTCAGTCCTGGTTAGTATGCTTGGATGGCAGACCACAAATAAATAGCAGGTGCTGTAGGCTCTATATAAGAGGAAGGAACTGGCGAAACCGTCTCTGATTACTCCTTGCTTAAGAAAATCCTATAAAATTCATGGCATCACAATAAGATGGCAGGCAACTTGAAAGTACATGCATACACAGAATAGTATCCCATCTTTCCCAGATCAAGCTTTATTGCCTTGTTTACTGAAGACATGCTGTTTCAACTTGATGTTGAAAGTCTGTTTTCTTCACTCTCCTCCTGATGCTGGCGCAGATAAAAACTTCCAGCTAGACAGAGGACAAAGAGGAAGGGGAGACTGAATAGGCATAAAAATACTTAGTAAAAAGGAGCTTCTTTATCAGAAGGTATTGTTAACTGAGGTATGCCTATAGTCCATGAATGCTCTGAGCCATTGGGGAGAGAATGGGAATTGGGAGTGATTCTGAAAATGTTAAGGAGAATAGAGAGATTACCAGTAAAATATTATCACCAGAGGTTGACAGTGAGGTGTCCATTGTAAACTTCTTTGTCCTTCTTGGATTTTTGGCATGTGTAATGAAATCAAATATTTGTCATTCAAGTATGAATTAATGGCATACATAAATGATTTTGATCAACACTATTTTATCTTTTTACAGATGACCGCACGTATCATTTCCAAGCAGAGGACGAACAAGATTGCCAGATGTGAGCTGCATTAAATATTTTGTCTTTGCTGTCTTTTCTGTTTCATTGGTTTTGATACTTACATCTAATTGTTTCTTACTTGAAGAGTATGAGGATGTTCCCTATTTCCTAGTCATCATGGTGCAGACAAGCTAATAAGTGCATCTTTGAGTAAAGTAGCTATAATGTGAAATCCAGAAACCTGAATGTTTAGGAAGAAAATGCCCGTCTCCAGTTCATCAAGAATTTTGTTTTCTCTGTATTGGAATGTCTTCATCACTGTCAATATAAACCTGGAATATAGTTTTTAATTTTCTTCTTTTTTACATTCAGAAAGCACTTTCTGCAGCCATCTGTGTCACTCAGGGATTTCTGGCTTTTACTAGCCCTTTCTCTAGACTTTTTAGTGACAGCAGTCTGAACCTGAAATAATCTGACAGCAATTCTCCTCCTAGTGATTTTTTGAGGGCCACACTGAAAATCTTTTCTTGCCTTTGTTTCAACTTTTTTCTGAAGGATGGTGGAATAATTATCAGTACAATTAGAGAAATATATAATTTTGTTTTTGTTTTTAAGCTGGATATCAGTGCTACAGAACAGTAAAGAGGAAGCTTTAAATAATGCCTTCAAAGGTGATGACAACACAGGAGAAAACAATATTGTCCAAGAACTGACCAAAGAAATAATATCTGATGTTCAGAAGATGCCTGGAAATGACACATGTTGTGATTGTGGAGCGCAAGGTGACTTTAAGATGTTGAAGTAACTTCTCTTTCCCTTCTACCTTTCTGGGCAGCTAACAAATCAAAGGATAATGAAAAACCCCATAATTTAAGCTAATTTATACTAATAATGGAAAGAATGATAATGTGAGTGTATATGTTTGTGTTTGTCTCCACCATAGCTCCAATACTGTAAAATTAGACACTTGAAACTTGGCATGCATAGCCAGGGAACCCTAAGGATATGTATGTACCTCAGGGTTACTTTTTAAAATAAATGTGTTAATTAATTTTAATTAATTTAAATATCTAGCCTACAGTACCAACTTCAGTTGCTAAGGGCCTTTTTGCACTACACTGTTACAGTGCTACTATTCCACTTTCAACCTCCCATGGAATCCTGGGGTTTGCAGTTTAGGGAGCGGCATTTAGAATTCTCAGCCAGAGAGCTCTTTGGCCTCAGGAAACTACAAACCCCAGAATTCCACAGGGTGTTGAAGGTGGAATAACAGCGCTATAACAGCGTAGTGCAGAAAGGCCCTAAGTGTCAGATTAACCATCAGAGAAGCTACCCTCAAGCTGGGCATATTAATTTCTTCTAATCAGCTCCATGTGAGCCAGAGGGGGGAAAAACATTCTAGGCACAGCTCTTCTTTTCAAAAAGATAGAAGTGAGAGAAGGTCTTTCTGTTGGTTAAAGATGGAAAGAGACAACAACCAGAGGGAAAGGCTGAATGAGTCCCAGGACAGATCAAGAGAAAAATCAGTGATGAAGCAACTGGGTGGAGAGAGAAAGCAGGGTAGGAGAGAGAGATCATTGGGATAGGTGGGAAGTGAAGATACTGTGGTGGGGTGGAGGAACTAAAGGGTTTCTAATCTGTGTCAAGCTGTGTACTTCTGTTAGCTATACAGAAACACATGCACCAAGCTCAAGAAAACAACACAGAATGCTATTGGGACAATCCAAATCACTCTCATGGAATGTTACTGGAACATAGACATAAAGAAACTCCTTTACATGGAGGACAAGAATTCATTGCCTTTGGTTCCCATTAAAATCAGTATAAAGAGCTGACCATAATTTAAGGCCCATTGGTTTCACTGGGAACTAAATACAGCTGTCTTAGTCTGGATCAAACTCACTATAATCCAGATATTCCCAAGAAGAGAGCAAGCATCTACTTCTTTTTTCCAAATTTCTTTGTATATGTGGACAAGAGTAGTTAAACTACAAATCCTAAACAGCAGTAACAGAGTATCTTCTGTGCAAAATTTAATTGTTTATAGCTTCATTTCTTCCTTTCTCATTTCGTTTTCAGATCCTACATGGCTATCAACCAATCTGGGCATTTTAACTTGCATTGAGTGTTCAGGAATCCATCGAGAACTTGGTGTTCACTATTCCAGAATGCAGTCACTCACATTAGATGTGCTAGGAACATCTGAATTGCTGGTAAATGAAGATGATTTCTATCCTTCAGAAGCAGAGTTGCTGTCTAATCAATGCATATTTCATGCCAGTGTAATCTTTATTTCTTCTTTGTGATCTCTGTAATTCACACAAATGGGTTTACAAATGGTGCGTTGTGCAGTTGCAATGAGCCCATTTGTTTAAGTTCACAGATGGCCACTCAGAGAACTATAGTTCTAAGCAATCCGTCCTTCCTATACTTCATGGAAGTAAGAAACTCATGTATCACATTAAGGGGAGAGATATATTAGAACCTTGGACTAAATCCAACATTAGTCCTATTTACAGCAGATCTACTAAAATAAATAAAACTTAAAGTAATTGTGACTGTCAGGCCTCATTAATTGCAGTGGGTCTACTCTAAACAGGACTAACATTGTATTTAGCCCAATGTACCTAAAGAAGCAGAGAGCCAATGCAGTGCTGCTGTGTGAGCACTAGACTTGGACTCTTGGAGACTAAGGTTCAAATCTCTGCTCAGCCATGGAAACTCACTGGTTTACCTTGGGCAAGTCACACTCTCTCAATCATACAGGAGGTCAATGGCAAACTTCCTTTGAACAAATCTTGTCAAGAACCCCCCATGATAGGTTCACCTTAGAGTCGCCATAAGTTAGAACCTATTTGAAGGCACAAGAGTAACAGATCTGAAGAAGCTATAGCTATGGTATTCAAGCTTTGTTTAATAAAGCTTTTTAGATTAAGATATGCTGAAGAAATTTATAGATAAAACATACAAGTGCAGAGTGCAGACATTCATTTTTATGTTAAATTTTCACCTTGAATTCCTGCTGTGCTGTAAAACAGATAAATCTGTTTATTACTGGATTTGTTAGTTGACATTTTGATATTTATCTTAGCTTGCCAAGAATATTGGAAATGCAGGATTCAATGAGATTATGGAATTTTGTCTACCTGCAGATGAAATAGTCAAACCCAATCCAAGCAGTGATATGTAAGTATGAAATCTAGAGAACTGATACACTGTAATTTTGCTGTGAACAATGTTGATAAGTCCTTAATTAATGACACAGACCAATTAAATTGCTCTTTTTAGCAAACAAATTGAAAGCATATGTGTCCATATGTTTACCAAGAATAGGGGTGTATTCTAATAGACATCTAATGGACTTCTAAAATTTCCTGTTTAAATTCCTTCATTTAAACAGCTGAAGGGTAAAGAAATTGCACATGACTTCAAAAATACTTATTAAGAAACAACAATAGCAAGAACTGGGTAATTGGAAGATTTCTTCTAGAACCCAAATTCCTATCTTGTTTTCTGAACACATGAGTTAATTCATGAGTATGTAAGGAAATAATGAGAAAAGGTGCCATAATCAGTCAAGGTGAGAACTTAACTGTGTATCAGTGCTCATAAAACATCACCCTAATAGCAGTCAGCACATGTGTTTCACTTGCTTTGAAAGTAATCAAGTGAACTGTTTGAAAGATCAAATTGTGCAACAAGAATAGAAAGATAGATACTCATATACATGTGCATATGTGAATGACAAAAGCAAAGATAAAAAGTGTTGGATATAAAATTTTGTAGCAAAGTTTCCAGTCTTTTAGACAAAGAGAGACTAAGGTCTGAACAACTGGCATATCAGTACAGTATACTGCATCTGATTATCCCCTAATCTGTAACAGATCCTGTGTTAAATCATACTTGACAGCAAAGTTAAACAATTGACCATAAGCAAAGCAATGAAGAGAAGTAACATAACACTGTGTGTTTCAAACTTATGCAGGGATTTCACTTGAACGTATCAGTTGAATGACCTACAGTTCATGTAATTTAGCTTGCAAAGTATTTATAACATTTTCCTGAAGAAAACTAAGGAGAACAGATTTTTGCAGTGGGACCAGAGTTTATGTATTATGTCTCATTAATCAGTTCATTATTTGTACAAGTGAAGACAATATTTGTCAGGGTCATGAGTACATCATCTTCAGAGAAGAAGGGAAGTTAGTATACTGGCTGACTTTCTACCAGTTTTTTTAAAATGGCTGATGGGGACTGGATTTCATTTACTGTTAACTTCTCTCCTTCCTGTTAAATGAATATTTGAGTAGCTCATGTCAACATTCCAGAAAATAAATCATGCCTCATTTCAGGAATGCAAGAAAAGATTACATTAATGCCAAATATATTGAAAGAAGATATGCACGGAAAAAATATTCTGACAATGCAGCTAAACTACAAAGCCTTTGTGAAGCAGTCAGAACGAGAGACATTTTTGGATTGGTTCAAGTGTATGCAGATGGTGTGGATTTAACAGAGAAAATTCCACTAGCAAATGGGCATGTAAGTGTAGAAAATTTTTGTTAAATGAATGTGAAATGAACATTAAATGCTGTATTTGTGGAAATTAGATCACAAGTAATTTGTAATGTTTTCAAGACAAGGCACTATCACTCTGTTAAGAAGTTATAATCGTGATAATTTACAAAAGAAGTCAGCAAAAAGGAGATTGATCAAAATTAAGAATACTCTTATCTCTCATGGAATTAAAAAAATTTAATGACAAAACATGAAGGAAAAGAATGAACAGAGATATCATCTTCACTTGAGTCTATGCAAGCATATTAAAATCTAAACAGTATTTTTTATAAAACGTGATATATATCATTTCCATACATTTCAGTTATTTCTATAAAATGAATGAATTGTTCCAAGAAATTGATAGGAAATTATTTAGATAACAATATTGTAATTTGCTGGACTCTACCTACTTTTCTACAAAGTGGTACTGTCCCCAGTTCTTCCTTCTGTGCCCTTTCTAAAGAGTTTGTTTCAGGGACTGGTGTATTCCACCATTTGTGTCTGTTCTGATATCCAGTCCTTCTTTGGCACCAGATGCTCCAGCTTCCCAGTCTTAGTTTGGATGCTTCTAATACTAACATATAAATAACCAACATAGAAATAACCCATTTTATCCATTCTTTAAATATCCTTTGCATGTATTCTTTCTATTCAGTTCTTTTACCTCTTTAAAAAGGTACCATGCTTTTTCTATATCCTCAGTGCCAGCTTCTTCCGCTTTGATCATTTGTAATTTCTGCCTCAGCTGTCCTGAACTGTAACTCCCAGAACGAGTCCTTGGCCATTAGTCCTTGACTGGAGGATTTTGAGGCCTCAGTCCAGCACATCTGCAGAATGCTGCCAAATTGCATTATTTGCTTTAGAGTTGAGTTGTGTTGAACTGAAGGCTCCCAAATCTAGTTGGCTGTTGCCCAGATGTTAGTTCAACAGCTGTTTTAAAATCTGCCAGTAGTCTAATTCCGCTGTAAGGATGGTAGATAGAATTAGTGAGCTCTTTCTAAACAAACAAACGTGTGCAGAAGACACACTGTTGGATGTTTTTGATTTCAGGAACAAGATGAAACTGCTCTTCATCTTGCTGTGAGATCAGTGGATCGGACTTCACTTCATATAGTTGACTTCTTGGTGCAGAATAGGTGAGTTGCTTGTCCCAGATGATTAACACATTTTCTGTGCAGTCCAGTTCCAGGACTCAAACAGAGGAAAGGAATGAAAAAATAAATAAGAATCATAAAAGCATAATTATAAAAGCAGATTTTAAACAGTTGGATTATTAATATAAACAAAACTTCTACCTTTTTCCTTCTATATAGTGGCAACCTTGACAAGCAGACGTGTAAAGGTAGCACAGCTCTGCATTATTGCTGTTTGACAGATAACGTTGAATGCCTCAAACTGCTGCTGAGAGGAAAGGCTTCCATCGAAATAGGTAAAAGGGTAAAGAGTGTCCTTCTTTTCTTCCATTTGTGCTGTACATATGCCATGTGGACATGCACAGACATGCAGTAATGTTGTGTTTTCTTGTTTAACTTAGATCTTTAAAAAACAATACTTGAAAGAAAGATTATCAAGAGAATATTAGAAAAATGCATTTTTAATTCAATGATTAGAACTTTGTTTATTGTGTCTGCTGGTTTAGATTTTTTTTCTGTTTCTGTGAAATGCATTTTGTGATTAGCCCTATGTAACCCCACTTACACAGAACTGCCAAATACTATTGAGTATTTAATCTGAGTAAAATATTCATTTAAATACCTCATCTCATAACATGGACACAATCCAGCCTGAATTAATCATTTTAAAGTATTTCTAATCAGATAAGCAGATTCACTTTTCTCCTATTGAAAGCATTTGGTCCTAAAGATGCACATCTTAGTTCAGTTTGTTCAATCCAGTGTTCAATTCAGACATGAGTGCTGTCTCCCGTTTTAATAATATGACAAAAGCAAACAAAAATGCAATATTTTCCTCCCATTGATTTATAGCCAATGAAGCTGGAGAGACACCACTGGATATAGCTAAACGCCTAAAACATACGCGCTGTGAAGAATTGGTAAGATTTAATTTTTTTAGTCTGTTCTTCAGTGTAGAAATCTGCTTGATTACTTGGTAGCTTATAATGGAAATGCTGCAGTATTTTGTTTAGAATTGTGGAAGAAAGATGATAAATATTTGTTTACATGATCTCCTTAGAGCTCTGTCTTCTTTATATTTTGCAGTCTGTTGCAGATGCCTGAATGTGCCAGAAGTTGAATTGATGCATGAATGTTTATACTTTTCTAGGAAAAAAAAACCCACTAATCAAGATATAATGCATTTGGCCCTCAAATACTCTACAAATGAGTTAGGTCTAGACTTAATTGTGACTAGGGAAGACCATTGGATATACCCAATGTTTGTTATTTTATACTGTGTTGTCATTGCAAAAACCTTTTTGGTATAGGGAAATGGATAGCTACCAAGTCTGGATTTCCAAAACCACTCAATGAAATCCATAAGTGAGATGCCAGCCCTAATTTTCACATGTCCTGTCTTTCAGCTGTAGAGTCATAGAGCTGGAAGAGACCATAAGGGCCATTGAGTCTAGCCCCCTGCCATGCAGGAATACACAATCAGAGCATGCGCATGTATTCTGGATATCTTTGTATTCCATTCAGAATGGTGCTGTGTTATAATAATGTATTGTCAGGAGAGTTAGTTCAGAGCAGTGTTCTGGAACCTTGATTCTCCAAATGTTTTATATTCGAGAGCCCTGGCTAGATTGGCAGTGGTCAGGGATTCTGGGGGTTACAGTCAGAAACACCTAGGGGACCAAAAATTTCAGAACTACTTATCTGGAGTGTTTTCTATGCAGGAAGAATTCCTGTCATAATTGGAATGAGCTTGCTATAACTCAAGACCCTCACTTGAGTATTCTTTATTTGCTGTGTAGACAAGAGTTCACTACCACATTTTGCTATGCAGCCCTTTACAATGACTTTACCATAACTTCCCACTTTTAAGAAAGAATCAGAAAAGAAATCAACCTGAATTCAGAATGCTGACACTAATTGTGTTTTATGATGCACAACTTTGGCTCTTTAGCTCACTCAGGCCCTGGCTGGAAGGCTTAATTCCCATGTTCATGTAGAATATGAATGGCGATTACTTCATGAAGACCTGGATGAAAGTGATGATGATGTAGATGAAAAGCTGCAGGTATGTGTTTAGATACTCAATGGCTTTACCAAAATACTATCTTAAAAGCATAAATATTTAGAATAAAAGGACACCTTGAACAGAGACAGTAAATAAATAGGCAGATAGTTAAAAAGATGAATAACACTTCCTTCTTCCTTTCTGATCATCTTTTGCACTGTCAGTTTCCATTGTCAAAGGCAGGGTCTGGGTGTGTAAAAGAAAGGGATATGTGTCATGGATGGCTACCACATGATGTTGTCTATATTTCTCCGCATATGGCTATTAGAAATCAGGTGATTTGAGAGTACTACATAGCTAATGTAACAACGTTGTTACACAGTGAATTCCACCATAATTCTCCCTTCCAAAACCCACTTACTGATAAGCAGCTGCTGGGACCAATAGGGGTCCATTCTCCTGTAGATCAAGAAGCAGCTACCTAATGTTCCCACCTGCTCCTGTGAGCGATCACTCATGCCAGAGATCACTTGCATGAGAGGGGGTGGGAACATCAGACAGCTGCTTCCCAATCAACGGGAGAATGGACCCCCATCGATCCCAGCAATTGCTTACTGGTAATTGGGGTTTAGAGGACTTTCATGGTCCCTCCGTCGCCCCTAAACTAGAGGCTGCATAGGAATCATGAACACCTAGGAGTTGTGATTGTGTAACTGTAGGTTAAGTATTTGCAATTGCCCAACAGGACTCTGACCAGAAACACTGACTTCAGGTGAAAACTTCAGTGCCTTCATTGTGAAGCCTTTCTAAGTGGGTAGTGGCAGTTTACTTTGCAGTTCAGTCCACATGGTGTCTTATCTCATCGGAAGATGTTACTGCAGCAGCTTCTAAAACAGAGGCACTGCCAGGAGTAAATCCTGTGTGAGCTGGATATAGAAACCCTCCAAATGTATGTGTTTATGGAGTGATCAGATTAAAAAGCTAGTGCTTAAATACAGGAAATGTGACTCCTCTCGGAAAGTTTATTTTTTAACCATCATGAAACTTTTATTATGGCAAGGGGGTTGTGGAGATGCATTATTTGGTTTAAATTCGACTTCAGTGCAAATGGAACATATGTAAAAAGTGATTAATAAATCCCATTTATTTCAATGGGTCTTCCCTAGTTGGGATTTAAACTGCATTTATAGCGGCTCTTCCATTTCGTGAAGGTTTGGTGTGCAGAACCATCAGAAAAGTGGAGAGACTGTGAATAACTTCCCCTCCTTGGCAGTCCCCCTCCCATTCCCTTCGGAAGCTCTCCCTCCCATTCCCTTGCCTTTTGCACACAAGGCCCAGAGGCAAGGGAATGGGAGGGGAGAGCTCCAGATGGGGGAAGGAAGGCACACACATACCTTCCCCCCATTTCCTTGCCTTTTGTCCAGGTGCTTGCCTTCCTTTTCTGTGCCTGGCAAAAGGGATGGGAGGAGGAGAATGGGGAGGGGAGACATGCATGCACCTCGCAAATAATCAGATTCATAAAGGTCAAACCCACGAATGTGGAGGGATGACTGTAGCTCACAGATGTATGTGCTGGTTTGAAGTCAGTGTAACCTCATTCAATTTGTAAATGAAACTCATTAAGCAGTGTTCCAAATGAAGGCTTTTCCGCACTACACTGTTATAGTGCGATGATTCCACTTGCAACATCCTATGGATGTTCCGGCCCTTCCCGAAACTGCAAACCCCAGGATTCCATAGGATGTTGAAAGTGGAATCATCACGCTATAACAGTGTAGTGCAGAAAAGACCAAAGGCAGAGTGATTTATAACACAGTTGAAAGGGACAAGTTCACTGTCACTGCCTTAAATTCTATTTATGTTTAAGATTGTTGTTGTTGATGTTGTTGTTATTATATAAAACCCTATCCTCTCTTTGACAAGTATTGCATTATTTGAACTGATCTCTTTTGCTGTTTAACTCAGTGGTGAAGCGGAGAATTAAAAGACATTGCATTGCTCAGTTGCTATTAATAAGCTTTCAGACTGCAGGGATTTGTGAAAAGATTTAAGAGCTATTAATGATACAACTAATATATTCATTATGCTGAAAGCATATTTGAACATTACTGCTCTGTGTGCATTTGGCTTGGGTCATGTTATCATACTGAGCCAATTTCTCTCTTTTTTTAAAAAAAAAAGAGGGAAGAAATAAATTAATCTACATGTGAGACATTAAGAAGCCACAAACATTTCACCTTAATTTAGCCAAAAGCAATTTTAGTTGAAGACATAGCTATATGAAATGAGTCTTCAGTAAAACCAGTTAAAAGTTAGCCGAATTTCTTGCCAGAGTGGTTATGCTAAGATCAAATGTCGACGAGTAGAAAACATGTGGCTCTCCAGAGGCTGTTAGATTAAAATACCTCTTAATCTCAGCCAGCATAGCTAGTCAGAGTTGATGGGAACTATAGGACAGGAGTATCTGTGAAGGTTGTTTCTTTATTACTTAAGTAGTAAGTTTGATTATATTTTTGGAGAAAAGGTAAAATAGTGCTCTCTTATTATCAGAAAAGCCTACTGATCTAAGCAGCAGCTATGCATGGTTTTATAACACAGTTGTATATGTTTTTACTCCAGAGTAAGTCCTGCTGTGTTCAGTAGAGCTGATTTCCTATGTAAGTATGGCCATTTCTGGCCTGCACTGTTACTGTGCTATTATTCCACTTTCAACATCCTATGGGATCCTGGGGTTTGCAGTTTAGGAAGGGGCATTTAGACTTGTCAGCCAGAGAGCTCTTTAGCCTCAGTAAACTACAAACTCCAGAATTCCACAGGATGTTGAAAGTGGAATAATAGTGCTGTAACAGAGTAGGGTGGAAATGGCCTGTGTTATACCCTTTGTTATGACAAATGGATGCTAGATCGCTGTTCCTTTTCAGTTTGTATACCTTTTTCAAAACTTGGGAGTACTTGCTAATCTGCCTGTCTTCTTTGTGTTTTCCTTAAAGCAACCAAGCCCCAATCGAAGAGAGGACAGACCCGTAAGTTTCTATCAGCTAGGATCAAGCCAACTACAGCCTAACGTAGCATCTTTGGCAAGGGATGCTGCCAGTATAGCCAAGGACAAGCAAAGAGGCTTTATGCCCAGCCTGTTACAGAATGAGACCTATGGAGCCATACTCAGTAGCAGCCCACCTCCCACACAGCCTGCAGCAGCTGTTACAAGCGCGCCTCCCTTGCCTCCCAGGAACATTGGAAAAGGTACTAATGACACTAAGAAGTGGAATTGTGTCCCTGTAGCTATTAGAACTTGTACATTGCTCTTGAGTTTTCATCGACTTGGGAAGAATCTGCACTTTTGGTGTTGAAAGTATAAATGGGGAGAAACAGTATGAGTGGAAGTTAAATGCCCTTATGGGACACACAGAAAGTAAAATTAGGGCCTAGTTGTGGGGGGGGGGAATCCTAAGCAGAGCATCAAAACTGAATAATTAAACAATTCTTATAATTAATTTTGTTGGCACAAAGTAATAAACTATGTGAGACAATGAGACATGAGACATTACAATGTCAAAATAAATATTAAGATGTAATTGTTTGTTAAGTGTATTAAGGCTGTAATCCTAGAGGCTGAACAAAGGAGAACTTTGAATTAGGAGGCCCTGACATTTCCCTGTCTCTTGTCTGGCAGGCTTGAAGTTTCAAATGAGCCCATTTTCAGCTCTTTCCCCCACCCTCTTTTGTAATTTGTTTCCCTCCAGCCCTTACCAAAAAACTTCTTTTGTAAGCATTGGGGGAGGATTGGGTTGGATGCTCATCTTTGTGGGAGAGGCATGGTTGAAGGCTGAGAGGACTGTGAATCCAGCAGGCCCCAATACCCAAGCACCTGTTTTTGGCCTTTGAGGTCAGAATTCTATCTTGAGCTGCAGAGGGTGGAAAGGTGTATGGTGTTGAGAGAGGGACCATTGTTGGATCTCCCTCTCTGAGGCTGGAGCATCCTTCCAACAGTTCCTGAGGTGGTAGGACTGCAGCCTGAACTACAAGAATACACCAGATCTAAATTCCAACATTTTAAACTGTGGAAATGAGGCTTCTGTGGCTGTAATCAACAAAGCTGCTCTAAACTGGAACGCTTGAGCTAAAATAAATTTTAAGACATGTGATTTTGGAGCATGCTTTATTATGTACCATCACTTCTTCTGGGAGTAAATGTGAAATATGCAAATTATAATGGTGGTTAAAAATATCTCCGTCTTACTTTCAGACATGGTTTCTCCAGGGACAAGTTGAGATATATTGTTTTGTTATAATTTCAGTTTACAAGTTACCCTAGATTTCAAGATGGTTGTCATTATTTCAGCTCCCCTTTTATTTTCACTACTTCCTGTGAAGAGTTATTCCCATCATCACAAATAAACAACTAGAGTTACTTAGCCAAGACTATTCTGTGAGAGTCCAAGGTCAAGCTGTGCTTTCATCCTAGGTGTAGAACATGCAAGAGTATTCATTAAACTATGCCATTCCCTATGATTTTAAAATTATTAATTTTAACTATAATAGTAGACAAAATGCCAAATTTTAACCTGAAGAGGGTTTTATTTTGCTAAAGGTGATAATTTGATAGACTGATTTCCTGGAAAACTATTTTAATTACATTGCATTTTGGCAAAATCCTATACTCACATTATTGTGGCTGACAAGATTTTATGCAAGCCGTGCTGCCAGCCGCAAAGTATCTGTAATGCACCACTGCCATGACACATATATTGACAGAACGTCTAAGATGTGCTGGTAGAATGACTGAAACAGTGTGGAGTCATAAGTGGGATATGGGCAGCACAGAGCAGAAGAAATTTATGTTTTATTCTGTGTTCCTTAAAGCCAACAGTAAGCCTACCCGTCCATGGAGCAGCTTTATGGCCAATCTCAGAAGTAGCAGAGAGGAGTTCCATGCCTCAGTAGAAAGGAACTGGGGAGGGAGGGTTCAAAAATGGCTGCCCTGCACCGGCAACCCACCCATTGCAATGGAATTTAGGATATGGTGTAGCTCTACAACCCACACGGGAAAAACCATTGCTTGGATAATAAGACTGGGGCGAAGTCTACACAGACACTTAGAGCTTCATGCATGAGGGAAATCTCTGATGATGGGAAACAAGGAGACTAGGGCACTTTGCACAGAGAAGATGCATAGGTTGCTCTCTGAGAGCACATGGCAACTTTAAGCACATTGCTAGACTCTTCCCTGCCTAGAATCAATGATGTAGTTAAGTCTTTTACTCCAAATCTCAAATCAAGTCTCAAGTCTCTACCTTCACGTCTCAAGTCAAGTCTCAAGTCCTTGAAGATACTTTCAAGTCAACTTTATCAAGTCAACTGGAAGCCAACTTTATACCCCAACTAAAATTCCAGAATTATTGGACAGAGTGAAACAAATTCAATTTTAACAATTTAAGCAGTCAACTCTCCACATTTGCAATTTTGCCATCTACAGCTTTGGAAGTGGGGAATAGGATCCTATCTTACTCCCCATTACTGAAGATTCAAAAAATTTAGAAGCAAGGATCCTTTTTCCTCAAGCCTGTTGCCTCACATTTGCTGTTCCTCTCTGAGAAATGCACCTTGCACTCTAGGGGCAAGTCTTGTCTTTGCTCTTAGGAAATGTTTTAGAAGGCTCCTCCAATAAGCAGCAGGATAGGCTGCTGAACAGACATCAAGCCTGCCTCAAGCCCATTGCCTAACCTGCTTGCTGTTCCCTTCTGTGAAATGCACCCACACTTTGGGCTTGAAAGAGACTGTCATGTGACTAGTAGACAAAAAGAGATGGAGGCATTGTTCAAAGTCATAAGGTTTCTGGATGAATGTGTTATGTTACTGAACCAAGGGCATCAAGTCAGTCATTAAAAATATACAAGTCTCGAGTTGAATCGAGTCAGTGCTTCATTTATGGCCGAGTTGAGTCCAAGTCGAGTCACTGAAGTGACTTAAGTCCAACTGGAGTCCGAATCTATTGACTCAAGTCTACATCACTGCCTAGAATTCTTAACAGGCATTTTGTCTTTGGACTTCTGACACAAACACCCAGTTTTCCTCCAGCATCTAGGGGTGCCAGAAAAGGGCACCCCACTGATTTTTTTTGACCAGAAAAAGTTGGTCTGGAGAATCTGGGCATGCTGAGAGCCACGAAAACATTTGGGGGTGGGGAGGGAACAAACGTTGTTCCACCTGCCTGGCATCAAACTCAGAGAGAGAGAAATTCCCTGTGCTTTTGGTGTCTGTGAAGGGACTGCAAGGGGAACATAGGTCTCATTTCTGTTTCCTGCCAGGGAACTACTCTGCAGTGTTTACAAGTGGGCTTAATGCTGGGAGTGCTCTGAAGTGGCTGCCTCTTTTTTCCTGCATATTTCAGAGCTGAAAGGGGGAGCATTTGGTCATTGTTCATTCTGGTAGGGGTTCAGTTGCTGTCTCCTAACCTCTCACCCTTAAAGGGGACAGGCAACATGGGCCATTTCCGTGCTAGACTGTTATAGTGCTATTATTCCACTTTCAACATTCTATGGAAGGCAAACCCCAGGATTCCATAGGATGTTGAAAATGGAATAACAGCAGTATAACAGTCTAGTGTGGAAATGGCCATGGTCAGCATGTCACATGGTCAGACAGGTGTGCAGCCCTCAGGAGGCATACCATGGCTGCTGATGGTGTTAGTTTATTGTTTTTCAAAGATAAATTTTAAGGGCTCAGAACTGAAAGAAGATGGCAATTGCAGTGGCTTTCACCACATGACCCTGGACTGCACACTTGGCAGCATCCCTTTGTATTGCTATGCAGGGACTTGAAATTTAGGGAAAAGAAGATGGCAGCTGCTACAGCCTTGCAGCCTGATGTTTTTCTTCTCAGTACTCGGAAGGAAGACAAAAAACAAAATTGTGCTGGGCATATCAGCTCTTCATAAATGTCTGTCTACTGAGATTGTACTCTATACCTCTGAAGAAGTAAATGTTGAAATAAGCTGATTATTTTTACCTTCCTCAGAAGATCATTGGACTTGTGCACCTGGATGATTACAGTGGATGGCAGCATTGGTCTTCCCTGCTTCCCCATTAGCTTCCTGAAGGGCTGCAAGGTGGCGGTTTGTGGGTGCTAGAGTATTATTTAGGAAGGAAGAAAGGCACCTTGCTGGGGTCCTGCTCAGACCTAGTTCAAAGTCTGGTATGGGCCAGTAGAGGCTACAGTGTTATGTTGTCGTGTGTCTGGCCTTTTCCCCTGGTAACTTGTCAACAGAGGTTTTTTTCTTCCTAGAATGGCTCTTGTACCTTTCTCCCAAGAGGGTTCTGTGTGCTCTCTGCAGCCCCCTGCCCATGGACCAATGCAGGTTCTGTCTTCTCCGTCATCCTCTTTATAGGATGTTGCATTTACGGAACTGTGATATTGGGTAGTAGAAAGTAATTTGAATGTCTACCCAGACAGATACATGGCTGTTGACTGTGGTAGAATTGTTACTACCTGTGCCACTAAGCCAGATGGAAAAGAGCACTGTGGCATCTCCTTTATATTGAGTGTGTTATGGTACAAGGGGTGCCCTGTTATTGTGAATGTGCTGGTTTTTATGTTAGGAGGGAACTGGCACAGACTTTGGCTGGGATTTTTGGGTTTTGTGTTTTTCTTCTCTTGGACTGAAGACATGTTACAATGCTGAAGAATCTTAGTCTCACCAGATATTTGGGTCTGAAACTTGCATTAGACTCCCCTCATCTTGTCCAAAGGGCAAATAATAGTCCAAAACATCTGAAGAATCAGTGCTTCCCCATGCCTGATGTTTTGGGACAGCCGTTCTGCTTGTGCAGAACGTGTCTTTTTCATTTCTTATGTAATGTAGGTACAGAATTGTTGTATCCATCATGAGAAACAGAATTTCTTTTCACAGATGTCACCTAGGTTGAAAGTGGGATTTCAAAGTAGAAAAACACACCTCAGTTATTTTTCCCCCCAATTTTTGTTTCTTCCCTGTTTCTGTAAAGTGTTATGGCACTATTGGTGAGAATTTGACAGGGCAGAACATGTGGCTCTGTAAGAGAATGTTTGTAGGTCATGGTAATATAGGTATAGGAACAAAAGTCTGTATTAAATATTGCTTTGGGGACAAGTAACTAAAAAGTTGAAATAATGACATTTGGAGAAACCAAATATCCAGTCAAGAGCAGAGTTGTTACAGTTAGTATTTTATTAATCTTAGTGATTTTGCATAGTTAGTGCTCTCTCGACTAAACATTCCTCTCAGCAAACTTTGTTGCAGTTCCTGCCTCTTCATTAAATAACAAATGTTCCAATCTTTCTTGCTGCTATTAAAGCTTTTTATAAACTATTATTTCACTTTCTGCTTATCCTGAGAGTCATGACTGACTACTTTTCTGTTGTCAGAAAAGATTAGACTGCAGATTGGCTCATGCCTGCCTCAGTTGCTACTTCTCACATGAAGAAAGATGCTTAAATCTCCTGCTGGAGCAGCAGTTGCTGTTCCTCTCCATGCACTTCCTTTCCTGCTGTCTGGTAAACCCTTTATGCTACAGCAGGGAAAGCTGAAGGGCCAGTGGAAGAAGGCAGAAGGTGAACAAGAGGAAACAGACATCAACATTGTACTAGCCGTGATTGCCATTACATTTGGAGGCATAAAGGTCTCAGCCAACTGGCTTGGCTAAGAGGGATCTACTCTAGCCTGTACTTCACACAATGAAACTATTTCCTCAGTTTCCACAAATGGCATGACTTACAATGCTATTTACAGTAATAAGCAATGAGGCTTAAAGTTATTTGACAGTAGCAAAACCCTGTTTAAAGGTTGCATTAAAAAAACAAGGCTAATCAAGGAAGGCACTTGATGATGCACTGCAGTGCTCCACTGAACAGTATTGTTTTCAAGTGGGGGTATCAGAGTTTTTTGTGGGAATGTGATTTGAAAGCTGTGCATGATCTGTGGCGGCTCATTCGTACATGCTTATCTCTTGATGTCATGGTACTTTGCAGCCATCACTCAGTGAACATAAAGTGGTATGCAATGGACTAGAGACTTAAAAATGGCTTAGTCCTTGTGCAGATTTGCAGTATGTGTGCTTCCGGATCACTGCCAGTCCACTTAAGGAAAAATGGTGCTATGTCCTCATTTCACAGCCGGCAGTAATTATAATAATAATGCAGTGTTCTCCTTTCTTTTTAGTTCAGTCTTCATTTCTTGGCAGTGCTGTTCAGACAACTCCTTCATCGAACACACTGTGGAAGACAAATTCTTTAGGAATGGAAAGCATAAGCAGGCAAAGGTCTTCATCAGATCCACCAACTGTCCATCCCCCTGTTCCACCATTGCGTGTAACATCTACAAGTATGTTCACACTTTTCCACTGCTTTCTTTTTTCTTTTTCTTTTCTTTTTTTTCCTGCATCTGCTTGTGGTTGGCCTCAACTTTCCATTCCACAATTCATGATTCTTCTTTTCTGGTGGATACAGTTTTGAACCTGCTGCTTTACCATCTTGCTGTTTGAGTATAAATGGCTTCTTTCAGCACACTGCTGGGGAATGGATATCTCAGGATAGCTTAGCAGGGATTCAGGTTGTCCCCACCATTTTGGAAAGCTGTTTTTAATAATATGAAATGATAGTTGTTTTTAAAAAACATGATTCCCTCACAATTCTGTTATGGTCTGTTCTTGGTTACTTCTGAGGTTATATTATGGCTGATTCTTTTTTTCTATGAAAATCATGACTAAAACAGTGACCTGGTGGTATTAAGTCACCCTTCATAAAGCCCAGTATGTCTAGTAGACATAAGAGTTAATACAGAGTTAATGTCAAATACTTGTCTAACAGCATTACTTAAATGTTTCAGGATGGTGTCTCAATTAACCTGTTGTTTTTTCCTCTCCAGAGCCATCTTGCTTTTTGCTTGGGGTTCTTTTGCAGTAGAAAAATCAGGAGGTTAACCCAGACTTCTTCCTGAAATAGTCCATATGAACATTCTTTGTTCAGTAGGTGAATTTTGAAAGTGGACGTTAAAAAATTGGGTTCAAAGGGTCTGTGCTGAGAAAGTGTTTGGCTTCTGTGTCATTCTCATTTTATCAGACAGGGGCTAACTATAAATATGATTTCTTAAGCAGCCACTCCTGTGTGAAACTTATGTGAATTATGTGTATATTGATTGTTTGCCAAAACACCTATAAAAATATACAAGGCTCAGGGTTTTCCCTAATTGGCCAGCAATAGTGAAAGAATTAGTAAGTTGCTGTTCTAAGTAGAGCATTTTGAATTTGCACAATTTTAAGTCCTTTTTAAAGGTCTGAAGATACATGATGCAACAACTCTGTTGAAGCTGAGCAAGTACAGATCTAATAATTGCCTGCATTGGAGGTTTTCTGGATACTCCACACTGAGTTCCATCACAGAAGAAAAGCCAGATATCAATGGAATAAAGGGCCTTGAAATCTAAGGATTACAGACTTTAAAATACTTAGATATTTTTATGAATAGGACTGCATTCACACTTGTTTCCTTAAATCAGCAGGAATAGGAAAGTTTGCATAAGAAAAGCCCAGACTGGAATATCTGAAAATCAGTGTTCTTCAGAAGAAAAGGTGGAGTTTCCACCTAGTTCTGACATGCGAACTCTACATGTGCTGACATGCAGAAATAGGCTTTGGCCATTTGCACACATAGTCCATACCCATGCAATCCATTCCCTTTTTTGTAATGGATGGAATGTGTGAATCGGACCTACACAGATATGAATTTATTCAAGTGACTGATAGCAACCAGGGGTGGGAGGCTTGGAGGCATAAGCCCAAAATTACATCCTGGGATGTTGAACATGCCAGGACCATTTTTAAACAGGCTTCCATGGTGCAATTCAGTACATGTATATGTAGAAATATTCCCCCTGAGTTTAGTGGGGTTGGTGCATATAAAAGTGTTAAAGGATGATAGCTTTATACTGTCTTTAGTTTTTAATACGAAGTAGGAATTATGTGTATTTCAGAAATTGTTCAGTGTTTCTTTTTCTCCAGAGAAACAGGCATATGTGTTCATAATAGCTGGAATTCTCTATCAACTATCTAGCTATGTAACCATCATAGTTATGTAGCTATGTAGTATCTCTGGGCCTGAGCACCCCCATCTGCACTTACAGGACAGCTGCCGCTGTGAGTGATGGAAATCTGTTCCCCTGTTGATTGGTAAGCAGCTGGCTGACATTCCCAGCAATTCCCATGAGTGATGTCCATTAAGACAGGCAGAAGCAGGATCCCTGTTGCAATTCCTGCTTGCACAAGGGAAAGTGGGCACATCAGTCAGCTGCTTCCTGACTGAAAGAAGAATAGACTCCTAATGCTTATGGCAGCTGCTGCTCAGTAAATGGGGATTGGGAGACTTTCTCAGTCACTACATACCCCTTAAAGCAGTGAATACATATGGAACATGAATAACGAACCAGTTATGAATGCATCACTCTAGGTTATGCATTTGTAATTGTCTTAGTGAATTCTAGCCACTATTATTTGGCATTCCAGCATTTGTCACTGATACATTATTCTATGGTAATTTTAATAGATATACTTTCTCCAGCACCACCTCCGGTTGCAAAGACAGCCAGTGTTCTCGAAGCTTTGAACCAGCAGTCAAAACAGCCAGCTGTGCCACAACCAAAACCTACACCACCACCACTTCCTCCACAGCCTCCGAGTAGAATTTCTCAGAAGAAGCCCACTTCTGGGTAACTTCCAGCATTTACTTCTTAATACTCTGCAGACAAAATTGACTCCTTTTGTTAGATTTGCATTGTGGTTTATTTAGTTTAGCTTTTTTCAAGTGGAAGGTGGGATATAGGGCAGACCTCCTAAGGACATCATCAGTTAGTTGAGGCAAGTTTGTTTTCTCAAACATTCACCAGTATTCTACAACAGCTGCTATGTTACAGACGAGTAACTAAGTTAACATCTTCTAACTGGAACTGCCCCCAAACCCAGCTTAACAGTCAGCCACCACGTTGAGTGAAGGTTGGTCCCATCAGCTTCTCATTTGTATTTGAGAAGGATAATGTTTCCACCCCTCTTTTGTCAGTGAGTGAGGCTATGATAAGGACTTTGAACAGTGGCCTTGCTTCTGATTGTTGCAGCCTAGGTCACTGGTGGGAGGGGATGAAAGCATCCACCACCTTTGCGTCCTGATTGGAAACTGAACGGATTGCCTTCCCCTGATTCAGATGTTGGCTCTTCAGGTGGGCTAAAGTGGCATTTATATACATTTATAAGTTACAAACAAATAACTGCAATACTGAATGCCAGCCACTGTTATCAAAAGACTCTTTTGGAAAAGAGTATAAGCTACCTTCCCTTCTCTTATTAAATGTGATTTACAAGCAATAACCACCCCTGGAACTGTAACTAATTTTGAGCAAAGTGTGTATAGCCCTTTGCAATTTTTGCACACTGCCAGTGACAGAAGCTGAAAAAAAACCTGAGCACTGAAAACTACAGACATTCTCCTAGAGCATGGGTGAGTGAAGTGCGGCCTGAAGGTTCCCCGAGGGGGGGTGTAAATTTTTTCCCTCTAAAATGCTGTCAGAGTATCTTCTAACGGGCATGGCAGGCATTTTCACAGTGTCTTGGTCTCCCCTCCTGGGCCATTTTAGGTCCAGAAAAGGCTTTTTTAAAAACAGGATGTAAACTGGAAATGGCTTCTGGTCACTTTCTGTTTTGAAAAAACCTTCATGGGCCTAAAATGGATGACGGAGGCCTAACAACATGGCAAAAATGCCATCCCCACATCCTCTAGAGGACATTGGGGGACATTTGGGGGCAAAAAGTGTTTTTGTCTTTATATGTGGTTGTGGGTGTGTCCCACCACAGTCTCTTTGGGGGTAATGTAGCCCCCTAGCCTTCCAAACTTGTCCACCTGTATCCTAGAGGCATGATAGAAAAGCCTCATGTTTTTAAAAATGTAAAATGTGTGATTGGCTAACTAAAATTGGAAGTTTTTATTTCATGACTTATGAGATTGTATATTTCGTAGGGTATGTCTGGAGGGAGGGAAATGATATAAGCTTTTACTGGGACTCAAAATGGTACTTAACCCTTGGGTGTGGGTTTAGGATACAATTAATCGTTTATCAGCAACAAATATCCTTTAATAGCAACAATTTGATGCCCTGAAGTAATACAGTGAAACATGGATATCAGGGCTGAGGTGATGCTAGGCAGAATCTTCCCTTCCTTCCTCCACTGTACACATGTGTGTTTGTATGTGTCCCTGTAGCCAAATGCACAATGACAGAGGCTCCTTTGGAACCTACAGAGCATTCTCCATATCAAGTGTAAGAAGTGGAAATACAGATGAAAATATTTCTTTAAATACAGATGATAGTGTTCTTTTATTGTTGGATCCAGAGAAATCCATTAAGACAAATTATAGTATATTGAACTTATATAATCATATATCTGGCCATAAGAGTAATATAAATAAATCAGAAAATTTTAGAATTAGTATTTCCTTTGAACAAAAACAGTATTTGTAGAGTAGTTTCAACTATATTGGACACATGTTTGGGTAAAATATCTTGCCATATGGATATACCGTATTCCAACTGTAGTATCTTGAGAGATTTTAACTGTAACCCACTCAGCTTGGTCTGAGAAAGATAAAAATACATGGATGAAACATCTGCCATCTTGGCTAGACTGCATTTCAGTAATGTCAGTGTCCAAACTTCATCTTCCTTGTGTCAGCTTTCCCATTAAAAATTCAGTAAAAATATTTAAATGAATGGCAAGAAAAAAATTAGTACTTTCATTTGGAATAATAAGCTACACAGGACTGCACAAGAGAATCTTTAGCAGAAAATAGCCAGAGAAGCCTTAGGTATACCTACCATTTTTTGGTGTTGTATTATGCAATAAAGCTATCCCTTAATATTGTATTGGTTAAACTCAGAAAATACAATATGAACAGAACAATGCTTGCTATAGTTGCAAAATGTTCACAGTTGACTACCTTTATATTTTTGTACATGAAGGGGAAAAACAATCTGAAACTCAGTGTTACTGATAATCAGTGATCTTACATAGTATAGCTTACAGGATATAATATGCATATTGCATATTGAAGATGGTGTAGAAAGTACTGAGACAGAAATTATTGTTTCAATACTTACAATGGCCAAGATATGTATCAGTGCTATGTTTGCTCCAATCATGTGGTATTGTAATGGTTAGTAACCACTGAGGGACCTTTATTCCTTGGGTTGATCCAACCCTTTTGGAAATAAAAGAGGATTCCAAAACACATTCTCCTTTGCCAAAAGTTTCTTGTACATTCTGCTGCTAAAATGGGAATGTGTTTAAGGTGAGGGGTGGAGAGAAACAGCTTGCCAACTGACTCCATTGTTGGCCACAGAGGTACCTCACTTCTGAGTTACAGCAAAACAACGTTATTCACAGTTAGAGAGCTGCCTGGTGGAACACTTGGATGTAGCAGCTTAAGAGTAGAGGTTGATGGAGTGGGGAACAGAGAGTGAACTCCCCATGCTTTGCAAGAATCCCTGTTAACTGGCAGCAGGCCACGCAGCTGAAATAAGGCAGCCTGATATTTTTTATAAAGGAACTTGATATTTTTAATTGGACTTAAAAGTAAATAAGCACCTATGGGACAAATGCTCACACACCAGTGATGCTGGTGATGATCTTAAGGAGAAATAGAAAGTCTTTGTGTGAACATTCCTTAACACAGTGGTTCTCAACCTGTGGGTCCCCAGATGTTAGTGGACTTCAGCTCCCAGAAGCCCCAGCCACTATGGTCAATGCTCAGGGCTTCTGGGAGCTGAAGTCTAGAAACATCTGGGGACCCACAGGTTGAGAACCACTGCCTTAACACAAGTAGGATAGTTTTCTGGACTTAAACTTCATTGGTGAAAAGATAGATGGTAAGCTATAGAGGGAATGACTTGTAGTAACGTCTGCCTCTCCCTTGAACAGGACTGAGAAATCATCCACTTTAACTAACAAGAGCAAGGGACCTGGATCTCTGCAGCAATCCAGTGGTAACCATTTTTTAAAAAAAATACAATTTTAATTTCCTATTCTTTAACAACAAATTGGGACAAATTAATATTTGTCATTGTGGACCGCTGTAGTAAAACTTGTGTGCAGTACCTTTATCATTTTGGGCTTGCATTGGTTACTCTTTGTAGAATGGTGGTCTATGAAATAAGCTGGAGTATTTGGTTCTCCTGAGGAGATGTAAATAAAGTCACCAGTTATTGTAAAATTTTCTGAACTGAAGCAAAAAAACTGAGTGGCATTTAAAGACTTGAAAGATTATATAGTGTAAGTCCCATTTCTTCCAATGCCACTGATAGTATGCGCTGAACTGCAGTCTTGGTTATGACCTAGTGGAAATAGCAGCTGTGAGAAGTTACTGATTGTTTTGGGAGAGGTACAGAAAGTGGCTTGGTATGGAAGAGAGAGGCTGCAGAATGTTACCTAAAAGAGATGCAATTTCTGTTGTTTTAAAAGTCAGTTTTCAACTGACACTATTTTATTTTAATAGCAGGAGAATCTTCTTCAGCACCTGAAATTGGTGGATCACAAATTGGCCCTTCTACAAACATGTCAGGACCTGTCCAGCCTCCAGCTCCTATGCCAAGGAAGTCCCAGATAGTAAGTAGTGAAGAATCTGCATCAGTCTTTGATAAGGTTTAATTGGGAAGCTCTTCAGGTTCACAATAAAGGCATTAAGAAGAGTATGGTGATTCTGAAGTAGGGGAACTTCTGCAGATTCCATTGCTCCTCTTTGTGTCTTCATTGCTCCACTTTTGAGTATGAATATTCACTAAGGTTGGACTATAACAACAAAACAAAAAAGGAGGAGTTATGGTATCACTTATTTTGAAAGAGCTTCACTGAAGTCACATGTAAATCTGGGATGATTGCCAGAAAACTGTGTCAGTCGTAGGTGTATTGTAGCTATAAATCACAGCCAATATTTGTTGGAAAAGCTGTGAAAATCTAGCCTACGCACCTGCTTTTAGATAGAGAGTCGTACACTGGACCTGTTTCAGTAATCCAGTTCCACCTGATTCCTCTCCTGTAATGGAGTTAACACAGTAAGCAATAGGGTGGGTGGAGAGACTAAATACATAGTGAGCTAAATGGCTTACTTTCATTAAAAAGTTCCAAGTAAATCACTTTAGCAGAAGCTCTGGTATGAAAGGACATTAGCTAAATGAAGTATCAGCTAAATAACTCACTCCACTATCTTTGTTTCTTTTCCAAGCTACTGTGGAAATGAGCCACAAGTTAGATACTTGAAGAAGTGTCTCCAGTTTAGACTAGAGATGGAGGATTTGGAAACAGACATAGGGTATTCAGTGAGGTTTTCTAGGATTAGTGAGGTAACCTTTCAGTCATAAATACAGATGTCCCACATTTTGTGCCATAGTCTCTGTAGTGTAATATATGTAACAGGACAGAAGGCTGTTCAAAAAAAGCATAGAAGCCGAGCTTGAAAGTAATGCGTTAGAAGGAATGATGTTGCTCTGTGTGGGTTTTGGGTTTGTTTGTTTGTTTGTTTGTTTTTTGAGCCATGAGTAGTGATGTTGTTATTTTTAAGTAATATAGTACCAATAACCTTAATGTGATTATTTAAAAAAAATGGATAATGTCGATTCATTACTTTAAAAAGGTGATGGGAGTTTTGTCTATTTTCAGAAAAAAAACATGAAACATAACAGGTTCATAATGCATTATTGACTTTTTAAATTAAGTAACGTGTAACAGTCCAGCTAAAAACTCTAAAGGCATCAGATCCCATCTGATCTTGGATGCTAAGCAGGACCAGCCCTGGTTAGTAATTTGATGGGAGACCAACAATGAATACCAGGTGCTGTAGGCTACATTTCAGAGGAAGGAACTGGTAAAACCATCTCTTATAGTATTCCTTTCTTAAGAAACACTATGAAATTCATGAGGTCTCCATAAGTTGAGAGCTGACACATAAACACCCAGAATGTGTATCAGGAATGAATTATTCTTGTAGAAGTAATATTAATATTGTATCAGCTTTTAAGGTACTGTTCCCAGGCTCTGATAGGAAATAATTCTGTATTGAAACAAGATTCAGTGAACTGCAGTGCATTTTGAACTTATATACAGGTGTACTTCAGTTAGTGAAATAGATGTGTTCCTGGGCATTACTTCTTGAACAGCAACATTGGTAACAGAGACAGAAATAACGTAGAAGGAAAAGGGATAAGTTTCTAAGCCATAAAAAAGAACAGCAGTTCAATGTGTTTCAACAAACTTTTTATCCAAAAGTAACAGTATGCATATGGGAAATGAAGCAACCACATCTAGTAAATCTTGCATAACTAATCTTGCAAACTTTCTGGGAGCCGCTTGAAAACTTCTTCCCAAATACATCCAGGGATTTTTCCCCCTTCTACCAGCTTCCAACTTACTTATGATTTCCATATTGGTGGCCAAACTTATAGATCTTTTTTCTTAATGTGCTTGGGGTAGTTTGTGAGGTAGGCTATCTGATTTCCCTTTCTCTTTGTTTTGTTCTTTATGCATACTCATTAAGGAACTCTTGGGGCAACTGCTGTTTATCTGGCCTGTGGTAGGCAGGCACACATACCTACAGTTCTTCAAAAGGAATTGTATAAGTCCTTTATTAACACATAGTGATTTTAGCTCCTGTTAGTGTACTTTGCATGTGATGGAAAACCAAGATTTAAGCACTTTTTGCCCTGTATATTAGCATGATGATGAGTGTGATGTCCATCTTCTTGTAACTGCCCTTTCCCAGGCCAATCATCTGCAATTAATTGAAATATTTTGATAACTACTTCCATTAATTTCAGGTTTGCCTGCTTGAGTTTCATACTATCTTGTTCACATAATTGAGTTTACTATTTTGTTGATATTATAAGTTTCTTATGAAACTTCTGTTACTGAGCAGCATATAACTCAATATTAATGGTGAAAATGTCATGAATTTCTGAATATTATATTTAGCTCCTATTGTGAATTTCATTATTTAGAGATTGTCCAACAGTGTAATAGAGAACCTTATTAGTATCTTTCAGAATGCCCATATTCCTTGTATAAACATCATAAATACATTTTTGTTCACAAAAGATTTGAAGCACTTAAGAGAGTGGAGGGACCTGATAAGTCTTTGGACCTTTCTGCACCACCCTCTCAACCTGCCGTGGGGGTGAGAAGGTGGGACCACAATGCTGTCATGCTGCATGACATTGTCGCGGTCCCGTCCTTCTCCTGTCCCCAGGCAGTGCAATCATGGATTAAATCATTGACGGGTTTTCCCCATCAATGACCTGCGATTGCGCCCCCATCCCAGAGTTACCTGCCCCAGCACAGCCTAGGAAAGTACCTGGCTGCACTGCGGAAGGAAGAGGTGGAACCATCATGCTTCCTTCATCATGGAGCCAGCCAGTGCTTCTCCTGGTAGTGCCAATGCCAGGATCTCCATCAGACACCATTGTGGAAAAGTAGAGTTATTTCACTTTATGGTGGAATGAGTGCTTCTTGTAATTTGTAAGTAGCAAAACTTAGTTTTTCAAGTGAAATGGACACATTTCACTTGACTTTCACTAACATAAAATACATATAAACACTTGCAGGAAAACAAGATTTGGGAAGGGGCAGCTCCTGCATTAGATTAGGGGAAAGTAAGGGTGAAGGGTTGAGGGGGCCACATTGGCCCTCCATAGGAACATATCCATTGCATCCCCTTGAATTTTCAAAATGGCCCCCTCACTGTTTCTAGAGGATATGGAAGCAATTTCCCCATGTTTTGCCCCACCCTGAATTGTTTTGTGTGCAGGAGAGGACTTTTAAAAACCTAAAGTAAATGAGAGGTCAACTTATAGTTTACTTCTTGGTTTCCTGTACTTAAACATGGCAGAATTCTTCCCTATATCCTCTGGGGCATTTGTTTTCAAAAAAGAAATAGAAGTTTTTAGGGGTACTACAGGTACCTTGGAGGTCTCAAAAAACAACATAAGGGAGCTATAGGCAGCCAGCAGGAAGCCCTTTGTCCATCCTTGCTTTTAATTCAGAAGAGGCAAGGTTGGCACCAACTTTGGCATTTTTGGTAGAGTGTGGAAAAACTCCTGTCTGAAACCTTGGGGATCTGCTACCGGTCAGTATAGACCTGAAGCGGGAATCAGACAGCAGTCTAGATGTTAAGACTACAGTTCCCAGCATTCCATTTGCTGTACTGGCTAGGGCTGCCAGGAATTGCAGTCTAACATCTGGAAGACTGCAACAGTACAATTCAATATAAGATGATTGCTGGCTGAACTTCTTGAACATAAAGTGCAGAAAGCTACTCATGTTCTCACCGAAGCAACCAGGTTTTTGACATAATCTGGCTTCTGTGTTCAACACATTGCTTGTTTGATCTAGTTTTTGCTCCTTTCTCTTTCAGTCGAAAACAAAGCCCAAAAGAGTAAAAGCCATTTATAACTGTGTAGCAGATAATCCAGATGAACTAACCTTTTCAGAGGGTGATATCATCATAGTTGATGGTGAGGAAGATCAAGAATGGTGGGTAAGTATGTCATTGGCTGTAAGGCATGTTGGTGTGTTTGTCCATAAGTCAGAAGTTGCTAGAACTGTCCTCCAATAATCAACAGTTTTTAAGAATTAACTACTAAAAAGAAATATGAGGAAAAATAGTATTTCTGTCAGGAAAGGAGAAAGGAAGCCTGGTGTCTGAGGGACTTCAGCCAGACACTCCCACAAGAGAATCTCTTGCTTTGCTGTAGCTTACTTCTTTATAGCAGTCGGAATCAGTGGGGGGAGGGAAATTTTCCAAAGAAGAAGTCTTGGAGGACCCCCTTCTGTGACAATCCTAGTCCCACTTGAACCGTTGTTACTTAAAAAAGTGTTACATCTTTTCCAGATTGGACATATTGATGGAGATCCCAACCGAAAAGGAGCTTTTCCTGTATCATTTGTGCACTTTATTGTTGATTGAATAGGTGGAAAGACATGCCATTTCTAGTTTGCTGGAGCTCCCTGACTGTAATCAGATGTTTCACCAGGATATTCCATGAATCCTACACCTACAGTGACTCATTACGGCAATTCTTATGATGTAACTTAAAATTTTTGGTTTATGCTTGGGAGGATTTACTTTGTCTTATCAGACCTTCAAACATAATTGGAAAGCCCCCAAAACACAAGTTACTTATCTCATGAAAAACCTAAAATCTCTTTTCATACATATTGGCATGAAAATTTTCTTGGTGTCCTAGACACTGTGCTTTCACATTTCAGTGAGCAAAAACATTCCTGATCACAGGGTTCATGAAGTTTTAAAATGGACAGACTAGCTGAGCTAAGAGATTAATGGCTTGATTGCATTAAGATATTACATTTCATTGCCAGTTTCAGTGCCTGTAATGCATATCTCATCTTTGCACTCAGTGTCTTGAGACTTATCTTAGGACAGTGTAGCTGCACTGAAGACTCAATTTTAAGAGTGGCATTTTATGAACACACAAATCTAGTGACAAATTGTAGGTGGTGCCCCATTTCTTATCACCCGTGTCGAAATCTGTTGGCTAAAGTGAAGTTTCCTGGAGAACTTGACTACTTTGTGAAAACACACAGATGTCCCAGAAAGATCCTAGTAGGTGTCCCTAAGGAGCCCTCCCCCATTTTATTGGAAAGCAATTAAAAATGAAGAGATTCTTATTTAGCCAGGTGTGCTTGGAATTCATAAATCCACAATACTCATTAGATATCCATTCCTTTTCAAAGGCTTAAGTTTAACTGAGAGTTAAACCTTGTCCCAGTAATGCACCCAAACCAGACACACATGGGTGAGTACTTACTCACGGTATGTTTTCCTAATAGGCATATATAGATAGATTGACTACAGACTAATAGTCAACAAACAAAGGAGAGAAGGTATGTCTGAATAGGAGGATACATATATTACCCACATAGTATTGGGCTCACGCAGGACAATCAGCAAGATTATCACAAAAGCCTGAAATCTCTCACAAAAATTGCAATTATTCCAATGCACTGAATAGACTATAGCTACTCTTTAAGTATGACAGATATCTGCCTCAGGCAGAAATATTTGCAGTCTTGCAGAATGGAGTCCAAGGGGCAACCACTTGTTGCACAAGGACCAATTAAGTTATTTGAGATCTAACACCTTAACAAGTCAGTGATTAAACCACTTGTATTTTCCTGCTATTGTTATACTGGCATAAATGGAGATCAAGCACCTAATGTAGCTGCAATAAGTTCTAATATCCTGTCTGCTTTGCAATACATAGGAAGAGATGGGAAATATTTATGGCCAGGCTGGGGAACTCCCTCTCCCCTAGATACTACGATCTATAGCTCCGATCATCCATCACTATTGGTTGTATTGGCTAGAATTCCTCGGAGCTGTAGCTGAAAGAGCCAAAGATTCCCTAGCCATGCTTTATAGGCACAGGACAGGAAGGCAGCTTAGCAAAGCCCTGCCTACCTCCCCCATACTGCGAGGAAGAAGCCTTAACACCAGGGTGCAAAACTACTGCCCCCTAACATCAAGCAGTGTTTCTAAGTATAAATAGAATTTGCCATACAGCCAGCAAATGCTTTCCCCACTCAGGCTGGTAGCTTGGCATCAGGCAAAAAGGGTAACATTTCTGCCACTTGAGATGTGTGGCTATAAACTCTAGCAGGGAATATATTTTTTCACAGTGTGTGAATGCTGGCAACATACTTGTACGGGATCTACCAGAAATAAATAATTGCATATTTATTTATTAAAAAGCTTGTTAGAAGGACCTTCTGTTTTACAAAAGAAATATTTTAATAATTTGATGTAGATATTTGCTTTAAACCCTGAATCAATTTACCTCATATTTTATAGATATGAGGTCATACTTTTCTGTACTAAATATGCATGTGGCATATATATTATTTCATTCTTCAGTCATCTTTAAAGTAACAAAAAACTATGCCAGTGACCAACTACTGGTAAATAAACCTAGATGTGGATTAGTTTATGGAGTTTTACTCACAGTCTCTTTTTAAAAACATGCACACACCATAATTTATGGTGTCTAGACTTTTTTTTAAAGCACATTGCGGTGGGGCAGTGTAGTAGGGTATTGATACAAATGGTCCCTGTATTAAGGTATACACCACTGTCCTGCAAGCAGTTCAGTATCTGCTTGCAGATTCACACTGTATACTTAAAAATATACTCAAATGTGGTAGTTAACACTGTTAATAATTGTGAATAGATTTCATAATTCCAGATGGATAGACTATTACAGAACATAGCAATGTCCTTTTAATGTTAATAATTGTGAATAGATTTCATAATTCCAGATTGGATAGACTATTACAGAACATAGCAATGTCCTTTTAATGTTTGTATATTGTGATATTGTAACAGGTTTTTATTTGCATATGCTCAAAATGTTCACTGGTAGCATAGGATTGAATATCAATGTCCAGGTCACATTGCTTTGATCACAAGTTTTGTGACTATTGTATCTAGATTTATCAGTTTGAATTTCTGACTCAGAAATTATGTATATATCGGCTAGCATAGATTGAAACAGATGGGGGAAACGGCCAATTGGTATATTTATATTTGAAGAGGGGATGCCAAATCTCACCCTTTATGCTGCCTTGCTAAAATGGTACATTTGAAACAACTTGTCAAATGTTTGGCTGCAAATCCATTGGCTTATATTGAAAACTCACTTTAATACAAGCTGTTGCAGTGTTTATAGGGGAAAACTGGAACGTTTCAGGATAGTTTTGTTGCAAGTTTTTAAAGCTAAGTCTGCATATTCAAAGTTCCTGCAAAAATATATATGTATATTAGAAGAATAGTTTGCCACTACACATTCATTCAGAGCCTTATTGATTCAGTTTTGGCTTTAACACTACTTTTATGTTTCTATGCCTGGTAAACTCTAGAAAATAAATTGGCACATTATTTTGCACGGTTCACTTATGTACAGTATTTTTAACACAGAGTCTTACAAATAATGTGTGCAAAAAACATTTGGAAGATTTTTTTTAACTCCTTAAATATTATATCAGTTGGGATCCACCGCATGCCCAGAAAAGGCTTTGGCTTCAAAACTTCTCTAGTCTCCTAGCAAGCATCTTTTGAAACTCAAGAGACTTTCCAAAGCAGACTAATACTATACTGGCCTGTCTCTCAATGAAGGGGGAAAATGTCAAATTTCACTGAGTATGCCTCTTAAAGTCTGCATGTAGGTGAAGTGGATGTATGGAGCCAATCTTTGTTTACAAGCTTTCCACTATCCTGAAATTACCTATACCAAGGTCACAGGAATATTTCAGTTAAAAGCATTTCTCACACTATAGTGTGATGACACTAGACTTTGGAATAAATATTTCTATTTTAAAATTTCATTTTTGGCACTACTTGATCCTTCATCCATAACTATCCATCAAATATTTGAACATTTTTTTAAAGTCAGTGCTATAATTTTCAGGTCATGTGGTCATTCACAAATACTGATGATACTCAGCGAACTGTTAGCGAGCACACAAAATTACTGTGTTAACTATTTTAAACAGGAGCATATGACATGATGCAGCTCAGAATGCTACTTGAGATGTATAATTTTCAGTGTGATGGTTTTGTTTAGTTGCAGAGCAACTGTATACATTGTATAACCTAAATCAATCCTTATTTTTAGTGTCTGGATGCATTGATTTATAATTTGAGCATGATTAATTTTACTTTTGTTAAACCAGTCACTTAACTGGAAAAATAAACGACTTTTAAGCCTCTTTTTGACTTTTACTACTAAGTGTGTGAGGTTGTTAACGATCAGCTCTAGAATCAACAAAGTATCCACATGCATAAATGTATTACTGTATTTTATAAGCAAGTCATCTTTAATTTTACAACTGAATTCCTTCTCTTTAGGTCTTTAATTAAGAGACAAGTGGTTAAAAGTGTGTGTGTGTGTGTGCGTGCGTGCGTGTGTGTGTGTGCACATTCTCTCCCTTCCCATGTTTGCTGCTGTCTGTACGGAGTGAAAAAACTATGTTGTGCAGAATGACAGGTTTTGGGACTGTTGGCGTGGGCAGAATTGGATGTGAAGGAGACACTGGAGGCATGCAGGCGTGCTAGCTGGAATAATCAGAGATAGCAGCAGCGGGAACAGCAGCAGCAGTTCCAGAGCAGAGGGAGCTGCACTCTGGATGTCTGTGAGCAAGGGACTATTCTGTCTGCATGTGTGTATGCACAAAATCACATATGCTTGGCTCTGCCTTCAGGAATATCCCCCCGTACACACAAAATCAGTGCACAGGGTGGAGAAAGTACGTTTGGTCCCTCCCCATCTCATGCACACACTTACATACAACTAGCAGGTGAAGTCCCAACTCCTCATGTCAATTGACACTATGACAAACCCACACGTAGTGGTGAAGACACATCAGAAAGGTCTTTGGTGGCCAAAAACCATGGCAGAAGGGAAAGGGGACAACATCTAGTCAGTTCAGGTTGGAGGATTTTTAAAATACTATATGCATATACACACACACACATATACATACATATATACACACACTTGGTGGTCCACAGCAACAAAAGATATTTAAAGGGGATCCATTGTATAGCAAAGTTAAGAACTGTTGCTTTAAATGATCAAACAATTATTACTAAGACAAGTCTTCAGTTAACCCTTTTTATTTGAGCAGTAAAAAATGAGCTTTCAGAAGAAACGTTTGATAGTTTAGCATTCATACTTAAATATCATTCTCAGCAGGGTGGGCAACTATGAAACTGTAGAGGACTACATTAGCCTCCCCCCACCAAGACCTTGGAGGGTTGTACCTTCTCATGAAAAATAAAAAAAGACAAGATCTTTTCTGCCCGTAAATATCCTCTGTGGGATAGGGGGCTTGTTCTGGGGGTTTCCTAAGTCCTGGAGGATATTTTGGGACAAAAAATAAAAATTTTGCACTAATTTTCACCTTGTTTGGAAATGGCCTCATGTCTCCTAGAGTTAATTTTTGGACATTTTGGAGAAAAATATTTTTTTGAAAAATGGTTGAGTGTGTTGCAAAAACATTTTGTTGACCTCGGTGGGGTGGGGGGGGCACAAAAATGGCTCTGATGGCTGCATGTAGCCCACAAGCTACACTTTTGCCTACCCAGGCTCTGTAGGCTCACAAGTATGACTCACCTTATATTATCAAGTCTTGATCTTGCCCTTGTTCACACAGTTTAAAACAAATACTATTTACAAAATCCCATTTTTTCCTTTGAAGAGCTTAAACAGTTACAGTATCGTAAAAAGTTACAGTTCTCATCTGTACCAAAATACTTGTTTGGCCTGCTGGTGCTGCAGTCAGAGAACGTAGCGCTTCCTCTCCTTATTGAAGTACAATCAGCAAAATTCAGGGCTTCTCAGATGTTAAAACCGAGTCAAAGGCTGCGGACAACACCTTACAAATAGCTTGTGCTTGTTCCTATAATTAAGAAAATAAAGTCTAAAAATTTGTTTTTACCAGTTTACAGTACAATTCAATCTTACAGGACTCATCTCAAGACATGCCTTATTTCACAGGTTTGGGAATATGGGAAGGGGGGTTCCAAATGTTGCTGGATTATAACTGCCATCCATCCAATAAGGAGGCCTCATGGAAATTGTAGTTCAACATTTGGAAGGCCATATGTTCCCTTTCCCTGTCTTATGATAAACGCTTCAGGTTCACATGACTTTCTCAAGTACAGGACCAAATCAAGATAACTCAGATTTGGGAAATGTCTGCATCAAAGTGTCGCATCTCCAAAACAAACCAAATTTCAACAGTCCTGTAGATTTTCTGGCCATTTCAATCTGGAGGGACATAAAACAGATACACTTCTCCCAAGTCTCTTCATATAAGAAAAACAGAAGCTAGGGGAGAAAAAAGGAATGAATTTTTGTGACTGATTGTTCTATTCTGCAATCTCTCAAAGTTATTTTCACCAAGACTCTCCAATCCCTTTCAAAGAAACAAGGTCTCATAGGACTGAACCAGTGTTCAACACTGTATTGATTTATGTCACCAAGACCAAATACCAATTTAGTTATTTAAATAAAGGTTCCCGTGATCATTCATTAATCACTAAATTATTTTAATTTACAAACTCATATGAGATGTTTACCACATCTAGCAGGGTTCAGCTTGTGAACATAAAATACTATCTGTAATACAATTGGGGACTTGCACTTATGTCTGCAGAAATTAGAATAAGGCCATTCTGTAACATCCCCATCCAGTAAAGGGCTGGGAAGCTAGCAAAGTTACCAATGCACAACAGGACAAGCCTCCATCAGTCCTGTTGTGCACCATGACATGAACAAGGGACTTGCAGCTGTCCTGTTGCGCATTTCTGCAATTCAGTAACAGGGTTCTTAGCACCCGTGTTATGTAATCAAGTGTATGTAAAGTTAGGTGGTGGTTTGAATGCTGGACTATGACCTTGGAGACCAGGTTTCAATTTCCCACTCAGCCATGGGAACCTTGAGAAACCCTGAGCACATCAGACACTCTCAGGCAGAAAACCGTGTGATAGCTTTGCCTTAGGATACCCATAAGTCAGAAATGACTTAAAAGGCACACAACAACAACAATATGTAAAGTTAAGTAGCATACACCATGATACGGGTCTCGGCCAATGTTTTTATTAATTTAAGAAACAGTGATATGTACTGTATTCATCGTCTATGTCCAGCAACCTGTAGCAGTACTTTAGGGATAATAAGCAAACTCCCGAACATAAAGAGCACCTAATCCTTAATCCAGTTGCTAGCCCCAGCTTCAGAAGCCCCAATGAGCCAATGGTTTTAATGGTTCTACTCTAGTTGGAATGAAACTGGACTTAGGCCACAGTTTGCTACAGCAGATAGTAAATGCTGCACAGGTATTTTTCATTTGCTATTGCAGTACTGATGGCTGTCCTTAAAACATACGTACCTACATGGGCTATCCATGGGTATTTAGGTGATGTACACAGATGTTGTACCTGAACACTGGCTGGGTCCAAATATGGTGGGTTAAAGTCCAGAGTTTAGGCCACCACACCATTCTGTTTGCTTTCTTTAAAAAATTCTGTGTTCAAGTAATAAATGTGCTTTCCTCAAAGCTTCTAAAATTGAAACATGCCTTTCACATTTTCACAATAAACAATGGGCCTGGCAAACCAAGACACAGCCCTGATTCTGCCATTGCCAGGAGTAATAATGGCCTTTGCTAAGAATTTCAGAAATTGCATCTGGGGTTGTATTCTAAGATATTTAAATTGAACATTTAATATTTAAGTTCAGCACTTGACTGGAAGGTACAGGCTTGAAATTTCAAGGACAGCTGAAAGATTCCTTTGCATGGCTCCCCTGCAAAAGCTCTTTCACACACAATTCTGGGGTCTGTAGTTTTACAAGGGGTCACAGCCTTCTCTGCCAAAGTGTGCTGGTGCATCATCAAACTACAAACCCCAGGATGCCAGAAGGAGCTATGCAAAGAAAATCAAGTTTTGACCTTTATCTCTGTACTCTAGTATGTGGCCTTGTTTACACAGGCAGGAAAAGGTGGGATTAATCCACATTTTCCTGCCTGTATAGAAAGGGCATTCATGGCATTTTCAATCTGGGGAGATCCTGAAGCAAAACTATGACAATTGTCTTGGCACATTTCTTCAGAGGGAGGTTTGCCTTTGCCTAGGCTTTTCCTAAGGCTGAGAGAGTGTGCCTTCCCCAAGATTATCCTCCTTTCCCTTGCTTTTTAAACCCTTTTTGAAAAAAGGATTCGAAAGATTCAAGATTCATGGATTCCCAGAAACTTCCAGGAATTCAGATCCAGATTCGGAACATTCTGGATTTGTCCCATCCCTAATTACAAGTAAAATCTCCTGATCTGGCTGCGACATGCTACTTGAATAGATACGTCTCAAGAGGCATAAAGAGCCAAATATTAGAGACTCTCCTAAAAATTAGCTGCGTAGTCCTTAACCCCTAACTCTTGGTGATTTACCAGCACACACGAGAAGTCTTACGAAGCTAACTAGATTATATACACATAAATGTTTTATATGTCTAGATTGTACATTCCATTACTCAGATTTTATAGGAGACAGAAATGCTTAAAGAGGTGTATGAATCAGCTGGTGTGGGAGAAAAATTCTCCACCTTCAACATACCAGTAGTCAAAATCAAGTTACCATGTGACTGGGGGTAAAATAACTGTCTGAGCATTTCACCTATTAACCTGAGTGCAGTGTAGACTGCTGTGTGGGGTTTTGTTTTGTTTTAGAAATAACTTCCTCTGCTTTTGATCACACTTGCTTCAAAGTGCTTTTCAGTCACAACAGAGCCATGGATTTCCTTCAGTAAAATACCTGAGAGGGAGTAAAACACCATGGGATAATAATGAGTTCTTTGGATTTTAAATAAGCAGTGAATTCTATCTGCAGCATAACAAGTCACAGTGCAGATGACCATGAAAAAACTCCAGCTACACTAAGATCCACATTTATGTCACTCAGTGCTGTCTTGCTCTTTCTGATTTTAGTTCAGGCCTCTGCTCCCTTCATAAATCTCAATTATACCACATTTAAATCTGTTTTCATTAAAAAAAAGTTTTCACAGTATTCTTTCTACTTCTGAATGCTTTTATACAAGTCACTGTATTTTGTATTCACAAAATAAAGAGGAGGAGGGGATGGTGCTGTTCATCAAGCAAGGCCTATTGGAAAAATAAATACCAGGATGCTGAATGGGAGCAGCAGGGAGGCTTGCCCCCTACTACCCGGTTTTCAAGGATCAGGACCACCAAGGCTCCTGTGTAGTAGTGCCCTTGAGGAACTACCATTTAGAAGTAGATTTGACCCATCCCTATTAAAAATACTAAACATTCATCTCACCAAACTATTACACTGGTATATCCAAAGGCTGTATTCCTCATAGTTTGCATCCGTTGTTTTCAAAGCCAGTAAACTCTTTCCTGCTCCCAGGCCATCATCGTAGCAGACCATCCGAACAATTAGGTAGAGTGCGTGTCTGTGCAGAACATCCTGAAAATTTGACATGTTAATTTAGTACATAAGAAAAACAGATATTAGAACAATATTTCTAAACCCTACCATGCACTTTTGGAAAATTATTCTCTCCCTTATTAATAAGCTACTGATTACATTTATCAGGTCAAGAAAAAAATATCAACTGCCTCAGAGATCCTGGGCAAAGTTTGTCTTATGAGTATTTGTGAGCATATTTCTCAAGACTACTTGTCTTGTAAGACTCAGAAAAAGGCTGTTAATTTGACTGATTTGATTCTAGTTTGGTAAAAGCTTGCTACATTTTTTTCAATACTATGCGAGGGGAATTTGTGATGCCAGCACTGAAAATATCTGAGAAGAGCTTAGCACAAATTATTTACAGCATTGAGTTTTGGGGACTGGATAAAAGAAGATCTGGCATCTATTATCGAAAGCTTTTAAGCCTCTCTTATTTCATCTCCTCTTCTTGGAACATGGTACACATTATACTGAAGTGGGCAACTGTCAGTATTTGTTAAGGGTGAATAAGATAGTATTATTTTCTTAGAGAAGACAAGTATGCCTGATTACTATCTCCCTAAACTGATATTTGAAGCAAAAAAAGAAAAGTAGTTGGAAACCTGCTTTGAAATACTACCATAGTTTTTTTTCTTCATTGGCCTGCTTTCATTTAAATAGTCCGGAGGCCAAAATTAGAGAATCATTATATTTATAGGATGCCAGAAAAGATATGGCAGGTATTCAATACATTGGAATCAGTATGTGGTACAATCTTACAATGTGAGAGAGTCACTTCTTTTTACATCAATTCCTTGACTAATTTGGAGAGAAAGGCATTTAAGTAATTGCAAATTGTTATAGGAGCTATGTAAGTATTCTCATATCTCAAACTCTTTGTGTTTTTGGGGTACCACAAAAAGAGATACTATTCTTTTAATATTCTTCTAAATACTGTTACTCTTCTAGTATTCTTTCAGTTAACATCCTCAGGAGTATCCACATCTTCACAAAAATAAAACCAAAGGAATAAGAACAGCAAAAACACAGAACAATCCGGTAAGCACAGAGCGTGGTCACAAAATGATGAATTCTTGTTGAAGAAAACCAAATGGACAAGTGGGCAGTAAGCCTGTGGAAGAGAGCATCCCCGAATAAGGCAGTGTGGTGGCTGGCAGAATGAAAAAAAAGTATGCCACAAAGCAATGTCTTCTTGCTTGGTCCTAACTATACACCATTAATGCATAAATCTGAACATGGAATAAGGTATGGAATATGCCTCTTCTACTATTCTTCCTACTTTTTAAACAAGTAGACAACTATAGGTGAGTTTCACATTCAGAGACTTAGTTGCATTGCCCATATTTTCAATATAATGAGGAAAGGATAATAGAGAATTCCCTGAATCCGTGCTAATTGTGCAAATAGTACATTTTAAAACTGTAACTTACATACTGGTCCAAAGTTGTGACTTTAATACCATACTTGGAAACTCCCATAACAAATTCTTCTTCCCCTGGGACAAAGGGTAGTTTTCCATCTTGCTTTGGAAAGAAACAAAAAAGACATTGTATGTACGTGTCAACACTACTGCCATGTTACTGAGCATTCACTCTTTAAAGCAGATTGGAGGAGGAGCAAGTACGTCACAACTTGCATGTCTTATCAGAGATATATAAGCATCAACTTTTAAAAGCGTCAAAGAGTGATGATAGCTCAATAAACGTTTAGTGGCAATTATAGCAATATTTAGCCTATGAGCCAATCATTAAGTTTTTTCAAATTTACTTCATCTCAAAAAGGGCTTGAAAGAGAACTGGGTCCATTTAAGCTGAGTTTTGCCAGAATGAGTACATTTTAAGAAACTAATTACTGAAAACAGTAAAAGACAACAAAATCTGTAGACTAATAAGTTTTTTACATGACTTCACATATCACACTCTATGTATGTGCAAGGAAGAAAGCACTAGTGCAAAAAGGCCAGAGGTTCTCTCTTAAGAACCTTCTAATCACATGTTTTGGAAAAGAGGTGAGCAACTCACTGGGCAGCTGCACTGAAACATGCAACATAACCAAAGCGATATCATACCACTTCTATTTTCATCTCATTTGGGGATTATTTCAGGTTTGGGGATGTGGGGGCCTTGAGGATGTGGAGTAAAACTTCTGTGTTCTGCAGTGGTTTTGACCCATTTGGAGCTGTTTCTTGGGCAAATAAAGGGGGGCTGGGGGAGCTTCAGTGGCCACCAATTATGGCCCTAAGGCAAATGCAGCCCACACTTCACCCATCCTGTTCTAGAAGACTATCCTTCTAGTTTCACTACAATGAAGCTAGCATATCCGAACTCTGAGCATACCACAACTAATACTAGAGACTTTGACAAAATGAATGTGTGAATGGGAGCACAATTTATAAATTAAGGTGTGGAAGCCAATACCCCTTACGATCCAGTGAGCAAAAACTTCTGAAGGAAACCTCTGCAAGATGACACCTCAAGAGAGAACCTCCACTATATAAATTTTCACTGCATGATAACTGTCTCATCAGTTAAAGTTACAAACTATATCCCCACTGACTCACTTGTTCATATTAGACGTTTGCAAGTGTAATCAGTAGGTCTGCTCAATATCAGGCAAAACCCACCAGGCATCAGTACATGAGGACTTAGCACACCATCAAGGACCATCAGTATGAGTACCTACCCTAACCTCAACTTGCCAGATACCTGGCAATTTAGAGGTACATTTTAAATATTCCACAATACTCCAGAATACCTAGTACAGACATCCTCTGAGGTATTTCAAGGGCAGTTGCTGGCACTGTTCTGAAGAGTGTTATATCCAGATAAGTCCACAAGTACAGATGTCTCACAGAGGACACTATATCAAGGGGTCCTTTTACATATTGAGGGAACAGGAAGGGATATGTACGGTAGAGTGCAGTCTCAACTGGGTAGAAAATAAAAGCTGAAACTGGCTGTTGTTACTGCCACTGCACTAGGATAAAGAACATAGGATGCTGAAAAGGAAAGAGCCAGTCAGGCCCTGTCTCCTTATAAATATCCTAACAATGATTACTGTTAACAGCCCCGGTGTCCAGTTGCTCTGGAAGGGGTTTAGAGGAGCAATAATGGGAGACTCTCACGGTTGGTACCTACCTGTAACACCACCATCACAAACTCTTAACATTGTGGGTATCAAATTACTCCCTTTAGATCAGTTGCAAAACCTGCCGTGGGTAATTAAATTGGGCCCTGGATCTACATGCTGTTTTGCAAGAAAAAAATAACCATGTTTCAGCAAGTTATCTTGGCTTTAATTTAGAAAGGTCATAGAAAGAATTTGATTATTTATTTATTATTTCTGCTCCATTAAAGAATCCCTACTTGGTGATTAAAAAATAAGAATTCCAATTCTTCCTGAAATATATGGCTCAGCAATATATTAGAATATAAGATGCACTGCAATCAATCCACAATCACACCTATATTTTGCAGACAATCTGAAGTCAACCAGACCTATTTGGAAGTTACGGCAGATATTTTGTGCATTAATTGCAATGTATATTTACACAAATAACTCCAACATCCTAACCCTGCTTCCAGAACTGGTGAAATGAAGTAGTTCAAAACTGGAGGCCAACCCTTACAAAGAGAAATGGTTTGGTTCAAACTGCCATATTTTCTCCATAAAAATACCTAAGGTGAGATGTTTCCATTTAATTTAGAAATATGTTCAATGAAAGGCCAGAACAGCCAATTATTCCACAAGTGTACACACAGACCTCTCTCACCTTTGACAGCATACAGGGAACTATGAGCTCCAGGTGGTGGTTTGCTCTGCAAAATCAGCTGCCCAATTGTCCAGGATAACTACACTGGTGCAAATTAACATTACACTAAAAGTGTACAGAATATTCGGCATTGTCTTTACCTGTGCCACATCTATGTAGTTGATCAAGTCCAGTGGCCCCTCCAAAGTCTTGCTTTCATCAAGCTTCAACTTCTCAATGGCACCAACATATTTAACTCTAAATTCTGCACAAGCATCTGAGTTGCTATTGCTCTGACCTATAAAGAAGCACACGTTCAAACAGTTACTCTACCTCAGTTGTCCTTATCCAGGAACCCAATCATTAAAGCCAGCTCACCACCTTAAGACCCCCCACACACATCTGGGCTCAGATTTAGTAGCATGAAAACAAAAGGTGACCAAGGCTTCTATTATAAGATTATTTCCTTAAGATTTCAGAACTGCTGTGGTGTCTGTTTGAAAATAATCCACATGAGGGAAGAATCCATAGGAACAAACCTATGACAGCATGTAACCAAGGCAGAGGCTGAAGGACAGGGCCGAACAAGCTCCATTACTTCTGTTTTAGAAATACTAGCAATCTACATTTTCACAATCAGACATAAAATAAGCCAGAATAATACTTTCCAAAGTATACTGTACTCTCCCTCACCCCTCAATAATCTCTGGCCTCACTGAACTAAGAAACCACTCTCTCTCTCTCTCTCACTCACTCACTCTCTCTCTCTCACACACACACACAGCTTCTACCACCTCAAAGTATGTTCTACCTCAAGGTCTGTTGATGGCCTAACACACATGGCCTAGATCCATCTCTACCTAGCTAGCATCCATAGTGTCCCTCTGCAAGCACCATTATTTTCTCAGATTTCACCACAGAATGAAGGGAACTTTGTAGAACATCTAGTCCATCAATGCCATGCAAGAGATCCACAACTAGAAGATCCCCTCAAAATTGTTCAGCCTCTGCTTTGAAGATCTTCAATGAGGGAAAATACCACCCCTCTCAAAGTAACTGGCTTCACTGTTGAACTCTCTTACCATTAAGAATTTGCTTTTAATGTTCAACAAACTATCTTCTTGAACTGCAAGACATCTTTTTACAAGATATCCCTTCAGGTATCTAAAAAAGGCTATTATGTCCTGCCTTTCTTCACCAGGCTATACACACTCAGTTCTATCAACTTTTCCTCACAGAACTCATTTTCCAGGTCCACTTTCACTGCCTTCATGCCCCATAACCCAAGTATCCAGAGCTGGATATAGTTCATGATATGGTGACTGACACCAGGAAAAGTCTTCAGGTGATTTGCAGTTTCCAGAGCTACATGGCATCAGCATTTCCCACTTCCTTGTGGGATATCTAACGCCTATAGAAATCCACCAGGAATGGGCACAAGAATATATGGGTTCTGAATCAAAAATTGTGCAGTAAACTTGATTTTAGAATTTCCTGCCCATTTTACTCAGCTATACCATGTGACCCAAGATTTCTGTAGCGTGTCAAATTTTGAAAAGGAAAAACTTTTTGCAGTATTGCTGTTCTACACCACAAGGAAAAATAAAGAAAAGACAATCCAGAAACAGAATTAAATAAGGATGATGACGATGAAACTAGAGGATGAGGCTTCTGGAAGATCTGCAAGCAGAGGAGAAATGTCTTGGGGTGTATGAGAGGACTGCAGACTCAAGAGATATGTGGGCTGGAAACAGAAACAGGAAAGTAGTTTTATAGTGATGCCGTAGCTGACAGAGGACATACATGCAGAGAACAGCATGAGATGAAGAGCAAGAAGGGAGGAATAGATGGGTAGGAAGTTCAGTGTTCTAATTTCTTCATGTTCTGACCCAGGATTCGAACCTTGACCTCCACAGTCATAGTCCAGCACTCAAACCACTATACCACACTGGCTCTCACAGTGTATAACCAGAGTTATCTGCATAATTTGGGTTCATGGGATCAAAGAAAAGCATCAGAACATGGTAAAAACTAGAAAACTGAGCTTCCTACTCATCATTTAAAACAAACCAACATTCTATCCCCTGTAGGTTCAAATATATTTCAAAGTACATGGAAAACAAGTTGAAAAATCTTAGAAGGGAAAAGAGCTATAAAATTCCATTTCCACTGTTAAGAGAACAGAATTTCAGCGTCTCATCTAGGGATTGGCCTGTTGTCCCAGAACTACCCAACACAAAGTTCTGAAAAACAGTGCATATTGCAAAAACTAGGGAGAAAACAATACATGTTTACATTTACATGTAACAATACATGTTAACATTTACATGTTACCAATGTACTTTTTCAGGCACATAGATGCATCCCTTTCCTCATGGGATTATACAGGTTACCAACTATGAGTTATTTTCTGTTGTTTAAAATCCTGTCCCTGGTAAGACACATCACTGGAAAGAATCACCACTCTTTTAAGCACTCATCTACACAATTTAGCAATTATAACACATTCAGAACATCAGATTTATACCTGAACTTTTTGTGGAGTCTGTATCTAGACTAGCAACAGTGCTGGATCTTGAAAGTCCTCCAAGACTGGAGTCCACTGACTAGGTAAGGAAAAATACATATGACAATGCTATGAAGTTTTTGCTTTCTTACGATTCATTTTCTCTACAGTTTAAATAGGAATCCATCAAAAGGATTTACAAATTTTTAATTAAGTTTCTTTGGACTTATTTTCTTTAATAATATATATATTTACAGAAATAGATAAGAAAAAAATCTTTAACATGCTAAAAAACTCACATTTTATTAACTTGAAATGGCAAAGGCATTTTTCTGCGGTGATGGACACTTCTATGTGGAAGTGTAAACACATTTAGAGTCCACTGGGATTGCCAGTGAAAGAGAACACATCTTGCCTCAAAAATCTGTGCACCTTGCGGGGGACATATGCACAAAATCGTGCTGACATTTTGAAATATGAACGTATAGTATTTCACAGAATATTCAGTATCTCCCTCGTTTCTTATTTGCTTTCAACTTAATTAGCTACTGGCAAAAGTAAATAGTATAAATAAATATTTTAAGGTTAGCTTTTTTACTCTGATAAAATCAAGACTATTCTAATTCTGTAAACAAAGCTTGAAAAATCTAATATTGAGTATCTGGTTGACACATCCATATATATCTTCCAACTATCTGAAATATACATCCAGCCCTGCTCCGTCAGGCTGCAGAAGCAGATCTGAACAAGCATCAATCTGCTAACAAACGTTCACAACATAAGGAATAACAGAAACGAATAATACTGAGTTTAGTTGCAGAAATCCCACAGACTAGAGACTAGTACGAAAACATTTTAAATTTGTTTCACTTATCAAGCATAGCAAATTAACCTTACTTTGCTTTTGGTGCTGATTTCACTGCTTTGTGAACTGCTACTACTATGCCGCTTTTTCCTTTCCTGAACATTTCCTGTCAACATAGAATACTGCAAAGAGAGAAAAAGGATTGTTTACCACACTATTCCAGCTAAAACGCTAAACCAACAAAGCAAAACAGCACATAAGTACAGTGACTACGTTTAGGACGGAGCTTAAAATCTCCTCATAAAAATCCAGTCATAACTGATGTAAACGTGTCTCAAAACACCGCCTTCGGGGCTTGCAGGCAGAAGCGAACAAATACGCAGCCCTTCACGCAGACTTGTTTGTTAACTGAACAGCAGCGGGAACAAAAAGATCACAAGCTTGTTCAAATTATAGCAAGAAAGGAGGTTCATTCTCGCTGCTCCCGTTTTAACGACACGCACAGCTTTAGAACCATTTCTTTAGACTTCTCTGTTAAAGCTATCATTAAATGTTGAAAGATGTAATATGCTTAAGATATTCACGCGCACAGCTAGCTGCTTAAAACAGAAACAGCTGCCAGTTTTGACCTGGGAAACTACGGCACTCACGCCCGCGGTCTGGGGAGGGAAGGGGAAGCGAGTAAGCCCCGGGGGTTTCGAGAGCGGTTTCTTCTCGCCTCTTTCGCTTCTCGTCCCCGCCCTTCGCAGCAGCCGGACAGGCAGGCATCCAGCAGGTGGAGCTTCTCCCTGTGGCGACGGTGAAGCAAGCCACCCCCGACGAGGTCGCACCAGGAGCTCGGCCGGCAAAGGAGAGGCGGTAAAAGCTACCGCAGCCAAACACGCTTCGACGCGCCCCTCCGGCTCAGCAACACCACACCGGAAGCCGCCCTTCGCTGCCCCCGGCTTCTTCCCATACTTCCGGGTCCCGCCCTTCCTACGCGTGAGCTTCCGCTCCCTGTCGCCCTTCTTCCTCCTGCTCTAGCAATTCTTGACCTCTATGGTCTTCTAATCAACTCCTGGAGCGCCGGCGGAAGTGAGGGCAGAAGCTCTTCCTTTCCGGTTCTTCCTCCGTGCGCTTGCGCGAGTCAAGGAAATACGGGTGGCGGGAAGGGCCACAGGGAGAGGGAGAGAGAGGGGTGCTGTGTAGTGACGTGACTTCTTCTCTTGTCCGGCCCCGCCGCCCCTCACCGGCCGGGATGTCGGTGAGGAGAAGAACGGAGGCCTTCGTGCCGGCGGAGGAGAGCGACCAGCTGCTGATCCGGCCCCTGTGAGTGGCTGCGGCGCTTCCTCCCCCTCCCCCGGCCTGCCGCTCCAGAGGCAGCCCCGCCTCACAGTCAGCGCGGTCTGGCCACTTCAGCACTACGCTGTCGCAGTGCTGTTATTCCACTTTCAGCATCCCGTGGAATCCTGGGGTTTGTAGTTCGGGGACGGTCATTTAGCATTCTCAGCCAAAGGGCTCTTTGGAACCTCAGAATTGCGCAGGGGGTTGAAAGTGGAATAATAGCACTGTAGCAGGGTAGGGCGGAAATGGCCTGTGAGTCACGACAATGGTGCTCGAAGCGGAGCTTTCTGGATTAGTGCCAGTCCCTGGAGAGTTTCCAGGAAAGCAGAGAAAAAGCTGTACCCATTGGGCACAAATAAGGTGTGCTGGTCGCCGGCAGGTGGGAAAATTGCTCCGTCCTTCACATCAGTCCGAAAAGCGTTGGCATGTACAGGTGCACAGATTGTCGATCTGGTACAGCTGCCTGCGTGGAGCGTTGAGGTGTGCATGCTGTGCCCAGACTGCCAGTCTGCACTCACTCCGCTGAAATCAGTGTACTTAGAAGGCCTTCTGGGCAATAATAGCCCAGTATGGTGGTGTTTAAACATTGCACTATATATGAATTCACATTATATATGAATTGCACATTACAACACTGCACTACACTCTTATAATGCTAATATTCCACTTTCAATATCCTATGGAATCCTGGGGTTTGCAGGTTAGGGGCAGTCACTTAGAATTCTCAGCCAGAGAGCTCTTTGGCCTCCGGAAACTACAAACCCCAGAATTCCACAGGATGCTGAAAGTGGAATAATAGCACTATAACTGTGTAGGGCGGAAATGGCCAATGATCATTTTATTTAGGCAGCCTTTGGCTTCTAACTCATGTGACAGAATAATATCGTACCTTTTACCCAGTTTGGGACTCAAAAGTGGTTAAAAGAGACATAGGTTAATATATATATTAAAAACATGATTGAGCTATCCATAAAATAAAATGACGGTTAGATGAAACTCAGACAGTACAACACAATTCGTGAGCAATCAGTCTTCAAAGGCCTAGTGAAATAAGAGAATCTCAGAGTAGTAGAGTTGGAAAAGACCACAGGCCATCTAGTCCAACCCCCTGGCATGCAGGAACACATATCAGAGCACTCCATCCAGCCTCTGTTTGAAAACCTCCAAAGAAGGAGATTCCACCACACTCCAAGGCAGCAAACTCTTAACTTGCCTGAGGAAAGACAGCAGAGAAGGTGCCAGGCTAACATCTCTTGGAAAGGAGTTCCAGAGTCTGGGAACAGCCACCAAGAAGGTCCTCTCCTGTGTTTCCACCAGATGTACCGGGGTAATGGGGCAGAGGGAAGATGTCTGCAGATGGTGTCAAAACAACAGGCAGGCTGATATGGGAGAATACAGTTCTGCAGATAACCTGGACCTAAACCCTGTAGGGTTAATAGAATTCTTTACTTAATGTTTTAAAAAACTTTAGTAAAATATGATTTTAATTTGTTGTAAACTTCTTTGGATCCTGTGCTGGGAGGAAGGTAGGGGATGTATGTATGTATGTATGTATGTATATGTGTGAAATGCATGCTTGTTTGGCTGTTTGTGAGAATCCTAGGTATCATCAGCTCTTGCTCGGCCTGACATTTTGTACCTGTTGGTGGACCACTGTGCTAAGTGGTGCATTGACAGTGTATTGGCCAAACTGTTAGTTAAACCACTACAGAAAGATGTTAAGAAGTGGGACTGTCATGCTGTTGCAATGTTCTTAAAATTTGGGTTGAAGCAGTCTGAAATAATTTTTAAGATGTCTTTGAGAACAAATGTGGAATTTACATTATGAGAAATCTGCTGCAGGCCTAATCCTATGTGTCTGGGTATGGGCAGCAGGCTGCCAGACCTTCTGTAATCCTGCCTGCCTGTGTTGCAACATGGAATGTGTGTGTGAGATGGCTTCAGGGTTTTAAAGTAGGTGTGGGGAATGGTAGATGGGCCAGAGTAGCATAAGGTCCTTGTGCGGATTGTATGCTATGCAGAGGTGATGCTGAATTGATGCTTTTGGCTGGGTTACTTATCCTTTTGACTGATTGAGAAACAAAAGATTGTGCAAAGTAGAAGCAAGCTCAGCAGTGTAGTCATTTATTAGTCTCTTCCACTGACCACCAGGGCTTGTTACTGCTTGTCTCCACAAAAGAATAGCTGGAAGTTCATATCCTATGTTAACCCCATCTAATATGATTGATTGCATTACAGTAGCCCAGCCAACTGTGCATAAATGGAGATGGATGGATGGATACAGTGTAAAAAAATTCAGTGGCAAAATATAGCATGAGAAATTTTTCCAGAAAAAAAATCCATTTTTCCTTGCAGCTCTGATAAAACAGCCTGTTTTTTTATCTATCTGATTTTCCCAGCTTGTGCCAGAAAATAAACTTTTCAGCAGTTTGTGACATTACAAGTCATTGTTATGCTTCTTTCTGATAAATGATACTGCTTTTCATAAATATCATAGTGACTTCCAATCTAGTTGGCTAAGCTAAATGGAGGGAGCATCACTTGACTATGATGCAGGATTAGTATATCATGTTAGTCTAGACAAGGCTTCAGATGGGGAGATCATGCTTAATTTTTAATCTGTCCTCCTTAAATCCTTTCTTTGTCATTGCTTTCCATCAAGAGACCAAAACATGACTTACATTCCTGTTTCTAGACATAACCTTTTACTCATCTGTAATGTATGTCTGAGCAAACCTGATTCACTGTAATCTTTGAATGGTTTAATAAACTTTATTACGGTACTTAATTTTGTTACAGTGCAACCAAATGTACATGTTTACTTTAAACCATTCATTTTACATCTGGTTTGTCAGTAACTATTGGCCTAGTTGACCCAAGAAGCTAAAAATCTCCAGACAGGTGAAAAAGCAGTAAACTGGAAGAGTTTATTGGTTTGTTTTTAGGCTGTCAAAATAGGATAAAATTAGTAAGATATGTTTCTGTGTGGAGGCTGATAAAATAGTTATGAGCTGGCTAGGCTGTGTGGATGATTTAAAACTGATGACTTCGTTTTATATAGTGTGTCCAAAGTCTCTATTGGTCTAAAGAGCGTGACATCCAAAACATGCCCCCCAATTGGTTTTGATCTAACTGCTTCTTAATGTGGGGTTGTGTTGAGTTGATTTAAATTATCTCTAGTGTTGCTTTAACAGTAATGTATTTGCTCACAGAAAGATTGTTGTATTTTCCCTGGCATCATGTTGAATCTACCTGTAACAGTCAAGCTGATGTTTCAATGTGAAATGTCCAGTTTTGTCCTGAACGTGGTTACCAAGTATTCCTGTACCTCAGTGTTCCACATAGCTCACAGTACTGTACAGTTCAGTGCATCCTCCCTCCTAAGCAATTTCAGACCACTGGCACTATTCAGATGTGACAGTGAACCGTTGTTTAGCATCACATGGATGAATCTTGGGCTTGTCAGTTCCTTCTTTAGTGTATCCAAGAGGAGGAAGCTGGAAGCTAAGCCCTAAATTGTGCTCAGTTCATAATGCTAGCTGTGTTTAGAACTGAAAAATAGAACTGAAGATTTCAGATGCCTCCTTAAACGTTAGGGTTTAGAAGCGACACTGAACTTTTGGTGAATTGAAAGCAAATCTCCTTGTGGCCATGGTAGAGGGAGGGGGTGCAAACCCAAGGCTTGCCTAGACTCATTTTTATAAGTCTGAACCATAGTATTATGTTTAAATGAAGCCACAGTATTAAATTAAAGACTTCTCTTTGCTCAGTTACAGCTAATAGTTTATATGTTCAAAGGGTTATTGGTTGTTTCTCCAACTTGTCTCACTTTCCTCTCACAGAGGTGCTGGGCAGGAAGTAGGAAGATCATGCATTATTCTGGAATTCAAAGGAAGGAAGATAATGGTAAGCATTGTGCTACTTAACTTATAAGCATTCATGGTTTCAGCTTGTATATTTTATAAATATGTTTTGTCTTTGCCTTTCACTCTGTGTGCACTATTAATCTAATATATGAAAGTCAAAGTCTGTTTGTATGTGTCGGGTGAAGACCTCATATGATCAGCTGTGTCAGGCGAATGATATGATTGGCTGTGTGAGGTGAAGACCTCGTTGGCTGCCTGAGAAGATTCTATGGAATACTGAGGTTTGCCGTTTAGAAAGGGGCCTTTAGAATTCTCAGCCAGAGAGCTGTTGGGCCTGGCCAGTCACTATGGAGACAAGGCCTAGCAGCAAAGAGGAGGGCAGTGTATTCCCTCAGGAACCCAACCTCCGTATGTTAATAACTCTGAATACAGATTGGATTGGGGAATATGGAGAAAAGTAACAGGTACTGGACAAGACCGTTTGGGGAATTAGAGAGACAGGATCTCAAATCATTCTATGAGAAAATAAAATACCGGACAACGCCAGGTATATGCACTAGTAATAGATAATTTAGATTGCTGGAGTAAAGAACGTGATATGTTGGATGGAATCATGAAGTTACAGTAAACATACTCAAAAATCTTGATGGAAAGTTTGAATTGTATGAAAAGAAGAGCAGCTTGTTTGGTGTTACTGAACCTTTTTTTTTTAATGCCCCCAATTTCATGGAAAACATCCACTCCAGTGCTGTAAATGTTTGATTGGAGTCAGCATGGAAACTTCTGGTGCAGCTGAGCATATAATGAACAGATTTCCAAAGTCACGTCCCTTGTTTTGAGTACTGCCAAAATTCTCTCAGCACACATTTCCCTTAAACAGAGGTATAACACTTGGGTTATATTTTGCAACCAATATATAATGTGAACTTTCCTAGTTGAACAGTAATAGCAGTAATCAGGCTAGGTATGTTACACGCTGACGATTATAGAAAAGAAAATAATTAGTACATCTTTTGACTGATTAATGCATTTTTCAGCTTGATTGTGGAATCCACCCTGGCCTAGAAGGAATGGATGCCCTTCCTTACATTGATTTGATAGATCCTGCTGAGATTGATCTTCTCCTGATTAGTCAGTAAGTGGGTTTATTACTTTTATGGGATTAGTTACAAAGCTACTTCAGATTGTTCATGAGATATGATTAGAGTGTATTTTTAATGTTTGTATTTTAAAATGTTGAGGCTATGCAACAGATCGGTTATATCTAAAAATGCAGGGGTGTTAGGTGCTAGAATGTCCCTGCTCGAACTTTTATTAAGGTGTCAAATGTTCTAGCTAAATGTGATATTCTCTAGTTTGAGTCTAAAATCTGGTCTGTATTTGCCTTATTTTAGTTTCCATTTAGATCACTGTGGAGCATTACCATGGTTTCTACAAAAGACAAGTTTTAAAGGAAGAACCTTTATGACCCATGCTACCAAAGCAATTTATAGATGGCTTCTATCAGATTATGTCAAAGTTAGGTGAGTCAATTTTAAATTTCAGAGAAAACCACTTTATTTTAATATAGTTTTTATTATAGTTCACCATATAAAACATACATTTCTCACTGTACATTTACCAAATTGTTACAGTTATCCAAATTTCAGAGAAAACCACTTTGAAGTGATACAGTAATTAGTACGATGAATCTGTAATGGTTTCACCTCTTGCATTGTTGCATCATACTCTCAAGCACACCTGGTGCTCATGTCGTTCATGTTTTGCAATGTCTTTCAAATGATCTAAGAAACTGTTGAGTAGGATGGTGACTTGCTTTACTATTTTGTGTAGCAATATCTCAGCAGATGACATGCTGTATACAGAGACAGATTTGGAAGAAAGCATGGACAAAATCGAGACTATCAACTTCCATGAAGTGAAAGAAGTGGCAGGCATCAAGTTTTGGTGTTACCACGCAGGCCATGTTTTGGGAGCAGCTATGTTTATGATTGAAATAGCAGGAGTGAAGGTATTTGCATAATACAGTTAAAAGACTCAAATAGACTTGTTATCTCTGACAGTTTCTCTGTATTAGTTTGTCACTTCAGAGTTTAGGGTGGGGGAAATCAGGAAATGTTTAAAGAGGAATTTATTTCTATCCTCATTTCTGTTGCACCAGCCACACTGAGATTTATATATTCATGGCACAAATTGTTACCATTGGCTGTGGAAGGTAGTTGGTATTTAGCTTCAGTACTGGAGTTACCTGTTTAAAATTACAGCTTGCCATCATGTTTTGTGATGCAGGCTTTATCTTAAGCATGTGTTAGTTGATATGACAGAGTCTTTGGATGGACCGATAGACATCAACCAAAGTTTTGGTAATCTGCCATACTATATGCTACTTTTTCTGTCAAATTATAGTGCATATTGTTTGTTTTCTTTGTCAAAGCTTTTATATACAGGTGATTTCTCAAGACAGGAAGACAGGCATTTGATGGCAGCTGAGATTCCCAATATTAAACCTGATATTCTTATCATTGTAAGTTTCTTTTCTTCCTGTAATTTGAAATTAATATAATGCATGAACAGTGTGTGCTCTCTGTCTCTTCAGTCATCTCTGTTTTATATACTGTGAAGTTTGTTGTTATAATGTAGATATCTAATCATAGCCATGTTTAGTGGATAACAACAAAATTTAAAATACAAAATAAATTATCAGACCATTAAACAATAAATAATCAAACCAGTAAATACCACATGCATATTTTATGTGGAGAACAGTTACATTACGCTATAATTAACCAAATACAGTTGTAATAATTAAAATAATAAAATGTTCAGTCAAAAGTAAACCTCCCATTTGCTAAAGTTTCAAAAATAGCATGTGTCATATCATCCCATTTGTAGTATTTTTTTCTTGCTTTTCTATAGATATTATAATTTCTGTATGCAGGAATATCATGGTCATAGGCAAAAAGCAATACTCTGTAGTTAAAATGAATTACACACTTTTTCTTGGAGAAGCTTGTTGGGCAGGCTTTGCATTTATACTTGTAGACCGTGTTTAATCTCACAAAAATTTCACACATGCAAAGATACAGGGGCTATTCTGCTGCCCTTTTCCCAGCACTTTGATAGCAAGTGCACATGTGCTCAATAAGTTAGAGGCAAAACTATGTCATTGTATGGGACTCTTGGCCAAAGCATTGATCATCATTGCTGTAATATATTAGTAGTAGGCCTGGTGTAGAGTGGAATGTTGAAAGCAGTTGTTAGTTGTCTGTGGGCAGCTCATGCATCATTTAATCTTGATATGGCAATACTTCAGTAGGTAATATTTGCTGTAAATATCTTGTTTCAGTATAATACTGCTGTTGTGCTGGGTTTTTTTCCCCCTGTGGTAGAATCAGAAGAGCAGAAGAGTGTATGGCCCTTGCTTCTTTTAATTGTGTGAATTATTTCCTTAGGAATCTACCTATGGGACACACATTCATGAAAAACGGGAAGAAAGAGAGGCAAGATTCTGTAACACAGTTCATGATATTGTAAACCGAGGAGGTAGAGGTCTTATTCCTGTATTTGCCTTGGGAAGAGCTCAAGAATTGCTTTTGATATTAGGTAGGTTGTGAGCACTGCATTTTAAGTTAATATGATAAAAATATATGTTGCCAGTGTTTCTGTATTTTGTGTGTGTGTGTGTGAGAGAGAGAGAGAGAGCGAGAGAGAGAGGTGGTGGGAGGAGAGAGAGAGAGTCTTTAACCTATGAGGAAAAATGGAATTTTGTATAAAGATCCTTTCGTTTTTATGAGTAACTGTCCAGTGGAGAACATTTTATGAAAGAGTTAAAGACGTTGAATAGCTGATAGGAATTCTGCCCTATATCAGCCATTTTTCTATTGTAAATAGTAATGTTTGTTTCTTGTTGTGAAATCATGACATCCACGTGTCTACATAAGATAGGCAGCCTCCCAAATTATATCCGTCACTGTCATTTCTTATTTCCAACATTTTAAACCTTAGTAAATTTATTTATTTATTTAATATAAAAAGTTGTGCTATTCTAAAAGTTACGGTCTTTAAATAAGTGGCATAGACTAAGATTGTCGTGGCAGAATGTAGCACTTTCCTCAGCATAAAAATCACTTGGCATTCATTTCCAAACAGTCTGGCTCTGTCCAGAGCTCCTTTTGGCTCAGTGCTGTGCTTTGAGAACATCCTTGAAGCAAGTCTTTAGCTTAGGAAATTTTCTCTGGTTTTTTGAAAGGAAGTTTTCCAAGCTCCACCGTTCATAATTTTTTGGCTCCGTGGACCCCCTTGAAGCCCTCACTGCAACAAGAAGCAGCTCTGGATTGAACTGGCCTCTCTTAGGAAGCATATAAAGATGGTTGCTTCTTTGTCCTGTGTGGACAGGAAGGTCTTGGAAATTTTTGTGCAAGCAATGGAAATACCCAACTGCTAGTACAACCCCTGTAAGCACAGTACCCTTATAGGAGCCAAACCTTAGGCTGCAATCACACGCTCAGTTATTTGAAAATATAGTACAGGATTCCACTGATGAGCCTGTATTTTTTTCAGATGATCCAAGGGTAATTGGTTTATTTTCCCGCTTTTAAATATTTCTTTTCAGCTTCTGAGAAAAAGCAGGATCCTTGCCACCCCTGCAGTAAGATTCTGTATAATTTTGCTGTTCTGCAAGTTATGGAATACTTGCATGTCCTGTTACGGAACTGTGATTAAGATAACAATACATTACCTGTAGTATAAAAAGTTGATGTTTTCTACAGAATACTTTTCAAAATTCAGTCTGTTCGAATTCCATGTTTTATACTTCCTACATCCTGACTTGCACATATTGATTCTGGTTGGTTGGTTATTTATTTATTTATTTATTTATTTTTGTATCTAGATGAATACTGGCAAAATCACCCTGAGCTACATGAGATACCTATATACTACGCTTCCTCTCTGGCAAAGAAATGTATGGCAGTGTATCAAACCTATGTCAATGCCATGAATGATAAAATCCGCAAGCAAATCAATATCAACAATCCCTTTGTATTTAAACACATTAGTAATCTGAAGGTCAGTGTGAATAAAGGATATGTTAACAATACTGGATTATATAACATGGTTATAAATTAAGTATATTTCTGTTTTTTAAACCAGACATTTACTTTTCAGAAAAAAAATTCAAATATATGCTTAAAAGAAGAAAATGCAATTAAAAGATTTTGAGAAATACATATACATACAGTACTCAGATAGCTGAACCAATGCTCAGCTACCATAAATCCCTCATGAACAAAAACTTTGATTGCCGTCTCATGTAATTTTGAATTCAGCAAACTTTTTTTTTCCTGAATGAATGAGTACAGAAGAGGGATATTACAAAATCAAACTATTTGCTGTCTGTCTTAGCTCCTTTACTTTGAGGATGATGAGTGAGCTCTGTTTCTTGAATCAGAATCATAGTCCCTTTAATAAGTTTATTGATTTGAGCAGCTTACTGATTTAGCTACAGTCCATCCTCCACTTTGGGTTCACATGTGACATTCTGTCTCAGTGTTAGAACACTGCAGAAATATTGGGGACTCAGTGATCCCATAAAGTCTTCTACAGATGAAGATGGCTGCTGCTCTTTGGTCTATCAGAACAGGCATAACGATTCACACAGAAGCATTTTTCTCTGACTTTCATACTGAAATGATCTAGTAGATATTTTTGCTCTTGGTTTTCTAGAGTATGGATCATTTTGATGACATAGGCCCCAGCATTGTAATGGCTTCTCCTGGTATGATGCAGAGTGGTTTATCCAGAGAGTTGTTTGAGAGCTGGTGTACTGACAAAAGAAATGGAGTCATCATAGCAGGATATTGTGTGGAAGGAACACTTGCCAAGGTAAGGTTTCCTTTTGCTACCATAAGATTTCAAGGTACAAATTAGGGTGCTTCAGGTACTAGGCTATTTTGTCAGAGAATCTCTGTTTGGTGATTTTACTAGATTTACCATACTTGCTGGTGTATAAGATGCACCGGGATATAGGACACATCCCATTTTTGACGGTTATTTTTTAGGAAAATCTTTTTTATTACAGCAGCAAGGCTTCCCCCTCCCCCGTTCCCTTCTATTTTGCCTCGGTGGGAGTTCTCCCCACCAAGGCAAAATGGATAGGAAGGAGTCTAGGGAAGTCTTGAGGCAGCACTTCTTTTGCCCTCCAGCCCCTCCCCTGTCTTTCTTAGGCATAAGGAAAATGCCTAGAAAAGACAGGAGAGGGTCCGGGGTTGAGCCAGCACCAGCGTGGGACTTCCCCAGACCCTTCTCCACCTTTTCTGGGCATAAAGAAAATGCCTAGAAAAGACAGGAGAAGATCTAGAGTGCTGAGCCAGTGCCAGCGCAGGACTCTTCTCTGCCTTTTCTAGGCATTTTCTTTATGGATAGAAAAGGCAGGAGAGGGTCCGGGGGTGGAACCAGCACAGCGGAGCCTCATGGGAGTCCTCCTTTCACCTCCTCCTTTTCATATGCATTTAGCCTCAGCGGGGTGGGGGGTGAGAGGAGGGCTTCCAATGAGCACCCAGTGTATAAGACGCACCCCATTTTTATTAGGGAGAAAAAAGTGTGTCTTATACACTGGCAAATATGGTAACCAAAATCTGGAGCAATCTGTTCCACTGTTAAACAGCTTTCAATTTTTCTAATATGTAGTTCTTACCAGTTATGCAATGTTATATGTATTAAGAAATAAAAATTAGCTGGATATATTCAGTTGAATAGCAAATACAAGCATTTCCCTCTTCTTTCACACAATTACTAAAATTTAGCTTTGGGGGTGGGTTGCCATTAATGAGGAGAAAAGATTAGTGTGCCAAAGTTTTGGATTTATTCTCAAGTTTGTACTTTTTTTTCCCAATGAATGAAATAATATGATGTATTATTGAAATTTGTGTATTTTATGGCAATGTCGCAGCACATCATGACTGAACCAGAAGAAATTACAACTATGTCAGGACAGAAGCTCCCTCTGAAAATGTCTGTGGATTACATTTCTTTCTCTGCTCATACAGATTACCAACAAACCAGCGAGTTTATTCGGGCATTGAAACCTCCACACGTGGTATGTGTGTCTTCATTTTTTTTCAAGAACTGCTAAAAATAATAAATGTGAAATGTGAAGTTGGAAGGGGCACTGGAACATTATTGTTTATTAAAAGCTAAGAAGGGAAATGAGTGGCCAGAAGAGTGGAAGACTAGTGACAGATGAGAAGCAAGATGCAGTTTACAGTAGTGAAAAGTACATGTAATGCTGCTGAGATCAAGAAGTCCTTTTTCCTCTTCATATCGCTTCTCTGCAGATCTCATAACTGGTGTGATTTTTTTTTCATTTAGATCCTGGTCCATGGTGAACAGAATGAAATGGCCAGGCTGAAAGCTGCACTGATACGAGAATATGAGGATAATGATGAAGTTCATATAGAGGTCCATAATCCTAGAAATACTGAGGCTGTGACACTAAATTTCAGAGGAGAAAAACTTGCCAAGGTAAAGACAGACATTTTTTTCCCTCTAGGAAAAGTATATTTGCCTCACGGTCAAAAGATTTTTCCCTCACAAAACATACTGTAAAAGCAATGATTAAAAAACCCTTTTGTTATTGGGAAGTAGAAAAACAATTGTGTAATTAACACAATGCAGTCCTCTCATAGCTAGAAAGGATAGAATAGCTAAGGAGCTCCTCTGTTTCCATTTAAGAAATTAGTTCTCTCATTGCAGAGGTAAGTCTTGAAATGTTTCAGAATGTTTCCTTGGATAGGGCAGGTAACAGTTGTTATAACTTACTTTTTTAACTTTCAAACCTATATATACAAGATGTCTACACTCGTATCTACATATATATCTACGTACATAAATGTACATAGTTATACATACATATACATCCAACCATTCCAGTACAGGTATACCTCAGTTAACGAAGTAGGTGTGTTCCTAGGCTTTTTTTCTTTAACAGAAACTTTGGAACTAGAGATAGAAATAACAAGGAAAGAACAGGCTTAAGATCCTTCACCACAAAAAGGAAGAGCTGTTCACCATGTTTCCACAAACTTTTTATTCAGAACTAACATACACATGTGAAATAAAACAACCAGAGTCTTCTAGAGACTACTTGAAAGCTTCATCCAAAATGCATTCCAGGATGGTTTTTTCTTCTTTCAACAGCTTCCACTTTTCATATGATTTCCATTTTGGTGATGAAACTTACAGGTCTGTGCTTTTTCGGTGTGCGCAGGTTAGCTGGTGAGGTGGGGTAACCTGTTTTCCCTTTTTCTTTCCCTTTTGCTCTTCCCACATGCTCACCCAAGTGGTGCTGGAGGCAGCTGTTTGCCTTTCCAGTTGTTCATAAGCACACACAGCAACAGTAAGATCACCTAGAGTAGAATCCCATTCTTTCCCAGGTCAAGCTTCATTGCCTTGTTTATTGCAGACATACTGCTGTAAACCAGCACTGAAAGTCTATCTTTCTCCAGTCTTCCTTGACTATCTTCCCAATGCTAGTGCTTCAACAAAACTTTCCAGCTAGACAGAAGTTGGGGGCAGGGGCTGGGCTGGGCTCCTGTAAAAACAGTTTGTAAAAAGGAGCTTCTTTGTTAAACTGAGGTATGCCTGTAGTCTGTGAATGCTCTGAGCCATTTTAGGGAAAGAATGGGAATTAGTAGTGATTCTGAAAATGTTAAAGAGAATAGAGGGATTAGCAGTAGAATATTATCACCAGAGGTGTCCATTTTAAAGATGATGATTTTCACTGAGAGAGAGAAAAATAGAGTGTCCAACAGTGCTGTGTTATTAACAAGTACATTTATGTCACCTTTTGAAGTTACTATGTACATGTTAAGTTAGCATATTTACCTGGCAGGGAAGTAGACTTGAATTGTTTAAATTCCACAGTTTAATTTTTATTCTCTTCACATTTCTGAAATCTTTCTCCACTTGTCTTGATTTTTCTCTTTTTCTTAGGTTATGGGTTCTCTAGCAGATAAGAAACCAGAACAAGGGCAGAGAGTTTCAGGAATACTAGTTAAAAGAAATTTTAACTATCACATACTTTCTCCATGTGATCTTTCCAGTAAGTAAAAGAGACCAAAGAATATTACAAGGTTTATTCAGAGTTTGTTTTCAAGCTGGTTGTAAACGTCCAGTGATAAGAATTTCTAATTAGTTAAAATGTTCCGAGATGTGACACTCCCATACTGTTTTAATACAGCAACTTAAGGTCCAAGCATTGCTATACATATCATGCTTTTTCGTTGTCCATAGATTACACTGATCTTGCCATGAGCACTGTGACACAGACACAAGCTATTCCATATACAGGTTCTTTCAGTCTGCTTTATTACCATCTACAAAAACTAACAGGTATGTAATTTAAATGTTCAATATTCTCTGAAGTTCCCCCCCACTCACAAAGTTGTAATATGATTTGTAATTCGTAGCAAAACAAATAAAGTAGTAACGATATAGGCCAGAATCCTTCATTAGCGGCTCCCAAGTGATGGGACGATCAGTCATAGCAAACAAAGAATTATCCTCTGTAACCAGTCTACAGTCATCCCTCTACATTTGCTAGGGTTAGAGGCACAGGACCTCCATGAAAGTGGAAAAACCATGAATAACTCTAGGCCCTTCCAAACCATATTTAACACACAAAAAAGTATGTTCAACCATGTTCAACCCAGCATGGATTCCTTTAAGGCAGTGGTTCTCAACCAGTGGGTCGCGACCCCGTTGGGGGTCGAATGACCCTTTCACAGTGGTTGCCTAAGACCATCGGAAAATACGTATTTCTGATGGTCTTAGGCTCCATTCCCTCCTCGGTGGTGGTGCGCAAGCGCAAGCCATGCACTTGCGTCCTGCTGCCCCCTTTGGTGGGAGCGCGTGCGCCTGCACGTGCTCCTGCCAAAGGGGGCAGGAGGACATGAGCGCGTGGCTCGCGCTTGCACACCACCACTCCTGGGCCTTTTCCGCACATTGCCTTATCGCGGAGGTGGGGGGTGCCCTCTCTTCGCTGCTCCTTCGTCCCGCAGCTGGCTTCCTTGTCATGCGACCGCCCCACCCCGCCCCTTCCTTCCGCAGTGCAGCCTGGGAGCTGTAGGCTGCGCTGGGGGAGGAAGGGGCGGGGTGGTCGCACAACCAGGAAGCCAGCTGCGGGACGAGGAGCAGCAAAGAGAGTGCCTCGCGCAAGAACCTGCTTGCGCGAATGCACCCCCCCACCTCCGCAATAAGGTAACGTGTGGAAAAGGCCCAGGAGTGGTGGTGTGCAAGCGTGAGCCACATGCTCGCGTCCTCCTGCCCCCTGTTCAGAAGGGACTGAAATCGCTCCCCTTCTCCGGTACCGGGAGAAACTCCCATCTGATGGGCCAGCTTGCGGGGGGGTGGTGGCAGCACAGGGGGCAGGCCCCCTCCTCGCCATGGCCCCTGCCCTACTCGCCACGGAGGGGGGTGCTGCAAGGTGGCGCTTTTCCGGGAGAGTGAGCTGCACCCGGCGCAAAAGACAAAGGCACTGGGATTCCTCTGCCCCCCAGCCAGAGTCAACACTCTGGAAACTTTTCCCACACTGCCCCCCCCAGCGGAAACGAGAGCGAAGCAGAAGCAGAGCCTGGGGGGGTTCTGGAGTTTTTTCCCGGGGGAGACACGCGGCTCCTCTTTCCCTCCCTGCCTGCCCCCCATTCCTGACCGGTGAGGCGGCCTTTGCCGGGGGGGTGGAGGCATTGCAAATAATAAATAAATAATTTTATGGTTGGGGGTCACCACAACATGAGGAACTGTATTAAAGGGTCGCAGCATTAGGAAGGTTGAGAACCACTGCTTTAAGGCATCAGGGTACCTTTGCAAGGCAGAAGTGGGTGGCTGGCGGGGCTTACTGCCACCTCCACTGCTGCCCCACACCATTTTTAATCGGGACTTACAAGCTTCATTCACACTTTCTCAATCTCATGAGGCTTGCAGTCCCTATTAAAAAGGGCATAGGGAGGCAGCAGAGGTGACAGCAAATAATCTGTGAATAATCAAATCCACAAGTGAAACAAATGTGGAAGGCTGACTGTATAACGTGGAAGACAGAGTTGGGCACCTTTTTAAGACCTTGTTGAGTTAATGTTTTGTGACAAGTATACCCAAGTGGTCTTTGGCAGACAGATGAACATGAAAAGATTTTCCTGAGACTCGGAAGATTGAAACAAATAACTGGTATTTGTCTTCATTAACTATCAGACATGCCAAAATGCTGGTAAGGACAGATTCCTGGTAGATGTGGTAGCATGAAATGTGGGAGAATGCAGTGCATTCAGCTAATTGAGATAATATACAGGATACATTATCTGTCCCTGTGAACAAAAGTTGTGTCTGAGTGCCCTTATCATCAGTATGTTGTGTTCTGGATCTATTCTAGGAAAGGAAGTTGTAGTAGAAATATAGAAACTTGCCTTATTCTGAGCCAGACCATTCATTGGTCTGTCTAGGCCAGTACTGTCAACTCTGACTGGCAGCAGCAATTTTCCAGGGTTTCAGGCAGGAATCTTTCCTAGCCCTGTCTGGAAACCTTTTGTATCTCCTGGTGGTCTTTTGGCCAAATACTAACCAGGGTTGACCCAACTTAGCTTTCAAAATCAAGCAAACTTGGCTGTGTTCAGTATGGTACAATGGCATTGTGTAATTTCAGACATAAGCAATCTTCTAAAGAAATATTTGAGTGATATTTAATGAAAAATATACTCAACCCTCCACTTTTGTGGGGGTTAAGGGAGCAAGATTCCTGCAAGGGTGCAGAAAGATTCCTGCAAGGGTGCAGAGAGAACACTTCTCTAGTAATCTCTAGGTCCTCCAGTGCAACTCTGTGATCAGCTTCCAGTAGAAGTTGACCATAGATTAATGTTGGAGGAGATTTCTAGAAAGAACATAATAAATCAGTGAATCATCAAATCCACCAAAGGGAAACCAATGAATTTGGAAAGCCAACTATATATGTTTTTGTACATGAAGTTTACTTTACATTTGTGATTATAATACTCTGTTATTTTAAGGTGACATTAAAGAAATAGAAGTTCAGGATAAGCCAGCCCTGAAGGTTTTTAAAAACATTACTGTAGTCCAGGAGCCTGGCATGGTGGTGCTTGAGGTAAGGACAGAACAATGGTTCCTTTTTCATTGTTCTAATATCTTGGAACTGACTTTGATAAAGAATTAAAATTAGAAATGGCTAGTTTTCTATAGAGAGGTGTGAGGACTGCACTAGGACATTAGAGACCAGGGTCTGAGTCCCCGCTCGGCCATGGAAACCCACTGGGTGACCTTGGGCAAGCCACGCTGTCAGCCTCAGGGGAAGGCAAGGGCACACTCCTTCTGAACAAATCTTACCAAGAAAACCCCATGGTAGGTTTGCCTCAGGGCCACTTTAAGTTGGGAACAACTTGAAGGCACACAACAAGGTTTCTGTACAACAAGCTAAATGGCAGGAATGTCTATGTGTGTTTCTCTCTCTCTCTCTCTCTCTTTCTTTGCCTTTTTCTTTCAAAAGAATCAGCCAGAATGGACCAGTGCAGCCACAGTGCTGGGATCTCTTTCATCCAAGAGATCAGTTGCCACACAACCTTGTGTGCCGTCTAGCACATTCCTCTAGCACATTCCATTTTCCACTCTTATCTTGGCATTGCTGGGTCTCAGCTACAGTTCTGCATTACAATAAAGCTGTTTGTTTTTATATAGAATATTTTGAGAGCAGGTCTATGAGATGGTAGCAGGACTGAAAAATTAAAGCAACAATGGGCAAGACCAAAATGATAGGAAATAATTAGAAGGAACCAAATATCTTTAGAAATGGACATGTCTTCACTTCTCGCATAAGGCAAAAGAGAGAGAGAAATCAGCAGTGTCCATAACCTTGCTGCTACTAATAAGAAGGCCCTGTCATGCATCCTAGCCTACCAAGCCTGTGAGGACAGAGACAAAAATTGCTGAGCCTCTGATGAAGAATATAATGGACAGCAGGCTCAAAAGGCAGTCCTAATATAGACTAGTTCCAAGCAGCAGAACTTGAAAGCAGCTGCAAAGCCACCTAAATGCAGAAGACAGAAGCAAAAATGTTTTAAGGAATTCTGACAATTGCAGATTTAAATGAGGATTTTCCTGTAATCCTGAATTTAACACTCTTTTCTGTCTTTGCTTTTTAACTCCTCCAGTGGATAGCAAATCCTGCTAATGATATGTATGCAGACACTGTAACAACAGTGATACTGGAAGTTCAGTCAAATCCCAAAATTCATAAAGGTATTTTTCTCTTTTTATTTGTATGAATGTGCAGTGTTGTGAAAGGATGGGAACCAAAACTATATTCAGTGTTGTGCTGCTCAGAAGTCTGAGCCCTGAGTTATACAATGATACAAATTGTATTTCTTAACTGTGAGTGAGGATTTGGGAACAAGTTTAATGTAGCATTAATATTAAGTCAATTTTATGTGCATACATATTGGTATAATTAATATACTTGAATGTTCTTCCAATTCAAGTAATTTCAGTCAAAGAATATGCTATTAATTCAAATGGAATTGTTCAGAGTGTAAAATGACAGGAAATTAATTTTCATAACAGAAAAGGAAGTACAAAGTTGCATGCATATGTTTAATGCCTAACTGTATCAATGCAAAAGTGTTAGTGATTCATAGAATAATAGACTTGGAAGAGACCACATGGGCCATCCAGTCCAACTCCCACACTGGCTCTCTCAGCTTTAATTGTTCTACTTTTTCACTTCCATATTGAGTGAGAGCAGCTTTTTTTTTTAAATTAGAGGTCTTTGCAGTGCTATAGGCTTGCTCTGTGCCTTGTCAAAATTATAATTATCATTCTCGTCTATAAATTCACTTATTTTTATAAGTTTACGAATTACATCATGAGGCCTGTTCTTTCTCTCAGTCTGAACTGGATACATAGTATTTACTTTACTTAATTACATATGGGAAGCCTTTTAGACTTAAAGCAACTCAGTGAAATATACTAAATTTTTTGTTGATATTCAAAACCTGATATTTCTTAGACACTCCCAAATAGCAATGACATTAAATATGTTTTTCAGCTGTGATACACAAAATTCCTAAAAAAGAAGAGATAGAAGCCTATCACAAGAAGATGGAGATCATGCTCCAGTAAGTTCTGACGCTGCATTGTGTGAATGAAAAATATCACTGTAGCTGTTGGTACAAATATATAGCTAAAGTAATAACTAAGCCTGTAAGCCTGTGGTTCCCTCAGAGGGGGTCCACTATTTCACAGCCTATACCCACTCAGCCTCCATGGGAATATTTGTGGTCGTTGCTTCTCTAACTGGTGCTCTGATGCTCGCAGAGGCAAAAAGGGGAGATTCAGTGGTAGTTTGAAGAAAGGCACAGATTTGCAGGAATCAGTTACCCCAACACACCTCTGGAATCAAGGGAACTCTGAAGGTGGATCCATAATTTCCCTCCCATTGCAATAAATGTGAGAAATCAGAAGAGTAAAGGGGAAAAAACCTGAAAGTGGTAGGAGAAGGCAAAGAAATGGTGCTATTACTTTCGCTGTGAATCTTCTAGCATCATCTAATAATACTTCCTTTCAGAATTATAATACTCATTGTGCCTGCATTCTAACCAAAGTTAAGCACTCCCAGCTCACATCTAGTTCAGTGCAAAAGTGCTGAATAGGTGTAACCTTTTCCTATTAATCCATACATCCTAAAGTATTTACTTGAATTGTGCCCTATCCTTAAATTAACAGTTTTTCATTTTGTTCTTTAAAGCTGTCTAGGATATGAGATAACTTTATGCTTTTTCCTAGAAACAGAGCAAACCTTGCCAGAACCCTCATATACGGATCAGAGAATAGACTAACAAACTCAATATTCTTTGCCTTAAAATCTTTTCTGGTCCTGAATGTAGTAGAATAATTGAATCCATTAGATTTATCTATGTGTTGACTCACCATTCAGCATTTGATTGAGAGGGTCTACTCTAGTTGGGACTAATCAAAACTATGCTAGCTTTTTTATTATTATTATTATTATTATTATTATTATTTTATTTTATTCTTTATTCAGTTTCAAAATTTACAATAAAATAACAACACATCCAGTTAAAATCATCCATTCCCCTTATATCCCCCTACCCCCACTAAATTCTTTGCATATCTTTTCCATCCATGTCATATTTATAAATCTGTTCTTTTATTTATAAATCATAGCATTCCTTTTCATAGTTAACACATACTTCCCTTTATCCTGCTTCATCATACACTTCATCCTTTCACTCACTCTCTGTTCGTTCATCCTTTATGCTTCATGCTTTCACTTCTTGTTAACTCCTAAGGTTTCTTCTATCACGTTATTCCTATTTTACTTCCTATGAATTCACCAAGTTCCATTCTGATCGTATTTTTTGCGTTTCTCATTCTTCCTGCCCTATTCGGGATATGCCTTATTTCCCTCTGTATTTGGTCTATTACTTACATTCTTATGTTTGGTTTCTACCCAACCATTTTGTCCTATAATTATCTCTTTTCCCCGGTCCACCTGAGGATCTACTCTTAAACCTTCTCCATCCAAAGCTCACAATTATGAGAATCCCTTTTTTAATTTCATAAGTCTTTTTAACCCACAGTCTCTATATATTCTCTATATAATCCTCTACCATTCTCCAACTCTCCTCATGGTATCCTTGCATTCTCCCTTGGATCATCCCTGTTAGTCCATCCATTTCTTTCATTTCAGTCACTTTCACCACCCATTCCTCCATTTGTGGTGTGAGTTTATTTTTCCATTTCTGTGCGTAAACTAACCTTGCCGCTGTTATTAAATAAAGAATCACTCTCCAGTGTTTTCTTTTAACTCCTTTCTCTATCTTCTGGGTCATATTTAATAGAAATAGTTCTGGTATTAATGGCAATTTAATTTATAACATAACTGTTATCCTTTCATTAATTTTTTTCCAGAATTTTTTTGTGTCATCACATGTCCACCACAAATGGAAGAATGTGCCGTTATCTTTACCACACTTCCAGCACTTGTTCTCTATAGATTTGTGTATCTTACTCAGTTTTGCGGGGTCTAAATGCCACCTATAAAGCATTTTCAAATAGTTTTCTTTCAAGTTTCTGTGCTGCCGTAAATTTATTTGTGTCTCTCCAACTGCTCTCCCATTGTTCAAGATCTATCTCATGTCCAATATTCTTACTCCATTTTATCATTGTCTCTTTAATTTTTTCAGTTTCCAGTTCCCTTTCCAGCAATAACTTATATATCTTAGATATCATTTGCTTCTTTGACTCAAATATTATTTTCATAAATGGGTCCTCCTGCCTTACTGATCCAATCCCCTCTGCATTTTTGTCCATTATAAATCGTTCTCTCAATTGCCTATATAAAAACCAGTGGCACTTGAATCCCTCTGCTTCAATTTCATCCCTCGATTTTAACAAACATTCATCTGATTTTTCTTTTATTATATTATTGTATCGTATCCATTTATCATGTGGGTCTTTCCACCTCCCGTACAGTGCTTCATGCAGGGATAGCCATTGGGGTTTTCTTATGTAGTATTTTTTCTTGAATTCTAACCAAATCCTTAACAATGCTCTCCTTACATAGTGATTTTGAAAGTCTTTGTCCATTTTATATTTCTCATACCACATGTAAGCGTGCCATCCCATTCGCTTACCCATTCCTTCCAGATTCAATCATTTTTCATCTTGCAACATAATCCATTCTTTGATTCAAGAGAGACCACTGGCGTTATAGTATATTTTCAGGTCCGGTAAGTCAAAACCTCCTCTTTCCCTTTTTTCTGTTAACAATTTCCACTTAATTCTTGGCCTTTTTTTTTCCCCAGAGAAATTTTGACAAGCCCCTCTGCCACTCTTTAAAGGGTTTTTCATGAACAATAATGGGCAGATTCTGAAATAGAAAATTCAATCTGGGCAGCACATTCATTTTTATGGCCAAGATTCTCCCCAGCAAAGATAAATTTAAGGAACTCCAATTTTCTAATGATTTTTTAATTTCCTTCCAAGTCACTTTATAATTGTTCTCATATAATTCATTGTTTCTCTTTGCTATCCATATTCCAAGGTATTTTATCTTATTCTCTACTTTAAATCCTGTAACTTGGACCAACATTTCTTCTTCCACCTTAGTCAAATTCTTTGTTATAATTTTTGTTTTATCCTTATTGATCTTCAACCCAGCCACTTCTCCAAATTGATCTAGTTCCTGTAGCAAAATTTCTATGTTTAATTCTGAATTCTCTAGAATAATCAACATGTCGTCAGCATATGCCCTTACTTTATATTCCTGGTCTTTAATTTTGCATTCTCTTTTCTTTGGGTCACCTCTAATTGCATTCAACAGCACTTCCAATGTTGTTATGAATAAAAGCGGCGATAATGGACAATCCTGCCCTGTCTCCTTCCATTGTCTCTCTTTTTTGATTTTTCTAATTCTCTCTGCAGTTTATCGTATGTCTCTTTTGCTCTCACTGTATTGGTAATTTTGTATCTCCTCTGCTTATACATATACGATAGTCCCTCCAATCTCTCCCACTTATATGCGATTCCATGGTTTTGCAATAGTTGCATTAGAAACTTGTACTCTTGTCTTTTCTTCAAGATTTCATATGGTATGTCTTTGAATATCTTTATCAACCTATCTTCAAACATAAGTTGTTTTTCGTAATTTATTTGCAATATTTTCTCTTCAGTCCTAGTTCTTGTGAAACATACCATGACGTCTCTTGGCCAATTTTTCTCTTTCGCGATTCTCGAGTTTGCTCTGAAGATTCGGTCAATGTCCCTCTCCATGTCTTCTTCTCTCACCCCTATATAATTTGCTAGGACTGTGATGATTTTCTCTCCTAACAATTCTCCTGGTGATTCCGGAATTCCTCTCATTTTGATGCACTTGTCTCGATATCTCAACTCATGCTGATTTATTCTCAGTTCTTCCTGTTTCCGAATTTTCTTCGCTAACTCCTTTTCTTTGTCCAGTTGATTTGTTTTGGCTTGTATCTCTTGTATGTCTCTTTTCATTGAGGTGATATCCTTACTCATGTTGTCCATTCTTTTCACGATGCAGTCTAATTCTTTTCATATGTCTGCTTTTATTTCCGCCCTTGTATCTTTCATTTCTTTTCTCATTTCTGTTTTTAGACTTCTGATTTCATTTAAAATCTCTGCCGTTTGCCACTTCCATCGAGCCTCTTCTTGTGGTATCTATCAGTTGTATTTGAGTTTGGGTCTGAGTTCTAGTACCCTTCCTTATTCCAGATGTCATTTTCCAATTATTATCTATTAAAGTCAATTAATTAATTATTTAAATATATATTTAATTATTTTTGATGTATTTCCACTTTTCCAATGCTAGGTGGAGATGTTGTGCTTTATTCTTCTTTAAACCACTTTCACTTCAAGGGTTAACAGGAATATTTTCTTATCTTGAATTGTTCCTTCAATATATACCGTCCTTGCTTTAGTACAAGGACATTTCTCTTGCTTTTGTTTTAGTTTTAATCTTGTATGTCACTTATCACCCCCACCTGTGGTTGCAATGAATTAGCACCGTTCTATTCCAAAAAAATAGTTAGTTATAAACTTTATGAATTCTAATATCCCCCTTAATTTTTAATTGAATATCTTATAAAGGTAAATTACCAATATGAGCAAGACAACATAGACAATGCAATATAAACAATCAGGCTCAATAAAAAGCAATCTATCAACCAGTCAGATGCCAGTTACTGAAATTATAAATTAACTATCAAATCAACTTCTGTAGTTCAGAGTACTAATTTAATTCAATTTAATCCTATTTCCTATATTTAATATCTGTAAATATTACTCACCTATAGCTTAAAGCAATTTATTTATATTTCCAAATATCTATCTGTATTCTACTTTTGAGAGTAAATGTTCAGTCTCTTATTCGAACTTCTCCTATAAACCTTTTCCCTGCGGTTTTTCAAAGATCTGCCTCCGACTCCGCTTCCCAGCAAGCTCTAGCTTTTCTTGCGAGCTCCACCTGCTTCTTCTGATGCACCACTCTTAAACGCCATTAAACACCGTCCCACCGTCTTACTCTGAATCCAAGTCTTTTTACTTTTCACTGTCTGTTTCTTAGTGGTTTAAGGTCTTAATTTCTTATTGTCTTACTATCTTAATGTCTTAGTGTACTTTAATGTGTCTTTAATGTAACTTAATGTGACGCGATGTGCTTTTAGTCTGTCAACGCTGGTTTGCTTGCACGTCCTCCATCAACTCTCCTCCGTTTAATCCTCCCTCGTTGCTCCATTTTCCCGCTCCTACAATCAACATCTCTCAGTTTTATTTCTTAATTTTCTTAATTTTCTTCTTATTTACTTCTCTTTCTTCTGAACTTCTGTGTCACAATCTATATCCCCGTCCTTTTTCTTTCCAATATTCAGTATACTATTAACAGCTTACAGTCTCCGTTATAAAGCAGACAGCGAGCTCCAGCATTCCCCGAGCTCCAGCTGTGCTCTGTTGTTCCTTTATCCTTTGTCTGTCGTCTTTCTTACTTTATTGTCCCTTCATTGTCCATTCAATTTTAACTCATCTCGCTTATTGTTTTCTTAGTCTCAGCTCTTCCCCCTCTCTCTGTAAAAAGTTCCTTTACCCTTTCTTACGCTTCTTTGATTGTGACTCTCACCTCCTCTTTCCCCTTTGGGATTTCTTACCGATCTCTCCTGTTTCACGTGGATTCCCCCTCTTCTTGTCCTCTTCACGTCTTTTCTTTCCTTTCTAACGATCTGTCCACTTTTCCAATGTTAGAGACAAATCAAGATTGCAACTCAAGTGAAACCTTTCTCGCTTTTAGAATTATTATTTAAGTCTCTTCAATTTAAAAAAGTCTCGGACTCCGCTGAACCACTATGGTGGCTACTGCTCAAGCGAACGTGGTGGCTCTGCGACCCTCTCTCTTTTGGCATCCAAGTCCTGCTGTCCTCTAGTCGAAAGGAGAAAATTGAGGTCCCCGTCGAGCCCCTCTGGACCCCCTTTACCGGGGGGGTACTCTGCCGAGTGTAATATCTGGCAAATTCACTTGAAATGACAGCTTCGGTGCGAGCTTTCACACCGCTTTGCCGATCACGGAGCCATTGAGACCTGGAAGTCAAAACTATGCTAGCTTTTAAGCATTTTAAAATTCACTTCGTAAGAATGTTTAAATTTGGTTCTTTTTATAAATATATTTGAAACAAAGTAATCTTGTTAGGCTGCAGTCCAAAGCACATTTGCCTTGTAGAATCATAATACACTTTGTGCTTGCATTCTAGCCAGTTAGGTACCCCCAGTTCCATCTTGGGAGTGAGTTCCACTGAATTCAATACAACTTAAGCTTCAGTAGACTTGACTATGATTGCAGTGCTAGGCAGCCTCAGTGGAATAGGTTGTAGGTATATTAAGTAGCTTGCCACTATTCTACGTTTGTAAAAATAAACCTTTCATTTGCAGGGACATATTTGGAGAAGATTGTGTAAGTGCAAAAAAGGATAATATACTGAGTATCACTGTGGATGGAAAAACAGCAAATCTTTCATTGGATACACGGGTATTTACAACTAAATTTGATACTGGTTTGATTTGTGTTATGCAGCTGGTGAGATGTATGCTCAGAATTTTCTTATTTAGCTCACAGTAATTTTTGAAATGCATAATGCAATATATATTTTGTTTGCTCTTGCCCTCATTCTCTTTTGGGTCCTCAGGCTTGCTGCAATTTAGTATGCAATAGAGTAGTAAAGAGAGTGTTGCAAAACTGTTGCTTAAAGATCTATCCATTCTCTATCCAGTGATATTGAAACTACTTATAATTAGTAAAAGCACAGCCAAGTTAAATATACTTAAGGATTATAATGACTCATATTTCAGAAGTGCTGAAGATACATTGGGGGTCAGTCTAAGATAAAAGATTACTTAAAATTGGGAAGTTAGGAAGTTATAAAAAAGGTAGGAATTGGCAAAAGATATTTAGGTTGTTCACCTTTGACCTATCAGAATAGTTTTATGGGTGTATGCTGAATAGATTCTGTTCTGATGGCTGGATAATGCTGTATCACAAGAAACATGCTTCTTGAGAACATTCCCTGTAGCTGTTTTATATTGCTATGATACACTCATCCAGGCATAATTCAGTTCATTTAAGGTCATTTATTTATAATCTATTTATTTATAATTTATTATGGAGCCTTGGTGTCAGTGGTTAAATGCTGGTACTGCAGCCACAAGGTGGTTGTGAGTTCGATCCTGCTGGGCTCCAGGTTGACTCAGCCTTCCACAGGTTGGCAAAATGAGTATCCAACTTGTTGGGGGCAATTAGCTAACACATTGTAAACCATTTAGAGAGCACTTAGCTGATAAGCGGTATAGAAATATATATGCTATTGCTGCTCAGAATTTTTTGGGCAGCTTACAATGAACCTCACATTCTGGATGTTTCTAAGAGACAGAAGCGGGAGGATTAAAAAGAATGATTCAGTCCATTTACCATGAAAATACAAAGAAATGTGGGATGGCATTCTCTTTAATATTTGTGATGTCAGAAGATGAACTTATGACATCATAAATTTTGGAAAATATATTTAGATATTGCACCATTGCGGTAACTGGAAGTACCTGCTAAAACCTACCTTTTCAGCAGCACAGCTCCTCCCAACAGAAGGATTTCTGAGGTCCTGGAGAGCAGAACAGTGTGCAATGACATCTCCAGCCCGCTCCCTGCAGTGAGTCCTGTTGCAGCTGCCTGTCACAAAGTACCACACTCTCCATTGCCTTGGAAATCTTTGTTGTGAGGGACTGCATGCTGAAATGTTAGAGGTTTGGAGGTGGGGGGTAGCGTCAGGAGATGTAGCTGCAACCATGGAGCTCGATCACTGAAATTGTATCTAGTGATGCAGGATCGCAGCTTCAGTTCCCTGTCCAAAGTAGCACTCATGATTAATTGGTGATCAAGATGGTCCTAATGTTAATTTTCATCTCAAAATATCAGGCTACAGCAAAGCAATTATGCCAAGTAGCAATGTAGCCTTGTTGTGACACATAGTTTTTTTTGTAAAAGCCAAAACCAAAAAAACCCCATGCTATTTTGCATCTCATATTGGAAATAATTTTGCAAGTCCTTCTCATTTCAAAAGCATAGTTACCATATCAATGAGGGGCAAGTGGAACTGTGTAATGACAGCTTCTTGAATGGGTGAATTTCTTTACTCAAAATGCCTCCTGTGCCTTGCTATGGGGAATAGGTGGCCAATTTTGCCATGTTCCTCATCTTGACTGACTTTAAGTCAGGCGAAGCCTTATTTAAACCAAGCTGTAAATTGGATCCAGTTAAAAAGTGTATCTTCGGGGCTTAAAAAGCCTGGGATGGGAGTCAAAAACATAGCATGCTGTTTTAGGTGGTGGTGGAGTCATCTCTGTCTCTCTTTCTTATGCTCGCTCTCTTTCTCTCTGTATGTGTATCTGAGACATAAAAAAAGGGGCAGGTCCAACTAGAGGAATGTGCAGTTGGAAAAACTTGGGTAGTTCTCCACCCCATTTTAAAGGAGTTTAAAACTTTTGTGGTTTTAAGTAGTGTAAATATCTGAAATTGAATCTGTTTTCTTTTTTCTCCCCTTTTTTTGTTAGACCGTTGACCATGAGCCAGGATGTGAAGATGATGATGAAACCCTTCGGGAAATGGTGGAGTTAGCTGCACAGCGACTCTATGATGCCATCACTCCTTTACAATAAACCGACTGGCCGTTGTATATAAGGGTTCCATGGGGGGCGGGATTGCTAATTAGTTTGCAATCATTTTTAAAAAAAAACAAATTTCCTGATCTGTCCCAAAATAGTGTTGTACAGTAAGATAGAATAATTTTGTTGCCAGCATTCACCTGTGTCAAATAAATTGGGTTTTTTTTAGTAAATTTAAATTGATTTGTTTATTATGGATTTAGTGCAACTCTGAAATTGTGGAATCCAGAAGACCTTGCAGAGAGTCTCATTCAGCTTCATTAAAAAAAAAAAAAGGTTTTCGCAGTATTCTTCCTACTTCTGAATGCTTTAATACAAGTCACTGTATTTTGTATTCACAAACAAAAAAAATGGGGAGCGGACAGTGCTGTTCACCAAGCAAGGCCTACTGGAAAAATAAACCTGGATGCTGAATGGGAGCAGGAGGGAGGCTTGTCCCCCACTCCCCGGGGTTATCAAGGATCAAGACCACCGAGGCTCCTGTGTAGCAGTGCCCTTGAGGAACTACTATTTAGAAGTGCTCCAGTTTATACAGTAGCCATCTTTGTGTTCACTTCCTCTATATTTTCCCATTGCATGACGTATTGTTAGGTTTACAAACAACTCTGTAACATTCCATTTATTATTATTTTCTATAACATACCATTTATTCATTTATTATCTTCATGGCAGTCACATTATCAAGTGTTACTATTTTGTATTCTGTCTCCGCTGTTTTGGGGTGTGTGTATGTGCCTCCGAGTCACCCATCGACTTACGGTAAGCCCATGAATTTCATAGGCTTTTCTTAAGCAGAAATATGCTAATATACATCCCTAACGCCCTGCCAGTCTTGAGCGCCTCCCCCACCTTAAAAACAGTTCCTGGACATACAATCTTTTCTGAAGTAAACTATGGCCATTTCCACCCTACGCTGTTCTAGTGCTATTATTCCACTTTCAACATCCTATGGAGTCCTGGGATTTGCAGTTCAGGGAGGCGCCTTTAGGATTCTCAGCCAGAGAGAACTCTTGGGCCTCAGGAAACTACAAACCTCCGAATTCCACAGGACCTTGAAAGTGGAATAATAGCACTATAACAGCGTAGCGCAGAAATGGCCTGTGCCTCTTCAAGGCAGGCAGAAGAAAGTGACAGATTCCGAAAGCATGACAGGCCGGCCGTTTTCTACCCTTTCTTTCGGGGCAGCACCGCCATCTGCCAAGGCCCCCGCGGGAGGGGAGGGGTGGGGTGGGGTGGGGGGCGCCGCCTCACCGTCTCCCTGCCAAAGGCGCGCAACCTTTAATGAAACCTTGGCCGTTCAGAGTCGGGGGCTCGACGCAGGGGGGGATACGCTATTTCTGCCATTTTACTCGCAACGAGGGGCCAGCGTTGCATCGCGCTTCCCTCCTTTCCGTTCTTTATGTACAGCTGCCGGGTCCTCTCACTCTTTTCTCGCTGCGTGCCTTCAGGCCGCTTCCAAATTATGGCGACCCCCAAGGCGAGCCTACCTGGGGCTGAGAGTGCGTGAGGGGTGCGCGAGGCCACCCGGGGGCCGAGCGGAAATTCGAACCCGGGTCTCGTGGGCGGGAGTCCGACGCAAGGCCCCTCCGCTCCTTGAACGTAGACCTCGCCCCCGGAGGCGCGCTGCAACGGCTCCGCCCGCTCCCGCCGCTCCTCTCACCGCTGGAGCCGTGTGAGGACGTCGAGGGGCTGGCGACGGGGGAGGAGGACGACCACCTCCTCCCCGTCAGCCTTCCAGGGAATTCCGCCTTCTGCTGGAGCAGAGGCGGCGGCGGCGGCGGCGGCAGAAGGCGGGAAGCCAATGGCTTTGTCGGAGGCGGGCCCGCGCAGCCGGCTTCTTTGGCCCCGGATCGTTCTTTTCGGAGACTCCATTACTGAGGTAGCCCCGGCTCTCCCCGCCGCGCCCCCGAGGCACCCGGCCCTTCCCCTCTCTTCGGCCCGCGCCTCTCGTTCCGCTTGCACCCCCCGCCCCGCGGAACGAGAGTGGTGTGGCCCCCGCCCCCTTTTCTTCAGAAGAAAGGAAGAGACTGCAAGCGAGGCGTCTCTTCGCCGCACGCATGCGCGGGCCCAGCGCTTTGAGACCAGCTTCTTGGGCCGTTTGCACCCTACGCTGTTATAGTGCTATTGTTCCACGTTCAATATCCCGTGGAGTTCTGGGGTTTGTAGTTCCCTGAGGCCAAAGAGCTCTCCGGCTGGGGATTCTAAACGCCGGTCCCTAAACTGCAAACCCCGGGACGCCATGGGCGGTTGAGGGTGGAAGGATGGCGCTAAAACAGGAAATGGACTTGGATTGCAGTGGATCGCTTCTTTCCCGCCAAAGGAATTCAGAGCGGCAGACTCGTTTCTGTTTTTAACTTTGCCTTGACACATCCCATTCCCAAGTAGTTTTACTCAGAGTGGGTTTTGTCAGTTCCTTCTTCTGAAATATGGCCTTCAGCAGCTGGTGTTTATTCCCTAGCCTTTGAATCTGCTAGGCACGTGAACATTTCCAGTTTGTCCTTTGCTAATCACCCTCCAAAGGGATCCATAAAACAATTGGATAAAATTCCAAGTACCCTACAACTCAGCTGACCAAGGTGTTTCTGTGGGACATCATAAAACACTATACTGTTGTGAGAATGGCTTATATAGGGGCTTGTGACTGGAAATTTTATTTCAGTGTTTATTATCTTCCTCTCCTCTAGTTTTCCTTCCAAGAAAATGGATGGGGGGCATCCCTTGCTTACAGATTAGCTAGGTAAGGCATATCAAACTTTCTGGTTCATTTATGCTTTCAGATAATTTTCTCTGAAGAGTTATTAAGATGCATGGTAACTGTTTGTTTTTAAGGACAGCCACAATGATGTTGAGACACAATATCAAAAGCCTCCATGTCGTTTTCCTTTCTGTTTCTTAATTCTGTGTTGTGGACATAGACTGGAAATATCAATCTGCACCTTTTTCAGTATCTGTCAAAGTACTATCCATTAAAAGAGACTGTTATCTAACACTAAAGATGGGGGGGCCAAGGAGAAAAGTTCTTAGCAAGGGTTAAACAGTTCTGCACAAAGGTTCAGGCACTAAAATATAGTTCACTGTAAAAAGGAAAGGAAAGATTCAGATTGCAACGTTCCTGGGACAAAGTCCCCATGAACTCATTGACACTGACAGCGCACTAAATGCTAACATATGACTGTACTAGTAACAAAAGGCATCTGACCAATTTGTAATATTTTAGAGTAGGGAATTACTGTAGAAGGAGACTTTTCAGATAAAGATACATTTTCATTTTCAGAAAATGTGATGTCTTGAATCGTGGACTCTCTGGATATAACACACGGTGGGCAAAAATAGTTCTTCCGAGACTGCTCCATAAAGATTCTAATGCTAAGAATACTGTTGCAGTAGCAGTCTTTTTTGGAGCCAATGACAGTGCTTTAAAAGGTATATTTTTACTCTTTTCCCCACCCCAAATCCTCTCTTTTGGACTATTTCATTATATTTGATCTCACAATGTTATTACGTTATGTCAGACACAAAAAGCCTAAACACTAAAAGCCTAAACACTTACTTTTAAGTCTTACTAGCCTCAGTCTCATTATCCGTTGCTCAGATTGTGCTTTTTCATTCTTTATTTTTGTTTAAAATTCTTGGTGCAATTCTCAAATCAAAATATTTTCAGTGGAGCTTATAGGTAAATAGTAAAGAGTTTTTTTAAAAAAAAGATTATGTCAGCCTATAGCAGGACAAGTGAAAAGAGTGACATGACTAAGGAAAATGAATACCTCACCACAAAGAATTTCAGTTTCCTTATCTAGGCACTTTATTGAAGTTTCTAGTAATGCCTCAGGGCATGGGCTAGCCTTTGTTTGGAGAATAGAAGTGAGGTCAGTTGTGTACAACAGCCTACGTGGCTGTCTTTGCAAAGTGTTTGGAAACTACAGCTGGCACAAAATGGAGTGGCCTGGCTCTTGTGAGGCATGTACTTTAGAGACCACATCTCACTGTTTTTGCTCAGTTTCTTTCTGAGCTTAATACAGAGCTGCTTCCTGCCGTATAACGCTGTCCAAAATTTGAAATGTTCAGCATAAGCCCTGCTGTGTGTCCCCGCAACCCTGAGGTAACCCCACAAGACAAGACTTTATCTAGCAGCACTTCAGTTGTGGAACTTATTCCAAAGGATGTCAGGCTGGTTCTTCCTTGTTGAGCTTCCAATAGGTAGCCAAAACTTTTTTGTTTCATATTGACTTTGTTTTTTAACATAGTTTTCACTCAATCTGTTTTTTTAGGGTTTTTTTTTTATTGTACTCTGCTTTGAGAGCCTTTGTGTACAGAAAAATAATTAATAAAGATTTTAGATAAGTAAATGCTCTCACTCATTTATCTTTTTGTTTTTAATTGTTTCTGTAGCAAGACATGTAGCAAGCTAGAAGTATATTGGTATTTGAATTTCGTTCAGTACCTGAATTGTAAACTAAAAAGTTGGGATGTGAGACAACGTAGCAACTTGCTCCTATACTGTGGGTACTGTCCAACTGAGTCCCTGCTGCCTGTAAGCAAAGAAAAGGGCATGTATACACTGGGAACACTGGATTCTACCATGTGCACCTCTATCTCACCTCCAAACTACCTTGCACTTGCTTTTGAGACTCTTCTATTAAACAAAAATCAAATTTAAAAAATAGATAATGCAGTGATCAAGCAGAGGAAGAAGATGGGATAAAAACATGGAAAGTGCTCATATACTTCCCATTTCTTCCCCCCGTTAGTCCAGCCTGGGTATGTATATTTTTTTTAGATTTTTTTTTAAAAAAATTGTGTATTGTGTATTTTGTGTATTGAGGTGTGGGATAGACCTCTGGTGGGAGACATGTGAATTGTGCCCATGCAGATTATTTTACCACTTATCGTGGCAAATAGTACAATATTTGTGTAAAAAAAAGTTTCATTTGTCTAATGTGATTAGTCAGCCTATTTTGTTGTTTGTTCTCTGGGATTTATCACTCAGTACCATTTGTGAATGACCTTCCTTACTCCTCCTGAGTTGTAATATAAGGAAGTAATGTTAGAATCTTGCTTCAGTATGAACTATTTTCCCTGAACAGATGTGAATCCAAAACAACATGTTCCACTGGAAGAATATACTGACAATTTGAAAAGCATGGTACGATACCTCAAGTCTGTGGACATTGCAGAGGATAAAATTATTTTGGTGACACCACCACCACTCCATGAAGCAGCTTGGGAGAAAGAATGTATTGCCAAAGGTAATGGGCTTTGTCCCTCATTTTGGATTAAGATGTTTTTAAAAATTATTTGCATTCTTGAGTACAAAAGAAAACCCCAAACCACACATATTGCTATACCCTGAATTTTCTTCCAACTTGAGTTCATAGTCTCTCTTTTCTTATTTTGTGCAGGTGAAAAATTGAACCGTCTCAACTCTACCACTGGGGAATATGCCAAGGCCTGTGTTAAAGTGGCTGAAGACTGTGGCACTCATGTCATTGATCTGTGGTCACTTATGCAAAAAAATAACCAGGTAGGTTATCTGGAAATGTCAACCATCTCCTTTTCTGTCACAAACAGTGATGTGAGCATGAAGTTGAGTAGCAAACTAAATCCGGGATGCTCATTCCTTCAGTTGAAGGAAGAGTTTGTTTTAAAAACCCATAGTACTCTTTCAGTCGTCTACCAGTGTTTCAATGCTGTAAGCTGCCTTAGGTCCTGCGCCAGGAGAAAGACTGAAACTGAGTGGATGGATGGATGAATGAATGAAAGCAGTACCTACCTGAATACTTTTGGCTCCAAGAAGGAAATTGTCAGAACAGTCCACAATATCTTTTTTAATTTCCATTTTAGGATTTTAGCTGCTATCTCTCTGATGGACTCCATTTATCAACGGAAGGAAATAACTTCCTAGCAAGCCAGCTTTGGTCGCTCCTGGAACAAAGAACCTCCACCCTCCCTATGCTGCTTCCCTACTGGCGTGATGTGGATTGTCTCCATCCTGAAGCTAGTCTCCTGGGGAACCCTCATGATTAAAAATGGCAGTAAACACTGGCTTTTATGCAGATGACAGTAGTGTCTGTACACATGCAAAACATTTCACTTTTTAAAATTAAACAGCAGTAATTAGATACGAATAGCGTATGGTTTGGACGATGGATGATGGCAGCTGTAGTTCAAACACAGCTGGAGGGTTCAAGGATTGGGGAAGCCTGCGCAAAAGATTCAAACAGTTGTTCTAGTGTTCTTGCATTGTTCAACAATAAGTATTGTCCTGCTGTGATTAGGCTTTAGAACTATGTACACAGGGGAAGTCCGTACATATTAATGCAACAGATTAGTCATTTATTGGTGTAACTGTCAACTCAGAGCCTTTCAGATTTATCCAGCATTATGACTCAGGAATGTGCTGGCTGCCACATGACACTCTAATTTTTTCAAGACTCTTTCCTCTGCGCTCTTAGTTTTTTTACAGCATACTTGCTTTCTTTTCCTAGAAAACAAGCCATAGTGGTAATGGTGTCTATGATCCACTTAGCGGGAAAAAAGAATCATAGAATTGGAAGAGACCACATTGAGTCCCAACTCCCTGTCATGCACGAATATGTCATCCAAGCATTCCTAGTAGATAGTCATCTATCATGGGGGCTATGAGATGAAGCCCCCACAAAAGTGGAAAAAACACAAGAATCATAGACCCCTATTTTTAAACTTGAAAACACATTTCTAGGAATCTCTAGAACCTCCAGAACAGAAGTGGACCATAGAATTGTGCTGGAGGACCTAGACTAGAGTCCTATTTCCATGGCAGGGCATATACAGTGAGGATTTTTTAAAAATAAAATAACCCATAAATAATATAATAATAAATAAAATAACCCACAAAAAATAACCACAAAGAAAAGGTTAAGAGGGGACATGATAGCTATGTTTAAATATTTGAAGGGATGCCATATAGAGGAGGGAGAGGGCCTTTTTTCTGTTGCTCCAGAGACTAGGACAAGGAGCAATGGATTCAAGCTGCAGGAAAGGAGATTCCACCTGAACCTGAGGAAGAACTTCCTGATGGTCAGAGCTGTCCAGCAGTGGAATATGCTGCCTCGGAGTGTGGTGGAGTCTCCTTCTTTGGAGATTTTTAAGCAGAGGCTGGATGGCCATCTGTTGGGAATATTTTGATGGGTGTTCCTGCATACCAGGGGGTTGGACTCAATGGCCCCTGGGATCTCTTCCAATGCTATGATTCTAATTCTGTGTATGCTGAATCCATGAAAGTGACAGGCTGAGTGTTCTTGAAAACCGTAAGAAACACCCACTCCCCCCCCCACTGAAAATAACTGGTGATCCTGTAGCTCTGTGTAGCTGTCATTTAAAGTCTTAAATGCTATAGCAATAGATTACTCAAAGCTCAAGCTGTACTTGTTAGACTAAGCTTTTAGTCTAGCCTCAATGCAAGTGTATCAGCTTTTGTCACGATCTACTTAACTGAGAAACATTAATAATGTCAGTGAATATTAGCATTAACATTAACTGAAATACAGTAGTGTAAATAAGGATGCTAACCAATCTCTTAAAATTAGAATTTCTCTCTAGCCATGTTCAGAATGTAGCAAGATGAATAGGTGGGATTGAAAACTGTAGTCTCCTTTGGTGGAATATTCAAACCAAGATCTTGTTGGATTATTCCATGTACCTATAGCACCAAATTGTTAATTCAAGAAGTCCGACCAAGAAAGTCAGCATGTGTGCCCTTTGCATGAAAATTCTATGAACGCCAATGTGGTCTGGACCAATATTCCCCTAAAGCAGTGACTGCAAATTCTCACTCTCAGAAAATGTTAGGACGCCACCAAAGGACACACTTGTACATATTTGTATAAAAACATTTTAATACATTGCAGTGAGTGTTATCACTCCCTGCATAAAGTTTACAGTTAGGTATGAAATCTAACTGTTACCAGACTATCTATACCAATAACAAGGCAGCACAGATTCAAGTACTGGTGTGACAAGTATCCATGAAAAAAATGCATACTTGTCACAGGTCTGTTTAATTTCCAGCAGATATGAAAGAATACAGGTCTTTTGTAATAAAAGAGGGGCTGTTTCATCAGATACACCTATTAAAATTACTTATGCAAATCAAACTTAACGTAGAACATGATTATGTAACAAAATAGCTACTCCAGCAGAACTACAGTTAGCACCATCCTTTTCCGCCCTGTTATGGTCCATGTATTTCTATAATTGTGGGAACCAATCTAGAGATCAAATCTCTTCTGCCAAGGATTACAGGAAGATTTGCCCCATGTTGGCTCATCCACTACGATCCTCCATAAAAGAAGAGGCGGAGTAGGAAGAAAGGAATACAGCAGAAAGTACCCAGGGGTTGCTGTTTGTAGATCTCGAGAGAGGGATCAGAACTGTTCCTACAAGCCAGGATGAGGGACGAAAGGATCCACACATAGCAACGTGTTACTTCATTCCCCCCATTGCATCAGGAGTCAAAATGTGTAATCCAACAAGCAGAACTCCTGTGTACTCGTCACTGAAATAATCATAAGTGCTAAGTGGACTGAAGCGGGCAAGCATATGCTCTATACAATGCACATCTATGCTCTTCCAAATGAAAAATATACAAAATTTTATTTTTCAGATGTATGCCATGAAAGTCACGATCAGCATCCCTATTCTTTGTCCCTCGTTTTGACAGGCAGAAGTTTGCTTAATTGCTGGAATTAATATTTTCTTCTAGCAGAGCTGAAGGAATGAAAATAGAAGACATATTTTACCCACTTTTTAAAAAAAACAGTGGAGTGATATACACACCTAAGACTTGCTAAAAATAAATGAAACTTAAGGTTGCTCAGGTGTCTACTGGATTGTGGTTAAACACCAAGTGATGAAAAGTCTTACATCAAATGACCATGGAAACATTCCAGTTCTGAGATGCATATTAAGTAATTTATTGCTCTCTTCAGATTTAACTCAAATCCTACTACCTTTGTAAGTTTCCATTATGTCAAAATGGTCATAATTAAAAACAAAACACTGATTACTTTAACTGTACACTTTAAATTCAGAATGCTCTGCTACAAGAATCAATAAATTTTAGTTTTTTGTATTTTTACCAAATAAAGGAGGCACTGTCTTAAGCAGTGCTGTTCAACTATAAGAAGGCACATTATAAAAATAGACATACAATATTATATCAGGCAGATATGTGCTTCTGTACCACAGGCTGAAGGAAATCTTCAAATCTGATCTATAGAATACAATCCAAAGGGTTTCATATATTTGAGACTTTACTTGGGTGTGTTTTTAAGTATCATTCATATTGAAACCAAGGAAGATCATACATATGGCCAGCATCTGCAGTATGTCATTTCCTTGTTTTTGACTTCTCTACACATGTACACACATACACACACACACACACACACACACACACACATAAATGATCTTTATAATGAAATGGCATTGGGTCAATTGGCTGAACATGATTGTGCACATCAAAGTCAACAGCTCAAAAGGCAGTGAGAGGCTAGCACTCTGTTTCCTTGCTGTCCACTCTATGTTGGCGTTGCAATTTGAAGGACGATGCTTTCTCACTCCTTGTGACAGGATGGTCTGTCAGATCTTCAAAGGATTTAGCAGTTGTGGTGTTGTTTGGGAAAGGATCTTTTTCAAAAGGATCATCCTCCTCAACATGAGAATCTGTACTTGGATCCTCTTGAATTGTGTCCATTCTTTGGTGATCCAATTTGGGAGCCACTGTTACCATGAGCACTGGTGCAACAGGCTGCAAGGGCTGATGCCGACTCGTAGATGGCACAGCAGGATTGGGCTTGATGATTCGGACAGAGGCTGAATCCATGCTGCTCAACATCTCAGCATTCTGCAAAGATACAAGCAGGATGCAGTTATGCAAGAATAAAGAATAAAGGTGACTATAAAACTCATTGTTATCTCATTGTCTATGCTCTGGCTCTTTGCAGCAGGCATGCCTGATGACTATATCTATACAATAGGTTCTAAGTAGGAACATGACCAGGTGCTGGGGTCCAAAAATATGACAGAAGTATAACTACCCATGCATGTGATCTCAAAATTCTGGCACTGGTTGTATGAATGAACTGTCTTCAAGAAAGATATTTAGGACACATTTTGGGGTGTAATTAAGAACTGAATCAAGTACAGGCAAAAATTATAAAATTAGCCTAGTAGCAATAACAAAGTGAGACTTCAAGCCCCCTCCCAGAAAATTGCCTTCCAGTGCCCTATAGGTGGTAATTTTGCTTTTTTCCCCTTTGTTCTCTGGGTAATTTTAGGGCCAGAAGTTATCCAGGTCCTGTTGTAAGAAGGTATATCCTGGGCCAAAAACTTGCCCCACACCATAGAGAGAATTTAGGAGGAAAAATAAGTAAGTTAATCGAGTAATTTTAAAAATGATTTGTTTCTAGTGGGGCAGTGGAGCCATGCAGACCCCTAACCGCCAACAGCTGCCTGCCCCTGCTGTTTGGAAGAGAATCCAAATACGGTATTCCTGCTTTTTGAGAATAGTATTCAGCTGAACAAAAAGCATTTAAAAAATCAGAAAAGAAAAACAGGACTTAAACAAACCACTCAATTAATTTAAGACAGGCATAGAAACACCCCTCTACTAAAGTTCCAGAGTGATTTATAAAAAGATTTATATTCAGTTCTGGGAGACAGAGTCATTCACAGAAAACTTCATGCAGAACATCAGACCTGCTTCTCAATACTTAGAAACCTTTATAAGACATTTTTGGACTAGATTTTCTAAAAAATACTGAAGACACCCTGTGTACATAAGGAAACTTACACTAGGACCAAATAAAGATTTGGTGTTTTCTTCATACTGTCTATCCAGCTTCTGGTCCTGTTAAAAAAGGGAACAATAACAAGTCAGTTGTAGAAGCAGTTGCTGCAAAGTGCACACAGACTTCTCCACTACCTGACTCCCTTCTATAAGGCACATACATCCTTACCCAAATGGACAACAGCCCATGTGAAGCTTTGTAAGCTGGGGAATAGACGACGACAGGACTTAAGGAAGACCCCAAGTCTATGGAAATAAGCACATTCTGGATGCCACTCGCACAAGTAGTTCTTTGCACAGGTGAACTAGCTAGACCTGCTGAATCAACTTCAAAACTATCCAGTTCTTCATCATTCTGTACATGCAAATTTCCCCTTGCCTCTAAAAAGGATCACAGACTTTGAATGGAATCCTTTTTGGACAGTTTGGAACATATCCACAAGTCTGCTTGCCTTATAATGAGACTATTGCCTCCATTGCCTTTTGGCAACTGGAATGATCTAGAACATTTCCTTATATGATTCATGCTAAACCCATTAATGGAGCTTTACACAGCACCAGCAACATAAGATCAGTCTTTATTTTCAATAGGGTATTTAGAACCTCTCATTAAATGGCTCATCTAGAAATGGTAAAGATGTTCTTTGAATGCCAGCAAAGCTTTAGGAACTTAAAATGCCCAGATTTGAAGTGGGGCATGGAAGGGAAAGAGAGCCAGCACAGTGTAGTGGTTTGAGCACTGGACTATGACCCTGCAGGCCAGAGTTCAATTCCTTACTCAGCCATGGAAACCTTGGCCACATCGCATACTTTCAGCCCCAAAAAATCTCATGATAGCTTTGCCTTAGAGTTGCTGTGAGCCAGAAACAACTTGAAGGCACACAATAACAACGTAAGAGCCAAGTGTTCAAATATCTAGATGATATCCATGAATGAAATTCAAGGTTATTTTCTGCACATGAGGTGAATATTTCGTATCTTAAATGCTACTCTGAATTTCTGGCCAAATACACATAAAAGTGCACTTGAAAGCATAAGTTTAACTGGCATTAAATGTACACTTACCACACAGTGCACAAGAATACTCAGAGGAATCCAAAATAGTAAGGAAAATACAAGCACAGATCCTACTATGTTGTCTGCTAAAAATTTTCCTGTTCAAGAGAGAAGACACATTCATTTCTAATAATACTGGAGACAAACAAAACATCCTTGGGTCAAAATTTACAACCCAATTCTAGAAGCTTTTTCAAATGATTAATGCAGCTGTCACAGGATTACATTAATGTTTTTAATATAGAAGTGTACATTAAAACAACTGAATGCTGAAGCATGCTGATGTTTTAGAACTGGAAAGTTTTTGCTGATTATCTCATTATGTAGTCATGTAACAAAATTATAGAAGAACTGTAATCCTGAAAATGAAATTGGTATCTACTCTACCTATACGTTGGATTGAGAGTGCTATATACATTAAATTTTCATTAAACGCAGTGAAGTGTTCTATGGTTTTTTTCTTTTCTGCGATTAAGTCAACTAGCTGTCCCATCATCCAAGATTGTTCTTTTCCTCTTTTCAGTTCAATGTCTTGATTGTATTTGCTGTCTTTTTCAATTAAAGCTGTCTTTCCTAATTGCAATACTAGCCTAAATCTTTTGATCTGAGCAATGAACCAGCTGGAATGACAGAAGTGTCTAATAAGCAACAGGTAATCCACATATGAAGAGTTTTGATTTTTCACTATAGATTTAAACTACACTTTTTAACCTCAACTACACACATCTTTAAACCAAGGATACACTATCTGTTTTTAAATTACATTGTCCTATTATAAAATCATGAACTAAGAATGGGAATGAGAACACTAAAGTAACACAAGAACCCAGAGGCATCTGATTGCTAGTGGGTTCAATGAAAAGAAACAAGAAGTTATTTCACCATAGTCTTTCTGCTGATAGCAAATAGCCTCTGAGTGTACATATCTACATGTCTCTATGTAGCTAAACAGCACCATCTTCATACAAGAGGCAGGTATAAAGCAAGCCTGGGGTAATCCAAGTGCAGAAGTACAAAAAAAAATTTAAAAACTAGGAATAACTCCCCCCCCCAAAAAAACAAGCAAATGGGGACTGAGCATGCTCAGTGGTCACAGAATACTGAATGATCATTGTGAGGCGGGGGGGCAGAGGAAATGAAAACTAGATGTGGCATTAAACTGGAGAGAGACTTGATTTGTCTCATTTTTACAATGCCGTAAGTTACTGACAGGCACAGAATCATAGAACAGGAAAAGACCACAAGGGCCATCAAGCCATTAGATTAGGAAAAAAAACTTTGGAAGTTTGGGCAAATTCAAGGTCAAAAACTACTAATCCTGATGGGTAAGACAGAATTTCTGTGTTCATGGGCAGAACATTTCTAGGAACCATGGAGGGGCACATGGGGACACACAGATATGGCCATCACCTTCATAGTTGCTCATGAGCTTCTGAAGTTATATAGCTGGCTGATATTGGTGCAAGTACATTACCGAATCCATGCAGTGCAAACTGATTTCCTTGTAATATTTCTTGAAACAGAAAGGACTACACAATTTACCCCAACTACATGAGTGACCAGCATTAATAACGTGTTACAGACCTACATTATCGAACACAATATGCTTTGTATCAGTATAGCACAGCATTCTGAGCCCAATTGTTTCATGATCTGATTAAGTAGTGAGAACAGTAACACTTTTGTGGCTCAGGAAGTATGCCCTTCAGAAGGTAAATGTTTTCCTTCCTGAAGTACATACAGTATTTAGTGCAACTGTTCAAAATTAAAGGCGGATTGCTGCTTTTTATTACACTTCTATTTCAAAATCATTACCTTTATTTATGAGTCACCATTACAAACAGGAGTACTCATAATATTGAAGACGATTAATAGAAGCACCCATTTTCACCATTCACACGCTAAAAATCAAAGTTATCAAGACACTAAATAGCAGGGAGGGGGCAGCAGATTTAAGAACAGGAATTGTGGATTTCAGAGTGCTGAGTGTGGCTTACCAAATGTATTGATGCTAAGTTGATCAATGAAATCCCAAAGTCGTTCAATCACATCTTGTACACGCTTTTCACATTTGCCCTAAAAGACACAGTGTTGGCTGAGAAAACCACCTTATGTAATATAAATGTCAATAATACCATAAGGAAATGTGTTAGAGAAGTGGTAGGGAATCCCTGTTAACTACCACAGACACTGGAACCTCATTACCCAAACCAGTGAATTACTTAATATGAATAAGGACATAAATCCCAGCTATTTTGATAAAATCATACTGAGTGTTGAATTATTACAGAGCAATTTATGGGGAAAACCATAGTAAGATCATGACTGGCTATTCTTAGAAGAGTACTTTGTTTTCCCTATGATCAAATGCCAGGGAGCTATAGTGGTTTACTTTTTGTAATAGGACTCAAGGAGACAGGGTTTGAACCCCTGTTCAGTCATGGAAACTCACTGGGTGACCTTAGACAAGTCATATTCTTTCCGAGGAAGGCAATGAGAAACCTCTGAATAAATCTTGCCAAGAAAATCTCAGGCTGATATACATTGAAGATGACCTGAAGGCACACAACAAAGACAACGACTCTGGCCCAAACATAACAGTGGCCATACATCATATCACAATGAGGAGACAAGGAAAAACTTTTGTGGGCTTGCTACCTAGTTAAGACCCTACAATGCAGCAAGAAGTGAGGCTGCAAGGTATATTCCTTAGATCAAATATACACATCATGAGATGTACAAAAAGCTATGTTCTACCATTGCTATGGACAGCAAGGGCCAAGACTAGGTCTTCACAAACCAATAAATGATACAGAAAGAGAAAGGGCAGAAGATGCAAATAGAAGAAATAGCAGAAAGACCCAGAATATACACATACAACAGGCAGTAGATACTTAACTATGGCAACAAAATGTTTGATCCCAGAACAACAACAAAAACAGTCAGCTTATTACGGGATATGAGGCAAAAGGGAAACAATAAAAGCAAATACGTTTATGGTTTAGTGATAGTATTCAGAGAAAGAAAGGAACACACTACACTGGGGAGTCCAAGTAGCATACTCCAATTATATGCATATATATATGGTACTCACATTCATGTCACAGAATCCTACAGTGCATGGCTTTCCTTTCCTCAAATATAAGAAATGCTGGCTGGCATTAACATAAGGGCTACACCTCCCATACTCGTCTCGACAGCAGACCTTGCAAGAATCATCCGTTTCTGAAAAGAAGCAAATCAACAGTCTCACAGGTAGGTGGCAATTAATGCGTTATTTTTGTTCAAGAAACACAAAGAACCTCCAGCTTCCACCTGGCTAAAAGGGGTTCCACATCTGGCCTTCTCCAGCAGGTCATGCCCCTTCTCCTTCTAGTGTTAATCTCTGCCTAGTGTTTCTTCAGCATTAGGACAACTCCACTATTATTTCCACTTGGGGAGCAGAAGAAAGATAGTTTCAGTATTTAAGCTTCAAATACCCCAGTCTTTATATACTTTAACATTTTAAAGAGTGGAGTATTCAGGTGTCTGAACAGACATACACACAACTGAGCTGTGCTTTGCAGGTCCAGGCTTACTCCTGGGGAAAACCGTAGAGAACTGGGCTTTGCTTTGTATGTTTGGGGAGAAAACTTCCAAATTGTAAGAGTCCTAAGTACTCTGTCTTTGCACCGCTCACTCCTACGATGCAGCTCTTCAAAAACAAAAAAGCAAACAAACAAACCAAAACTAAAACCAAAACCACCACACCAGGAGAAAAGGTACAAAATCTGCTCTGATGGCAGAGAAGAAACATTTTAAGAAAGATTTTAAAAAGCTTTTTGCATTTTTGACAGCATCTCAGCTGTCTCAGCCATGATAAGAGATGCCCTTGGCAGCAAAAAAACTACAATACATAGTACAATAGTGGGATGCTAGGAGGCTGCATTAGCTCCCTAGAAGACTTTGGGGACATGCACTCCCCCACTCACACAAAAAAATGTTTTTTTGTCCCTCAAATGCCCTCTAGGGGCTGTGGGTGCATTTTTTGTCATGTTACTAGGCCTCTAGGCCTGGGAGAGGGGATTTTTTTTCAAAATGTGATTTCTGGTTAAATAAGGCCTCAGTTTAAATAAGGCCTGTCCTGCTCCTAAAATGCCTATTTGGACCCTCAAAACAAAGCAAAAACACCTCCCACACTCCCTAGAGGGTGTTGGAAAGTCCTGGGAGCTACTAAATGTCCCTGGGGGACTGCATGCAGCCCTCACATTGCCCATCCCTGCCCTAAAAGTTCAAAGTATTTTTATTCAGAGTTGCCTGAACAGGAAAAACTAATACAGTATAAGGAAAGGAAGGTGCTAAGGAAGCCACATCAATACTTGGCTTCTTAAAAGGAGATTCTAACGGATTATGCCTAGAATGATAACATATTCAATGGGATTTAAGTATACAAATAAATCAAAATTCAAGGTTTATTACTCATAAGAAAACTTTTAAAATCTATACTAGAGTAATACCTTTATTTGGCCACCTCAAAGGATACAAAAAGTATGCAAAGATTTTTTTTTCTGACCTTTGAGCTCGCCTAATGGAGTTTTGAACTTTTCTTATGGCCAACTCAGCTACCACTGCTTTCTAAAGAAAACATTACACTTCTGCCATTTGTCCCTGTCTACCTGAATCTAGGAGAGGAAGAACAGACTGAAACTTTTTTCAGGATGATGTGTTCAATCTGACAATTTGGCAGACCACTAGACTGATAACACTGGTACCCAGTCTCAGAGCTGAAGAATTTCCCAATGTCCAACAAATCAGCCAGGCCGAAAAGCACCAGCTCCTTCAGCCCTTTATCATCTATGGTTACCAGTGGCAGAGCTTGGAGTATGTGCAGGGGAGGTGAGAGGGGGACAGGGCTACAGTGGGGGGGTGTGGCCACAGCGCGTGGGGTGTGGCTGAGGTACATAGGGGTGTGGCCAGGGCACGCGGGGGCATGGCTACAAGCCAGGATACCCAAAAACATTGCTACCCAGGGCAAAGCGCCCCCCTGCCTCCCATTCCTACGTGACTGATGGTTACCAGAATGTTTTCAATGATCTGACCATGGGCTCATGAGAAAACAAGCCACAGGAGCTCTCCTTCCAGTCTGCAGAGAACATATTTTCAAAGGAACTGAAGAAGAGAATGTTGTCCTCACCATTGCAGGCACACGAACGCAAGTTCTTCACCCTCTCACAGAAGGGTATGCATTCCCCATCTTTACACCTGCCCAAATCCACACAAACGGTGTCATCTGGGGCATTCCCAGGAGCAGGACAATCACTGCTGTTGCCTATGAACAGATGAGAGCAGCACAAGACTACTTGAGAAAGAATCAACAACAATTTGCTAGGGGCAGATGAAAATACGGAACAAGTCTGAGGTCAGAAAGCTTCCTACCACAGAAACCAGGAAGTGCTGCTGGGACAGGAGGTGGCTAAAGAAAGAGCAGCACAGAGAGCAGTATGGGAGAAAGGGAGTGTTAAATCCTTGCAATAAAATTATCATCTGTTTCCACCCACTTACCTTCAAAAGCTTGCATGAATGATTAAGATCCCTACCCTATCCTAGTTTGCCTTTGCTTTCTCTCTACTTGGGACCCACTCTACTGCCACTACAGAGGGAGACGATAAAAACAGAAATTAAGAGGCACATACAGGCATTTAAAAAGAGGCATGAGACACACAGATAAAACCAAAAACACCACACCTGTGCAGTAGGACTCTCCTTTACAAGTAGCATTGATGGCTTCCTGGCACTTCTTCTGTGCGCTTTCAAACTGGCAACCTTTACAACAGGGACTGTTCCTATCACTGAAGGAGGTAAAGAAGAGAAGGGAAAAACCATAAGCTACCAGAAAATCTGAAAACTGAAGTTTACAAACTCATAACAGATGCAGAATGAAAAGCGCTGTTTAGATGTCCTACATTCACAGGAAAATCTTGAAAAGTTAATATTCAGGGAGGCTCCCATCAATTGCCCCACTGCCTTTCCCTACTCATGGAATCAAACATTAGTCTTCCACTATAACACTGACACTAGTGAAGTGATCTTATGACAAGTCAAATTGCTGGCAACCATTAATTCAGTCTACAATACTAGAATCTAAAACACTAGGATCTCCCTACACACACAATTGGACATGTCTGTGACTGAATACAGTGGGACCCCCATATCCATGGGGGATTGGTTCCGGGCCTCCCCACAGATACTGAAATCTGTGGATAGTACCGAATGCCCTGTCCCACCGCCTGCCCCAGGCCCAACTGCCGTGGTGGCGAGTGGGAAAATGCAGGGAGGGCGGGATCCCATGTTCCCTGCTGCTTTCCTGTTAGCCACTGCCATGATTGGTCCAGAGCCGGAGGCAGGAGGTGGGAAAACAGTGAGAAGCACAATCCCGCAATTCCCGCTGTTTTCCCGCTGACCGCCGCTACGATCAGGCCCGGGCTGGCAGCTGGAGGAGGAAAAACAGCCTGCCGCCAGCTCCGGGCCCAATTGTGGCAGGAGAGGTGTTTTCTCACCTTCAGCCACCAGCCCCAGGCCCCAGGCCTGATCGCAGCAGCAGCCGGCAGGAAAACACCAAGGAGCACAGAATCGCACTCCTCATCACCTCCTGACGCCCACCCCTGGCTGATCCCAGCCAACTGCAGATAACTGAATCTGCAGATCATGAATTCAGGGATACAAGGGTCCTACTGTATCGCACAATTCATTTTAGATATTATTAAAACATCTACCTTATAACAAGGAAAAATATAATGAAGGCACAAGAGGCACCTGAATTAAAGGGGAAAACACTACTTTTTAATCCCCACATTTTTCTCTTAGGTGGAGGGAAGATTTTCTGCCCCCCTCACCTGCATGTAGCGTTCTGCCTTAGCACGCACTCCGATGTGCAGCAAGGATCATCGTACAGGTGCAAGAGGCCAGGATCACATTCCTCGCCTTCGTCAACTCTGGAGTTGCCACATACTTTGTTGCTACGCTCCTTGAAACACTCTGGAGCTTTGGTCTCGATAGTCCTAAGTATGGATTCTTTACTGCAGTTTGAAAACATCTGAAAGCATTACAGAGACAGAGGGAAAACAGCAGCAGGTAAATGTGGAAAGTTTTAATTTAGCCAGTTTCTCTACTGCTTCTTGCCTCTAGCAATATCATAAAGTAGTGCACAGCCAGTAAAATAAGATTCAAGAAGTCATTAAACTCAAAATATTAAAAACCTGAAACATTACATATCCAGTTGAATTAACTAGGATATTTAAAATTAGATGCTCAAAACAAAATTATTGACATGGGCAGCACTGTCAGTCTGGGAAAGCCTGGGTGAATCCTGGTTCATCTTTTCTCTACCCTGCGGTTTTTGGGAAGCAGCCTTCTGGAAAGAGAGGTTTCTGGCAAGGGCTCAGAGGACTGAGCAGGCAGTACAGTGGGCTTCTGCCCTCTCTCTCCAGCATCTGCCATATCCTGTCCTTCTGCCTCTCCCTACCACATGACCTCTAATTTTACACACCTGTCTTTTAATTACAAAGGTTGTCACATACACAACGCTCCCGCATACAAAATCCACATTAATGTGACAACGTAACTAAGGCAGAATAAGTGGCCTGTGCCTTCCCATGACTTCTCATATGCAAAAACTCCATTTACCTATGCATAAGGAGAAACTGCACGTAAACACAGACACAGGTAACACATAGAATCCACATACCTTGTTGTTCTCATGATCTCCACTCACAGCAATTGGGTACATGACATATTTTCCACCCTGGTCTTCCGTGGGAGCACATTCTAGCATGCCATCAGGATCATGCTCTGCACCAAAATTATGTCCCAGTTCATGTGTAGTAACCAAGTCAGCTTCCTTGTCATACAAAAGATAAATATGCATTAGAGCCATATTCATTTAATATGGACTGATTTATTTTCTTTTTTGACTCCTACCTTACAAGTATTTTTAATATAGGTTTGCCTTTGAGAAAGTGCACTGATTTCTAAAATGTGCCAAATGCTTGCATTATCAGTAGTGTTAGATTACTGGCTCCCAACTTTTGGCTCTCCAGATATTTAATACTTAAAACTCCCAGAATTTCAACAACTGCCATGCTTGCTATGGCTTTACAGAGTTCAAGTCTAAAATACTGGGAAGGCTGAAATTCAGTGTATTAGACTGTAAGGTAACTTTATGTCACATTACAGTACCACAACTGCTCACTCATTAAGGGTGCTTTCCACAAAGTTTTGGCAATGGCAATCTACCAGAAGGATGATCCAGACAAATAACCCAAGCTGACACTGGGTTATATTAATACACTGCTTGGGAGATTAAAGAAATCATTAAGTTAAAACTAGTTTTACAAAGGACTCAAGACTGAACCAACAGCTGCTCAATATTTTCTTTGCCAATGCCTCAAAACAGAACTAGACAAGAAATGGAAGAAAGTTTTTGCAAGAGGCACTATCAGCACAGAAGAGACCCTTGATCACTCAGAAGCCACTGTAAATTAACAACAGCAGCCATGAAATTAGCCTGGAAAAGAAATTATACTGGTGCAATATTCCACCTTTCCAACTACTGCCAAATTGACACTGAAGTTAACCAACAGCAAGACATTCACGGAAGCCACAGCTTGTCTTAAAATACCTTGGTAAGTATAGTTTTGCCATAGTTCTTTGTGCTTGTTAAGCCACTGTTGAGGTAGATATCCTTTCCGGTTGCTGAATTAGAATATGCTACAAAAACAAACAAACAAACCAGGAGATGTTTTGAGAATATATGCTTCTAGTGAAAGAAAAAAGAAATCCTGTTATGTATTGCTTAAAATAAGAATTTTCTACAATCCTCCACTGCCTTAAAGATTAATCACTAATGAATGCATTCTTAACACTGATGGATAACCTATCACATTCAGGGAAGAGAACAAGAACATCAGCCTCTAATGTTTGGAAAGGATCACTGACATAGCCCCACCCAGCTTGCTTGTACTATATTGCTAGTTTTCTCAGAATCTTAAAAGGACAACCTCAGAGGAAGGAGAGGAGCTCCACGTATAGAGTAATGTATGTTTGTGTGTATGTGTCCAAATATGGTACACATAACTAAATACACACTACTTAGATGGCTCTAACATAACTTAATATCTGAAGCAAGAAAACAGACATCTTGAGGAAGTTAAAATGTCTCCTCAGCTTCAATGACTTAATGGAAGAACTAGATTGTATTCTTGTTAAATACATGGCAGCGGCAGCAGCAGCGCTCACAAGGGACAGGATTGGACTAGTGATGTTCTCAATGAACACGGATACTTCATTCAATACAGCAAGAGTGCATAACTGTGATTGAGGTGGGGGCTGCAACAGCACCTTTCTACATACTGGAAGTGATGCAACATCACTTCCAGCCACCATTTTGGCAGGTTTTCAGCTACTTCAGTTTCTTTGGGGAGGTTTAGGGGTGCTTTGGAGGGTCAGGAGAAGTAAAGTGTTGTGCTTTGAGCACAGTATGGGCAGTTTGGAGGCAAAAAAAAAGAAAAAAAGAAAGGGAGGGGGAGGGAGGGAGGGAAGGAAATCACTCAAAAATTGGCCTAATTTTTTTTAAGCTAGTCTAGCAGCTTTGGAGGGCTTCTGGGAGCCCATAGGCTGCATTTTAAAGGGCTCCAAGGACCTCATATGCTCCAGGGACTGCACTTTGACCATCCCTTCTCTACAATATCCAAGTTGACTCCACAAAGGCAACAGGAAAGATCAAAGTTCCCGATCACTTAAATGTACTGCCCATCAGCTCATACTACAAATACCGGATCAGTGGTCATTTTCAACTTTAGACACTTTGATTCATGTATAAATCTCAAGTACGTAAAAGAGACTTACCCTTTGGGCAGATGCCACCATGGCTGTTTGGCCTCTGAGATCCAACATAAGCCAAGCCAAGAGTACCCATATCAAAATCTTGATATGTGAAGAGGTGAGCAAGGCATACTTTGGCTGCTTTTTCAGCTATATCATAGCTGAATTGCTATATGGGACAAACAGTTTAGAGAAAAGGTTTGTTCCTAAGATGAGAGATAGCAGTTTAATTGAGCTAGAAAGATTACAGTTCTACTATCATCAAATGGTGTTCTTCCATACCATCTTTACCAAAGACATAGCACAACCATTTTTTAAAATGTACTTTACAACCCAAAAATATGTAGTCAAAATGTTCTGGAATTAGATAAAAATACCATAATATGTCTTCTGAATTAAGGTTGTACAATTAATTAAGGTACACAAGGGACAGGAAGTAGCTGCAGCGGGATTCTAGCTATAGCCCAGGTAACTAAGGAAGACAAGTAAAATGACTTCTTCATTTTAAGCCAGGTAATTGGGCTTTCCAACTTATAACTCTCCACTTCTCTCTTTCTAGAGAACTGTTCCCCAGTCCTCAGACTGATCAGCATAATTTCCTTATAAGAAGTAGTCTGCTGTTTCCTGTAGATCTCCATGATCAAGTTCTTGCTTAAGTAGTAACGAGTTATTCTCTTTGCAACTAAGATGCCTCCTTTCATATATCACAGAAAACACAGGCATGGTTGCTAGGCAACAAGAATTGCACCTCAAGAATGAACTCCAGCCCAGTGGCGTACATGGGATGGGTTTACAGATGAGAGGAATTCTACGCAAGGCAAAGCTTCTGTGTGTCTTAAGCCTTCAGTGAGATCTTGGCCAGAGAGGGTGGCTAGTCTGTGCTTAAGTAGCTAAGGAAAAGACATAGAGAACTGGTGTCTAAGGGCGGGAGTTACTGGCACAGACTATCAGAATTCTGAACAATTTAATGTATCAATACTGTATGAACTCTAATAAGATACTTTATTTCTAATGTTACTATAATAAAAGATATAGTTATTTTATAACTGTTGAGTCAGACTGAGTTATCTAAATTCACTGATAATACAGAGAATGTGCTGTCTTAAAAAACTGTTTAGTTCTGACTGAACATTTAGACCCTAGCTCTGTCACACAAAGGTTGTGATAAAAGAGTGAAGTCAAGGCCACATGATATTGACAGGGCGCCTTATTAGAGTGGAACTGCCAAACCAATCTGAAGAGGAAAAAAAGCCTGTCACACACAACTATACATATGCGCACTTACCTCTAGCAGCAGTTTTACCTCCCAGGCATCCTTACTCTCATCAGGCTGACTTTTTTCCATATTGTAGTGTTTTTGCCCTAGAGCTACAACTTGTGGCTCACTGTGAACAATAATCTTTATTTCAAAAAAAAAAAAAAAAAAGAAAAGAAAAGAAAAGAAAAGAAAAGAAAAGAAAAGAAAAGAAAAGAAAAGAAAAGAAAAGAAAAGAAAAGAAAAGAAAAGATAATTTAGGACACTAAATTCAAACAATAATAGAAAGGATGCATCACAATGATTAGACTTGTCACTGTAAGAGAAAATTTTGTCTTCTACTGTAAAGCATTATGGGCACTTTGGCCTATCTTATGCCTACTTTTACGACGTCTTTATACGTCCTCCTAGCCCCCCTTTCTTTCTTATCCTCTGTCCAGATGGAAGTTTTTAGTAGCATTAGCACTGGAAGATGGTGAAGGAAGGCTGGAGAAACAGAGTTTCAGTGTCAGGATGCAGCTTTGTGTCTACAGCAAACAATGCAAAAAGAGCTTGAGCTGGGTAATAATGGGATTCTTCTCTAGCTGACCCTACTGTAGCTGTGTGCAGCTGACTACAACAGGCAAGGTGTGTGTGTGCCTGCCCACACAGCTGGCTCCAGAATCTGTTACTAAGCATGTTGAATGCCAAAAGGGGGAAACAAATAAGACTGCCTCACCAGCCGCTCCCATCAAGTGAACAAAGAACAGATCTAGAAGTTTGTCCACCAATATGGAAATCATAAAAAGTGGGAGGATAAGGAAAGAAAAAACTCATTGCTGGAAGCATTTTGGAAGAGCCTTTCACTTGGGCTCTTGAGGATTCAAAATGCTTTTTTTTTTTAATTACACAAGGGTTACCTGACCTGAAGGTTCCATTTCAAATGTGCATATTGTTAGTTTTGGATGCAACGTCTGCTGAAATTTGTTGAACTGCTCTTGCCTTTTTTGAGGTGTGGGCATCTTTCCATGTTATTTCTGTCACTGGTACCAAATTTTCTGTTAAATAAGACAGGCCCAGCAACACATCTACTTTGTTAACTAAGGTGTGCCTGTACTCGTGTATGTCTTTACATGGGCAAAATTCAATGTGTTCATTCACAGCAAGTTATTACTGAATATACACATAAAGTCAGAGAATATTTCAGAAGTAACTGATCTCAGCAAAGTTTCTGTGCTACACCCTGAGTAATCTTTAGTCAGTATGCCCAAGAATTACATCAAACAGGAACTGTTCATCAGTAAAGAACATATCTTAGACCAGTTCTCAACTTTTATGCTGGTTATGCACTGAACGTTTTAAACATAAGCAGACAAAATCTGACAAGAGATGATTTCCAAAAGGAAGGCTGGCTGGCACCTTCAATAGCAAAGGCACTCCAAATATGATCAACCTGATGCAACTTTATATAATTATACACATCAAATAAAATCACAACTTATATCATTTGTCTTGAGTATCAAATCTGAATATTTTACTGAAAATTATCTGATTCTGGTGTTCCTGTCTGCTTCCTTGTCATCTTATGCTTTATGAATGTTGGGAGTAGAAGCTGAAATTTTTCATAGTACACTTCAGAAAACCCACTGTGATCAATAGCACACACAGAGAAGCATACTAGCTGCTAACATTTTTAACATTATTCAAAGGAACAGTTCTACAAAATGAGCTCTGAAAGTCTATTTCATGAGTGCCTAAAGCAGTATTTCCTTGTTAGATTTTCCTGTCTCAGGCAAGATTTAGAGGCGTGAGAAGTGGCAAAGATGAAATAAGGAAGCTTTCCCTTGTGATTAATCTATGGGTCAAAATTCTCTGAACATCATCTTGCAGAGAGAAGTATCTCTGTGCTATTCCCAAAACTGCTGTAGTCTTTTTCAACAATACCACAAGTCTTTCAGTAACTATTCCTTAGCTTAAACCACATCAAATGAAGACAAAGTCACATGCTTCAGCCAGTGGGAGATTTAGTAACTGCTCTTACTACAGAAATTATTGCTTAAAAAGTTCCAACAGGATTGTAAACCTTTTCTGGGCTGCTATATCTGGCCTCTTCTTTAAGGTTTTTATCATTAGTAAGTGGCACATCAAGCAATAGCTATATGTGACGTAAACTGACATAAAGAAGATAGATATTAACACACCTGAGAAGGATGTAGGACAGATTTTTTTTAGTCATGAATATGAACATTAACTAATTCACATATTAACACACATTGCCAAAAATTTACAGCCTTTTCTGGGAGCTATCCAAATACCTGATCTATCTGTATGCCATATCCTTTGAAGTTTGCATTATCCCACGAAGTATTGCGATAGATGTCATCCACTCTGTCTATTAACTCAATCTGTGTACAGAAAGGGAGATAGGGTATTCAAGTTCATCCACTTTATATTATAAACACATGCACTGAAGAACAGAAATTGAACCAGAACGATTGCTTCACAAAATGTAAGTTTTAATATCCACAAAACAAAAAAAATGCCAATATACTTCCTTTAAAAAAATAAAACTAAAGGTGAGGGCAAGGGTAGTGTTGTGTGTCTTCAAGTCATTTCCAACATCTGTTGACCCTTAGGTAGCCCCATGATGGGACTTCCTTGGCAAGATCAGCTCAGAGGGGGGCTGCCTTTGCCCTCCTCTAAGGCTGAGAGAGTGCGACTTGTCCAAGGTCACCAAATGTGTTTCCATGACTAAGCTGGGATTCAAACTTTGGTCTCCAGAGTCAAAATTCAACACTCATACCACTACGCCAGGCTGACTCTCAGGGAAACTATAGCCTGCAGATATTTGGATTCTAGCTCCCATTCATCCTAGGGTAGGGCAAGGGTAGGCAAAATATCTGAGAGCCAAAGATTCTCTACCTCCAGTTTAAGAGCACTGAGTAAGGAAGAATCAAAGTAACGAAGAATTTGCTCCTCTACTGGTTTTCAAAATCTCATCAAATTCATTGGGCTTAAATCCAGTTGCTAATCTTAATAGGGCAGACCCAGTGACTCAATAATAACCTAGAAAGTTAACACTTATGTAAGTGCTACTGGTTCAGTGGATTTACTCTTTGGGAACAGCAGTTGGATTTAAATCTTTGAAGTAACTTGCCTATTGTAGTCATTCAGCTGGAGTAACTGGTTCCCCTCTTCATCCCAAATCATACATATCAGCCAAACTTGACAATAAACTTATTATATTTGAACCAAAAGCTACGTAACCATAAACTGTATTTTCTTCATATTCCATGGAGGAAAAAAACTGGCACAATGGCTGAAAAGCAACATGCACTGTTCTAAGCTACAGCTATCAATCAACTCCATCAGCACCTCTCTGCTAAGCTACCATAAAATACATATTAAATAGAACAAGACAAACAAGTCTCCACAGAAGGGATGGGAGAATCAGTACTTGTTGCACAACAAAAGCAAGCAGAATATATCCAGTTAAAGCAGTGGTTCTCAACCTGTGGGTCCCCAGATGTTCGTGGACTTCAGCTCCCAGAAGCCCCAGCCACTATGGTCAATACTCAGGGCTTCTGGGAGCTGAAGTCCACGAACATCTGGGGACCCACAGGTTGAGAACCACTGAGTTAAAGGTTCTTTTTTATTATTGTCCACACAATACATCTGAGAGGAAGCTTTAACTAAGCTCTAAGCTCAACAAGATCTGTTAATGCATTCTGTTTCCCACATCCTGATCCATACTTGCGAAACATTACATATTTGGAATATTCACATCCCAGCAATCCCCTAATTACAAGTGTATTTTGATGTATGCTCTTAGTTCATCAAGCAACTGACAGCAGAAAGTCATACTTACTAAGTAGTTAATTGTAGTGCTTTCCTCACTACGGCCCATGTGTTTAAAGAAGCGATGGTCTGCCACCACTAGCATCTTGCAAGTGTTCTTCAAGGGGTCTGGGAGAGCTCTTTTCTGCCGAGGGACATTCACTATCATGACAATTCAAGACATATCACATAGCCATCAACATAAAAAGGGTGCCTTAATGGTCAATCAAGAATTACACTGAAAGATCAAATAAAAATATCCATCTCCCCAGTAATCTTTCAACTGTGGTGGTACAGGGGAAAAAAAATACAAAACCAGAGAGCAACATCATTATACACTCAAGCAAACCTTCAAGACTTATGGTTGAGATTCTGATGGTATGCAGTGCATCAGTGGTACAGCTCACTCATGTTTCTGAACTTGTGGAAGATATTGCATTTTATAAAAATCATAGGTTCGGCTTATTTGCATACCTGCAAATACACTTTTATAAACCCAACAAAATGACCGCTTAGATTCTTAAAGAAATTATTTACTATAATACATCACTTTGTACAAATTTTGGCACAACTGGTAGGAGACATATTTGGGCACATCTGGTGGGGGCATATGTTCCCTGAGGTTTCCTACTGACTCTAACAGGTTGCTTTTCTGTGAGAAATCTGGATTAAAAAAACAAAGAATTTCTACTGAGGAGCCTTATGTCCTAACAGATCAATGCTGTTCTATCGGGACAATATCTTCTTCTACTATATACTTCTGCTTGACGGTATATGTGATGTCATTTTTGAAACTAATAATACTTTTAAAATTACAATAAAAAAACCACTTTTATCCATCATTAAGGCAGTAGCAGGCATTATATCCATGGAAAGAAACTGGAGATTTTGTTAAAAAGAATAGATGGATTTTATTCTCTTTCTGTCACAATAGGGAGAAAGAATGTTACCTTCTTCCAGCTAAATGAAAAAGAACAAGACAGACATGGAAACATTCATAGTATTAAGACAGGAACAGTCCAGTTTCTCTCTTCAATAAATTATATGTAAACCTCTTTCACTGTACCAGAAGGGAAGAAACACTCTGTTTCCTCAGTGTACCTAACGCTCACCACACTAGGCATCATAAGATAATAATACTATTATGAAAGACGATTTGTAAGTACCTGGATGCTTATGTCTGATCAATTTTTCATCCTTCAGCCCTCCAAACAAAAAACTTTGCTCTTCTTCCAATTTAACATAGCCACAAACTTTTGGGGACTGTAATCGTGAGACGTCCTTGATGTCTTCCGATCTATAGACCAAAAGTCTTCTGTCTTGTGTATCACTGAGAAACCTCCACAGTGGCTACAATTGGAAGAAAACACATCTGAGTGACACAATACACAACTACTCAAAAGTAAGCCCCACCGAGCTGAACGACACTTATTCTGAGGTAAAGGCATATAAGATTGTAATCAAAATGGATGACAGATTGAGAACTCTCTGTCCAGTAACCTAAAGAAACAACACAAGCTAGACACAAGCTTGGCAATTTTACTTATGTTAGATGGAACCTGCTCTTTTTGCCATAAGAAGGACATACATTTTTAAAATAAGTATATATGCCTTTTTACTGCGCAATTCAATGAAAGTAAAAACTGAAAGCAAGAAAGAACTCAAACCAATCTTATCCAAACAAAATCACTGTTCAGAAAATCTGAGGAAATTATACTCTTAGAAGTACAATTAAAATAAGGAGTAGTTTTCAAAAATCTTAGAAATTAAGCTAAAGTGCATGAAGCAGGTGAACTAAAAAAAGTATCTTTTTCATTAATGAAGTTCGCATGCATGCAGACCCTTCGTGGGAATATACTATTAAATGTATGTACCTCAACATTGTATTCTTCTTCATTGGTATTAATCCTCAATGTGACATCTTCATCACCTATGTGTGCTAAAACCTTAGAATTACTCTGACCTGGGGGAAAAGAAGAGTAAAAAGTGTGAAGCTTGGAAGTTCTCATCAACTGTGACATATAATGCTACCTGCTCCTAGCCAGATGCTACTTCATACCACAACATACCTTCCAAGAATGAAATTGTTTCTGAATCATTTTTGTAACACCTCCCTCAAACTGGATATTAGGATATATCACCTCCAAATTGAAAAGAACTTACGGCTACTATTTATTTGAGTTTTTTGTCTTTGAAAGAGGAAGTGCTTTGGGGGCAAATTGATGGATCATTTTATATAGACATAATCTAATTTGGCTCTCTGTAAATATATTATTGTAGGAAGTCTGACTTGCCCTGTTCACAGCTAGTGTGAAATTTCAGAAGTTCTCATGAAAACTGAAAAACAACAGTCCCATTGTACTCTTCCATTACACTCTATGATTGTGCAAAACTCCAGTAAAATCTCACACAGTGCAAGCAACAGTTCCAAGGGTGTATTGCCTCCTCCCTCTCCTCCTCCCATATGCTCACCTACAACATGTCCTGTGAAAAATTCTTGCCACTGTATGTGATACTCTTTTTCTTTGCCTTGGCCGTCCACTGTAAAGGCTTGAATGTTTTTTGAGAAGTGTTCTGCTGATGAAGTTAAGTATAATTTAAAATGTCTGTAAAAGAATTTGCTTCCATTTAGCATTAAGAGAAACTGCAAAGCCATTTTAAGACCTACCTAAATGGCACTAGCTATGTAGGCACAACACAAATGCAAAGCATGTTGTCTACTTCAGCTGTCATAAATTCCACAAGGAATCAGAAGAAATGTTCACTAGCAGAACATTTACATGGACACCTGCTGCAACACCACTCTAGTTTCTTCATAAACGGGTTTTTAATTCACAAGCCTCTTGAGAAGTGTATTGATTGATTGACTGACTGTATTTCTAGGCTGCTTTTTCTCAGCATTGGGACCCATGTACATATGAAAATATAACAGTACAGTCCTCCCTCCACATTTGCCAGTTTGATCTTTGCAAAGTCGATTATTCACAAGACATTCACTTGCCTACCCACCCCATTCTCCCCCTCCCATCATCCTGTGTTTTGCCCAGGCCCATGTGCCTTCCTCCCAAACACCTAGGCAAAAGGCAATCAAATGGGAGGGGCAGCCCCATGCAAGAAGGGGTACCTGTGCCCTCTCTGTGCATGGGGCTGCCCCCTCCAAATTGCTTGCTTTTTGCCCAAGTACCTGGAAAGAAGGCAGTGCACTTGGATGAAATAGAAGTGATGGGGGGGCACACACACCTCTTCTCCAGACACAGGGCTGCCCCCTCTCATTCAGTTACCTTTTACCCAGGCAGTAGGAAAGAAGGCTGCACCCAAGCAAAAGGCAAGGGAATGGGAGGGCCTGGAAGGGAATGGGCGGAGTACTCACTCAGGTGGGGGGGAGTCATTCATGTCTGTTTGTTTGTTTTTTTACTTTCATGAGGGTTCTGTACCCCAAACCCTCGCAAAAGCTGAGGGGCCACTGTACATCACTAACAGAGATTCAGAAAATATGCACTGACTGGTCTGATATGTCTGCAGGTATGACATCCTCCCCCACAAAAAAAAACTAAAAAAGAAAATGAGGCAGGCAATGGTGCAAGGAGTTGAAGAGGAAACAAGAGATCATGCAAAGCTGGGCAGGGACAGTTCAAAATGAATAATATTCTGGTCTGTTTCTGGGCACAATTCAGAGTGCGGGTTATGACCTATAAAGCCCAAGATTGTATAAAGAGCTGTATAAAGAGATATTACATGAATCTTCCTGGGTTTTGGGATCATTAGTTGAGGGATTTCACGCAGTCCCACCATCAGAGGCACATTTGGTGAAGACAGAAGAAAGGACCCTCTCAGTGGCTGCTGCCAGAGTATGCAATTCCCTCCCATGGGAGGCTAGGTTGGCCCCTTCTTTGCTCTTTTTCTGCCAGTGGGCAAAGACTTTCTTGTTTAGACCTTGCTGCTGGCAGCCAAAGACCTTTGATTATTACCTGGCCACTTTAGAAGGGGGTCTTTTAATGGGGTATACTATACTTTAACTTCACTATTATTTTTTAAATGCTTTTAAAATTGTTTTACATTAATTTTTAATTTGATTGCTGTTTTGGTTGTTTTTCACTGTCATACTGTAATTTTATTTCAGCTCTGTATTGTTCTGATGTATACTGTGAGCTGCCTAAGGTCTCACTTCAAAAGAAAGGTGGGATATTAATTAATTAAATTATAAGATAACTAAAGGATTCCTCATTCTTCTGTAAGATCCTGAGGACTTCTGCAATTTACTTTCTACAAGCAACTGAAACCATCAGGACTGAGAAACACCAAACCATATAGGTACACAAATTTCAATTTTGGAACAGTGTATTACTGATCTCTAACGGGGAAAAGCAGAAAAAATTTGTTTAGCCAACAGGGAATACAATACTGCAAAGAGAACCTATTTACCAAAATGAAAACACAATGGAGAAAATAGCACAAGAGCCAAAGGAACACCACAGTGGTTACAAAAATAATGATAAAACACAGAGGCCAGTTGTTCAAGTATAACCAGTAGTAAGAGGTGTCTCGTTCAATTTTTTATTACCTATGTAATGCTGAAAAACTTAGAAGTTTTTCTACATGGGACTCCGGCTCCAGGTCTCTTTTTTTTAACGAGTGCTGTTGGATGCTGGACAGCGAAAGAATATCATACTCTGAAAGAACAGATTCCAGCCTCTCTGGAATATAAAATGGAGAGAACATGTAAAAACAAGTTGCTTATCTGCAACTGTGTGGCTCAGTGCTTATCACTGAATGCACACATATAGGTTTCCCTGCACCTGCATGGACTACTGAAACTTTTGAGAAATGAGCCATTATCTTTTTGCAGGAATACCACCCCTTCATTGCATACATAAGTGCATGTTTTCTCCAATTTGTCTTCATTTGTGGCCCACTGCTGTGCCACCCCAGTATAAGAACTGGACATCCAAGAGGAGCAGTGGACAGATTGTGTGAGTGCACAGGTGATCACTCGGAGATTCACAGTCACAAGTAAGCAACATGTTCTTCTTCTTCATGGTTTCTGTGATTCACACATATAAAAGAATGGACAGATGTCACATGAGAACAACACACAGAACTACTTTATTATAAGATATGGCATTTAGTTAACGTAAATGGCTGAGATGAAGTAGTTACTGAAATCCAGAATGGATATACATGCAAGAAAACCTGCTGATAGAGCTGTAGCTTTTTGTAGAGTGCCTTCTGATAACATACATTCTCCAAACATGAAGCAACCTATTCAACTGACTCAGCACTTTTGCTCAGTACCATCTCTCAAATCCTTAGTATTAGAAAGAACAAGGCAGTTTATACTTGGAGAGTTTGATGACAGAACGTGTAGGAGAGGCAAGGGGATCTAGATTGCCTACTCTTATTGCTGGAACATTGCTGCAACTTCTTCCGCTTTTCTTCTTCTTTTCATCATTATCATCTTCAGTATTGACGGGAACTGATGAGGGTTTTTTGTTTTTGTTTGTCTTTCAAAGGCTTGTCTCAGACTTGGGGAGTGGACTCATCTTCTTATGTTGCTTTTGTTGAATTATAGGCAAATAGCAAACCTTAGTAACAAGCATTACAGGAGCAGCCATTAATGTCAGTTCCAAGCCAACGGTTACAGACTCAAGTCTCCTCCGAAGAGACACTGAGGTCAAAGCTTCCGCCATTAACTCTGCTACTGAAGGTGACAGACAGTGAGAAATGGAAATCAAAGGTACTGGCTAAAATTTAGGAACAGCTGCTGGAAGAAATACAAAACTCTTCCAGGGAAGAACATGAAGACGCATAGCTCCATCTTTATGACTTCATGACATAAAAGGCAGTATTTACAGACAGCAATGTTGTGAGTTTTTCTCCTATACAGAATAAACACTCAATGCCCATCAGTATGAAATATCCTGGCCCACAGGAGACATACTTCTTGAAAACAAGCTTTGGGCCCATAAGCCCACTATGTGGAATGCATTATTTGATGCAAACATTATTCTAAAGTTCCCTTTTCCACTTGATAATAAGAACAAATGTAGTAGTTATTTATGAACAGCCAAGCAGATGCTCAAAAGACTGAGGAAATTGGAACTGTTGACTGAGAACTGGTGTAGCCTGGTGAGAACAAGTACTGACACAGTCAGGAAGAGAATAGAATACGTGTGAGCGAAGAGAACAGCTTTTTTAAAAGTATGATTTTTTCCCAGTTAGATGCAACAAAAAATCATGGTTTCCTGCTACATGAACAAGTCACAATAAACTTCACTCACATGCTTCCCCTCTCCTCCTTTTGCATTCATGGAAGAGAAAATAAAAATATTTTTCATATTTGAAACAAATCACAACCAACTGTTACATCTAAATTTGAGCTATTTGTTTAAATTTTAATTATTGAAAATATACCAGGACAAACCTATGGTTTCTGATCCTAAATTGTTTTTGTTCACTAGCTAGTATTAGATATTTAAACAAATCACAATTCATCAAGTTCAGATATGTTTCAGATCTGTAACAGAATCTTTCAGTTTTCCTTTTATGGTTGTGAAAACGAAGAGAATTGAGTGAGTGCCTAGAGGTTAATGTGGCTAAATCACATAGCCAGAATCATGGTTCTTATTAGCTCTACAGAGAGCTGTAAATTAATTATGTTTCTGATTCCTGTTCTGAAATTTAAGTGGTTAACTGCTTTGTGATCCAAGCCATATAAGCACTATAGGTAGGATGGGGGGAGTAACCCGGAAGCTTCAATTATCAGCTGTCTCCACCTGTAGAACTGATGTCTACATTCCAATTACCACTTGCCCAAACAAGAAAAACTGCAAAGGAGGGCAAATCCAGTCTTTCTTCTCTCATTCCTCTCAGAGTTTATTAAGGACTCCCATATCTCTTCAAAGCATAGTTTCACTAATTTCCTTAGCACAGCAGCTAAATTCAATGTGTGGGGAAGGAACAGCAATATTTAGGATAATATCTGTGAAAAAGTGACCCAACAAAAAACAGATTATATTCTCAATCACTGAACAAGGAAAAAAAACTCAATTAATGCTATTTACCAATGAGCAGTAGTTTCTTGGGCGTGCTTTCACCTAGCATTTCTCTATTTTTCATAACGGAAGCATATGATCTGCAGTAGCAAATCAATCATAAACATGTAAAAAATAAAGCCAAAGTTTCCACAATTTCCTGGTTTTAAGGACAGGTATTTTCATTACTCTGACGTGATGTTATTAACAGAAACCTCCAAAGTACTTATTCATGCAAATTCCATGTACAACTACATGGTATCTATCATCCATCTCACTAATCATACTAATCCCAACGTAGTAACAGGCCTGGCTGATTAACTGACTGATTGCTACTTAATAAACAATCTGTATTCCTCCAGTTAGCAGAAGGTAAGCACAAAAAGTTTGCCAGCCCTCACATCCACACAAACATATGTAATTTAAAGCACGGTATATTGAACAGGAAGGAACTAAAATTCCCAAAAAACTATGACTAATAACAAAGCTGATTCATACTCATGTAAATTTAGACAGTCAGCCCAACATAAAGGTGTGTGTAAGTGCACAGTCCTTTCAAAATTGCTAAAACCACTGTTACTTAGCAGAAAAGGCAAATGGAAGATTGTTTCCTCCTCCACTCTTCAAGTGTGGAGGAGACTGTTTCCTCTTCCACTTCTAAAATGTGATTATCAGAATTTTAAGCTTTTCAGGAGTCCAAGTAAACTGCTAAACGGGAAAGGTACAGCAGAACCAGGAACTGAAACTAGCCACTTCACACTTTAAGACTTTTTAAAGAAATCGCTTACTAAAATCTCTACTTAAACTGTCTGCTCCTTTCTTCAAAAAAAAAAAAAAAAGTAGGTACATATTCAGGACCATTACAACAGATTTGTTTTTATGAATATATGTAGTTGCCTTAGGGCAGGTCAAATAACTGGCCTATTCAGGCCAGTACTATTCAATAACAAGACTTGCAGCAACCCTCAGAGTCTCCAGCGAGGCCACGCCAAGCCCTGTTACTCAAGATCCTACTAACTGGATCTACCAGCAGCAGAATGCACGACCTTTCACATGCACAACGTATGCTCCTCCATCAAGCAAGGGTGGTTTCAAGCACTGTTTCCATGTTTTATTGAATGCAAAATTACCAATTAGTAGTTACAAGCACAGCGACAGTACCGATAAGTAAGCAGCAAACAAAAACAATTCCCTTAATTAAAGCTCATCTGATCAAAAATGTGTTGGCCTTTAAGGAGCCACCAAACCTGCAAGAAACTACTACAGTGCCCCTAACCACAAAAGTATTAAGTTCAGCAAAGAAGATGAAGTTCTTGGATTCCACTGGACAGCTGTTTACAGTTACCGCTTGCTCTCTTTTGCACGAGAGAGCACGTGCACAACCTGTGGATGAACATACCTCTGTTGTTGTTGTGTGCCTTCAAGTTGTTTCCAGCTTATGGTGACTCTAAGACAAACCTATCGTGGCGTTTTCTGGGGTTTATGCTGGCATGCCCAAAGTCACCCAGTGGGTTTCCATGGTTGAGTAGGGAATCAAACCCTGGTCTCCAGAGTAGTAATCCAATGCTCAAATCGTTATACCATGCTGGGTCTAACTCACCCTATACAGAGGAAGACTTATTACCACACGTTTATTCCCCTGAATGATGGTAGGGCTAGGCAACTCAGCCTGCGCCCTGCTTCTACAGACAAGTCACTGCCTATATGCTTTGTACTATGAATGGAAGTTGTGACTGTGAGCTATCCATGACATTTGTATTTGCAACTCCTGGGTTACTAACAATCCTCAGTAAATACACAGAGCCTTTCCCTTACACTTACAGGCATCCCTCATCTGGCTTTGCACCCATGGAATAGCACCCATGGTGCTATTCAAATGTTCCCACCAAAAAACCCTTTCCTCCCGTCAAGCCTCAAAGCAAAAACACAGACCATCTCATGTAGTGCTGCTGGTATGAAAATAAACATCCATCCAGCATCGATATTATACTTCCCTTTTCTTCCCACAACCCTCAAGAACAGTTTGTGGGCGCACAGACTAAGACTTGGACTAAAGGGTATGAAACAGACACTCCTCTTTCTCACCACCCGTTCTTTTTGGCAAAATCAACCGGGGCGTCACCCGGTACAGAGTTCACAAATCCTGTCAGCACCCATTAATAAGAATTCCAGAAGAGGCAGGTTGCATCCTTACCTGGAAGTAAGTCTTGCTGAACTTAATGGCACCTACTTCTGAGCAGACATGCCTAGGAACACATTCAACCGAAACATGATTTTTTAAATTTTTTTTGATTTAGGTCTGGTCTGGGGAGGCGGGGGGAAGAGAGATGGAGAGATCAAGCGGGGTCTTCTTCTAGGGCCATTTCCGCACTAGAGTGTTATAGCGCTATTATTCCACTTCCGACACCCTATGGCATCTCGGGGTTTGCAGTTTCGGGAGGGGCCTTGAGGCCTAGGTCTCCCTGCTTTGGAAGCGGATACGAAAGGCGCCACCACCAGACCTTTCGCCAGTATCCATCTCCCTTTCCCAGCCTTCCCTCTCAGCATCACCCCTCGCACGGTCCCCACGGGGGGAAAGGAAGGCAAGCCCAGCCACACGCCGCCTTCCCTTCAGGAACTCACCGTATCTCGGGGTCTGACGGCTCCCCCGGGGCTGGCCGGGATGGGAAGGAGGCGCCCTCTCCCCGGCCCCCCACACGGGAACCCCAAACATCAGCGGGAGGAAAAGAAGAAGAGGAGAGCCGGGAGGGAGCCGGGAGCTCAGGCGGGGCGGAAGCTTCATGGGTCTCTGTCGGCGAGGGGGGGCCAGCCGCGTTGTTGGTCCCTCTCCCGCATAAAAGGAGACTTCGGAAGTCGTCCCGTTTCCCTACCCTTGGGAAGTATCGACTTGAAACCGCAGCAGCTCCGAGTCGCCCCAGAGCCGAGGTCCGGAAGAAGCGCCCGGTTGCCCGCGAAGCATTATGGGCGCGGGGAAGGCGGCCATCTTGTTCCGCTCGGGGGGAGGGGGAGGGGGGAGCACGGGCTTCCCCATCGGCATTTTGAAAGGAAGAAAGTTGCACGTTGGCCCCCGTTCGCTTCTCCGCTTGACTTTTGAAACTGGGAAGCGGCGGCCGCTGAAGAGAAGCAGGGGGCGGCGCTTCCTTCTTTCCGCCTGTCGCCGCTTACAAGTCCCCGTTGTTCTTGTCATCGTTGGTATCCGGGCGAGGCTCTTAACGCTTTCCGGCGGCGCCGGCAGAAGCCCCACAGGCCGTTTGTTGTCTTAATTCCAGGCCGAGGAGAGTTTCCCTGGTGGCGGTCTTTGCTGCTTTAGCTGTCTGTGGAAAGACGCAGCTCGCGGAAAGCCGGATAAAACCGCCGGGGGTCTCCCAGGCAGTCGGGAGAAGAACCTCTCAGGCCCAGCCCCTCTGCCTTATGCGGACACGAAAGCGAAGTCCCTCCGTATTCAGGGGGACTCGCCCCCTAGAGTGTGATACGTTTAAGATTGTGTAGCCTTAGGAAGGAGCCGGGGGTACCCAAGTGCTAGCATACAATCCTTCGGGAAGCAGTTCTGTTTTTAGCAACACTGCTGCTGTGCGCGAGGTGTTTTGCCTTTTTCGGAATACAGTCATCCCTCCACATTCGCTAGGGTTAGGGGCACAGCACCCCTGTGAAAGTGGGAAAACCGTGAATAACTCTAGCCCCCCCTCCAGCCAAATTTAACACAAAAAGGTAGGATCACCACATTCAACCCACTGTAGATTCCTTTTGAGGCATCAGGGCTCCTTCACAAGGCAGAAGTGGGTGGCTGGTGGGGCTTACTGCCACCTCACTGCTGCCCCACACCATTTTTAAGAGGGACTTACAAGCCTCACTCACAGTTTCTCAGTCTCATCAGGTTTGCAGTCCCTATTAAAAATGGCTTGAGGCTGCAGCAGAAGTGACAGCACATAACCCGTGAATAATCAAAACGCAAAGTGAACCCCGCAAAAAGGACTTTTCCAAGACCACTAGGACCTCTGTAGCGGTGGCCTGTTTGGCTGCATCCACTGTTATTCTCCTGGTGAAGGGTACATGTCACAGACTACAACGCAGCCCATCACGAGTCCCTCTGTACTAAAAGGGTGGTATGGCAGATCCTACAGCACATTTCTTCCGTCTAACATTGTTAGAAACTTCAGATGAATCTGGCTTTATGGAAGCCACCTCCACCTTAGCAAGGATTCCCATCCATGTTTGCTGCTTCTCACAGCTTTTTCCCCACTGATGGAATGGAAAGCTTCACCCACGTGCTCTACAACAGCTTCCATTCCCCCTTTTGCTTATTACTGTTACAGAGACAGCAATATAAATTCTGTATGTTAACAGAAGTTATAGACACTTGATTGTTGGAATAAGATCTGTATGTTCTTCTCCAAGATTTTAATTCACCCTTCAAGCCTGACTACAGCACCTTTGTAGCTGTTAGAAGCACTGGGGTCTGTTCTGGATTCTGATCTTCTGGTTTGCGTGACATAATGTTGTTTGAGCCTTGTCATACACTTTGCAGTACCTTCCATGCAAAGCAGTGAAGTTTGCAGCCATGAGCAATATTATCATGGAGGGTGACAGCAGCCACCAGGAATGCTTGTAAGTATTTGTTAGCCTTGATATATTAGCTTTTTTTATTCAGGAGCTGTGTTTTGCTCTTTTTGTAGGATTGCTAGTAGTATAATGAAATACCTGGGCAACCTGCCTAAAGTGATTTAAAATGCAAACTAATGCAAAGTTTTCAACAAAAAGAACTGAAAAAGTCATCACTAGCCCAGCTCAGCTTATGAATTGACCAAGGGAATGTTTCTGGTAATGCTACTGCTCTGGTTGTCAAAAAAAACCCGGTAGATAATACATAGGGTTCAAAAAGGACATATGCTACAGCCAAGGAGTATGATCTGTTGCGAAAAATCACCATCATCACCATCGTCCCGCTTTTCTCCTTGAACGGGGCTATAGTCAACCCAATTGTACACGCTTTCACATGCAAGCAAACAAAATCATTACTGTGGAAATAATACTAGGAGTAATAAATACTGGGGAGGAAAGATACACAGAAAACTTCTGAACTATCACCCCCTTAGGTAGATTAAATGAACATGAAGCAGACTGATAAAAGAACTTAGAAGTATCTTCCTGCAAAAAAAATCAACTTCCCTATTCTGAAACTTTTTGGAAACTCTTATTAATCCTTATCAGAGCCAGTTGTAGAGATGGGAGTTACATTCCAAAAACATATAGAGCAACACTCCTTCTATTCTCAGTCATATAAAATCTCAACATTATCAAGCTGCAGTATTTATAGCTGTTCCTGCAACTCAAATTGAACATAACACAGCTTGTAAAAAAAGGTGCAGCCATCTGAAACCACCAGCCATTTAAATATTCAAAACGGCGAATAACTACAATGTACTGGACATACAGGTCATGAGACTGCATTTTCCTTAAGAATCTGAATGGTCTACCTATAAAACACACTCCAAGAACTCCGTTAGTTTTCAAAAAAAGGCTTCTGATGTAACTACAGCATTTCTTTATAACTAATAAAACAACAGTTCCACTTCCTGGTTATCAACAGATGAGTATACAATTCCTATTGTTCTGTTTCGCTCACCTGCACAATGTTGTGCTTCTGTATGATTTCTACTTGTACTGCCCAATTTTACAAGCCTTTATCTGTTTTGGCATCAAGAGTATCACAAGTGCTACAAACTTTTTGTTCTTGTTCTTCAGAGTAAAGAATGAGGAATACTGATTCTTACAGAAACTTCAACTTCCTTTCTATCTCCCAAATCATCCTGATCTCAAACACAGACTGCTCATTTCCATGTCTGTTCTAACTGCTAATAATGCTACGCAGAAGATGGAATAATCAGCATTGAAAAGGAAGCCTGTGTTGAAGCAGCTCATATACACACACCCCTCACTATTCATGACACTTCAGCAACATCAGGGTGATAGTGACAAAGAAATGAGCAAGATTGTTCATTTTAATCATTTGCTTGCTCTCCCACTGAGGTTATAAATATTTTTTAAAATCATATATACGTAGGTGCACATAGCATTGCAATGAACTAAGCATAATAATGGGGGACACATGCCATATGTTAAGATTCCTCATGTAGGCCAACAACAATTTAATTTCATGCAGTGTATCACACAGCACACACTTGGGTCATCTAACAAGTGTGAAAGTTGCTCTATTGCAGTAAAACTATTTAGAAGACATTTCTAGAGGAAGCTGCATGCAAATGTTACAAAGCAACAGTTTAGTGGTTTATAAAATGTAATTTTATTTAATGTTATTTTGTTACATAGGGCATTAACATTTTCACAAGGCTTTTTTGGGACTACAATCAATGATTAGCAACACACAATAGTGGTCCATCTATCTACGGAACAAATCACTGGACAAACTTGACACCTTCATACATGTGCACAAATCTGCATGGAAAAGTTTTATACTTGGACATGTGACCTCTTTCCCCCCATTCCAGTGTTAAGAAATGACATGCAATTTAGTCTGCCAAAAAGGCACTCCCTGTATTCTGGCAGTAACATGCTGCTTCTAGTAAATAATCAAGTGAATACCAGAACTACAAAGGCAGGAGTGTAAGTGAATTTTTATTGGGAGGGGATAGCAGTTGAACAGCAGCAACTGAAGAGTAAGAAGACTCCCTGTATTTAAACACTCACTAGGTCCTGCTGTACACACATGTAAGCAGCATCTGTCATGCTCCCCATTTGGCCCAATATCCCCAGATCTATAGGAAGGAATATGCAGTAGCATGTGAAAATCAAAAAATCAAATAACATCTGAAGAATAAAAAGGGAATGTAGGGAATTGAACTGTGTTGAACACTATTTAGCTGCATTAACTACATTTTCATGGCTTTATGGTAATACAAAAACAGTTGCTTGTAGGAACTGGTTCAATTTTTTTTTTTAAATACCAGATAACTTTAGTCCACTACATAAGTGTTTGGAAGTTACTTATGTTTATATGAAATTAAGCCAGTATTAATACTTTTCTACAGCAGTAACCGCACACCAGGAAGGCCAGGACAAACACAAATCAAGGAATGGAGTTTTCCCAAAGCTGCAGTGTGAAAAGACTATAAATTGATTTCCATACACATGGATGGGTTCTCTTTGCTATAGGAAATCCAAGTGGAGCTATAAGGAATGAGACGTGTAAAAAGGTTTCTTGAGAAGGGGAATGACACTCCATCTGCAGTTTAGTTTTCTGCACCTTCTGCGGCATCACATTCTTCTCCTGCGCTGTCTGATGTCCATAACTAGAAAGAAGAACAGTCAAATTAAGGAAAAACCACTCATTCACAAATTAAATTCACAACTACAAACATTCTAGTCTTCTTTTAAGGAAATGCTGTGGGACCTTACCGAACTGCTGATTTGATCTGCAAAACTGAGCCCAGGGGGTATTACTACCTCAAAACTTAGTCATAATAAACTTTATTAGAAGTTGAAAAATTCATTTTCCCCTCCACTAAGTATTGATATGTGCTCTCACACTCTGTCAAATGAACTGTAGTACTGATACCAGATAAATTGATAAATGTCTGATAATGTCTAATTTTACTCCTTTAACAGCTCTGGCTGTTTACCTTTAAGAGTATGCCTCCTCAAACAGCTCAGCAAAAACCCGCAGTTACCATACAAATATCAAAGGGAACAACTTACTGTGAGGTTGTCTCTAAGCAACTGCATGATGAGAGTGCTGTCTTTGTATGAGTCTTCATTCAGTGTATCAAGTTCTGCAATGGCTTCATCAAAAGCCTATAGAAAACATCAAAATGAAGTATTCTTCATAAGCTCAGCAGCTTATTTTTCATGCAAACTGTTTTAAGAAATGAGTTACAAGCATAGCAAATTATCAGCAAGGCTAATAACCAAGCTACTCAGAAAGAAGTTTCAAAGCAAAAGAGAAATTGGTAGTTAGTCACTATGAACATTTCCTGCTACAAGTCTACTTTGGTAAGAACTAATTCTGGTGTCTGTGTTCTTGCTGCATTTGAAAATTTACCTCTCTGGATAAGTACAAGTGGATGTAAGGTTTTCCTTAACAGAATACATTAACCCAGTCCAATCCTAAATCATATTCATTCAACAGGTGTCACTGTGATTAGCAGTGCTTATTTCCAAGGGATAACCAGGACTGCAGCCCTAGCGAAACAGAAGCATTAATCTACTCTCCACTATTACAGGGATGTTTTGAGAATGGCCAAATGTTCTTTTAACACACTACTGTTAAAATATGACAAATACTTCAGCAAACAGCATTCCATAAAAAGCATGCAAAAGTAAGGTACACTATACTAAGAATCTTCTGAACATCTGAGCCCTACCCCATGCACATTTTTAAAATTCAGAATCCAAAAAGATAATCAGTTATAGAGTCCTTTTTTTTACTCCAGCTAGTGTTACCACTACCCATTAAATCACTTACTGTCTTTGCCAATGTGCAAGCCAGCTCTGGGTTGTTGAGGATCTCATAGTAAAACACAGAAAAGTTAAGCGCTAGACCCAAACGAATTGGATGTGTGGGCTGCATCTCTTTCTTGCTGATGTCAAATGCCTCCTGGTAAGCAGCCTGTGAATTTTCTATTGTTTCTGTGATAGAAGAGTAAATAATGGTAAGGCAAACAAAACTGAGGAAACTTTGCACACTGGAAATAGATGTGCTTTTTTTCCTCCTTATATGTAGCAGTGCTACTCAGAATGGTGGTCTGTGGACAGGCACCGGTCCCATAACCATTAACTGGTCCCTGGCAAATTTCCAGGAAAAAAAAAATAACTAGCTTGTCAGCGCCCCACATCAGATGTCTTGAGAGGCACAGCCTTACAAGTTCCTATTACACTACATCTGCCTTAACTGAAAAGAAAAGTCTTAAATGAATGCAATACTCACGTTTTCTATCATCTCCACTTGCAACTTCTGCAAGGTATCGAAAGTAGTCTCCCTTCATCTTCAGGTAGAACACCTTGCTCTCTGGATTAGTTGCATTAGCTATTAAGTATTTGTCCAGAAGCTCCTACAGAAGCAATGGCAAGATGAAAATGATCATTTACATGATTTATTAGTTGGGTAAAAAGTCTTTTTTAAAAAGAAATATCATATAGCTGTATATTGCACCCCCAATAATATTTTTTTTAACTTTCAACAGTTAGGGATATTTTATAGGTGGGCACACAACTGTACTTTAATTAGACAAAAGAGTAGTCCACTAAGCAATGCAGAGCTCAGATGGATGTCCTGAGAGCATAATAATATACGCAGCAGGAAAGAAAAAACGTGGCTAAGTTTCTTTTCAATCCAAAGAGTAAAGCTGACTGAACTGTGAAGCAAAACAGTGCCCAATGCACTAAAAGAGAATTGGGTCACATGTTCACTGTATCATCCTTTCAGTGTCTGCTACTTCAGAAGATGATAGCCATTTAAGACAGAGGAAAATACCCATCAATAGTCAACACGGAAAGTATGCTTCTAATAGACAATCCAACTGTCTCAAAGTCTGAACGATTCTCTGATGGAATAACTATTCTAGCCGATCATTCTTCTGACTCTGGAACGAATTCATCTCAAATGAGATGACACAGAAGTACCGCATGTGACACTGGGACAATAGCTTTTTGAACATCATAAATAGTCTGCTTGCTACCAAAGCTGTATCAACTAGGGATGTACTTTAGATCTGGACAGATACCAAATATAGAATTCAGCTGGGCTGGACAACTCTACTGCCTAGATTAAAAGTGAGACTTGTCTAAAAGAAGTCAAAAATTAATCTAAAGATCTGTCAGCAATCTGATTTTAAGAGGTACACTGTATGGCCAAATTTGATACATTTCTTCCCTAATTTTCCATATAAGGAAAACATCAGGGTGGGAAAGAGGGACTTTTTTTTGAGACTGACAGTACTAACTCAGCTGTGAATAGTGTTACCAGTAATCTCTAATCTCAAACCTTTGAGAGAGAGAAGGTGATGTAATGTATTACAGAACAGTTAGTTCTCACTCCCGAAATCAAGAATGTTAAAAGAGTTTGGAGGCATCTGTGAGACTGAAAGAGCTAACAGTGCCTGTTGGCATGGGAAATACTGGATGTTTACATCCTTCTACCACTGCACACTCTAACTAACTGCCCATATTTTACTTCAGTTTGTCACTTTAGTGCCAGGCAAGACAAAAAAGCCTTAAAGGGGGCTTCATTCATAAGTAACTCCATAACCCTACACATATTCTAAAAATTTAACTTTTTTGCTCTTAAGGATATCTGATGATATTGACAACGACGATGACATCATCATGATCATCTAGTTTATATCTTGCCCCCTTAGAACAGGAACTCAAGGTACTTTACACGATTAAAACAAATACAGATATCACCCGAGCCAATTTCAGAGGAAGTGCCAAATAAATTATGGAGGGAATAAGGAAAAAATATGTCTTCTTGCACACAAAAATGTGACCATTTCCCTTCTATGAAAGCTACTGAATTTATCCTAAAATTTTGCAGGTTTCAGATACGCACAACTACGCGTTATATGACATTTTAATAACTTCCCACAGCCATATTCCTTTTCCTGGACTCACTCCCTATTTTTTGCATGGCTGCTCTTGCCAAAAAAAAAAAAAAGCCCCGCCCCACTGCACACTTGCTCTGAAACTTGGCAGGCTTAACCCCTCACAAGTGGCAGTTATTATTACAAATATAATCCAGTTTTGCCAAGAAATAAAAAGTTGGTTTCCTTTTTTAAAAATCTAAACTGTAAAGGTACATAACACAAAATCCCTAGTGCAGACTTTTATGCCAGCAATTATAATCAGTTTCTAACAAGAAGTAATATAAAGTACATGTATCTGTTCTTTTTCAATGATAGTCAGGGAAAGCATAAACACCTGGATTTCTGAGTCCAGAATCAGTGCTGGACCAAAATTGAATTAGGTGACCTCTCTAAGATCAACCACTTCTGCAGGTAACTACCCCTTCCACCTCAGTCATAAGCCATGTGGCAATCAATGTTATTTGTACTAAAATAATTGTCATATTGTATAACTTATAATTTAGGGTTTAAATAGTAATTTCTTCAGATTTACTAAGCTATATTTAAAGCCTTAGGATTTTTGTAACAGCAGCCTTTATTTAATTAGGATAATGGAATCAAAATATTAATACATAACTTAGAACTAAGCAAACTTTGCCAATAATAAGCTATTTCAATAACTACAGATTAAAATAAACCTAGCCAGAGGCTTTACCAGTCAACCTTCTCACTTCCAGTGTGAAGGATGGCTACCTCCCTATGATACATTCTACTCTCTCCGCCCTCTCCCACCTCCTCATGCAAGCATACATTTAGTATCATTACACTGGAGAATAATCTATTTCAGCTGCAGTAACAGATTTAAGTCATTTCTACTTTTGAATAAACTCTAAAACTTTATATTTGAAATTATATTACAATACTGTCAACAGATTTCTCCAGAAAGTAGAAATCTTGTCTTTCCTTTTTCTGATGCTTTATATACAGTGTGTCTGCCATATACACAGGGCTTCTGTTCCAGGAACCCCATGTAAAGCAAAAACGACAAGTTCTGTATCCCATTCTCATCAACAGACACAACGCATGTGCACCTGCATGCCCACTGACTGTAACAGGAAACGATGTTCTGCAGGACCTCACATTTATTCATGTGGAGGTCACACCAGAAGAGGGTGCACTGCTATTACATCTTTGCTTTTATTTCTCCTCTCATCTTCTTCCAGCAGGAGTCTCCACTAACCACAATCAATTTTGACTGGAAGCAGCTCTTTCACTTCCAAAAGAAACTCTTGATCCATTCTAAACACCTTTTCTACTGAAATGTACAACACTAGTACCATTAAATGGGATCTACTGCTCAGCAGTGCTTCAGTTCTACTCGCTGCTTAATTTTAAGAAAAGTGCATCACATCGCTCAACGTTAAGCACATTTTTACTAGTACCATCTTGCTTCATTCCAATTTAGCTTGAGGTTAAAAAAAGGCAGTCAAAAAGAGCATAATACATTTGGGCATAAAAGGTAGATGTTTCAGTGCAGACTGCAGGTATGTCTTAGCTACAACAAAATGTTACTTTTGACCTGAGATTAGGTGTATGCTCTACACCTAATGTAGAGCTGCAACCATGTAATGTGATATAGCTATGCAAGCACTATTCTGTAATGTTCTGTATTGTGTCTTGTGTCCCTTGGGTATTTTTGCCAAGGAATTTCTGTCCCCTGTTTACCCACCCACTAGATTCCAGTCACCCTATAATGTACAGGTCTTTTCCACTTATGCTTTGAGGCGGATGCCATTTACGGTAAACTCAGAACATCTCCTTCCTCCAGAGGAGAGTAGTCTGTATCGCCTAACTGAAATATATAAGTTCATAACAACTTAGATGGTGTCTATATTTAATATTGTCCAATACCCTACTTCAGTTGACAAGACAACAAATGCAAATTGGTCAGTTCCTAGCCACTGTACTGATAGAATTATTAATCAGTAGAACTGTACTGTTATGTTAGAACAGGGGGTGGGCAAATGTAGAAGTCTGGGTGACAGCATTAGCCCTTAAGGAGACTTTGGCATGGAAGGCCATCACCCCACTGCACCCACTCTCACACACAAAAAAGTAATAAAAACAAATAATTTTTCCCCTCTAGGGGACATGGTGGCATTCTCACCATTGTCTTCAGCTTCCTGGAGTCCTAGGGGGCATTTTTGGGAAGAAACTTTTTTACTCTTAGACAGTCAGGATGGCCCAAAGTGATGGAAATGTCCTCCAAACCCCACAGAGGTCATTTTTGAGCAAAAAAACATGTTGCCCCCCCATCCATGCATCACTAGGATTAGGGGCACAGGACTCCGCAAAAGTGGAAAAACTATAAATATCAAAGAGTGTCTGTGGAAAGGAGACTGAGGCATGGTGGGGAGAGCAGACATCTAGGGTCCAGGAGAGAAAAAGGGGGTGGAGTGGCATGGTGGCTCTATTATTCACCTCTCTTGTTCATCTCCTTCCTCTTGTGTGTGGGAGGCACCAGCAAATGGCTTGCACTGCTGAGAAACCAGGCTGTGATCCATCTTTAGCTGATCAGGCAGCAGCTGGTAAAGGAGTAGGAGGACCAGAGACAGGTTTTTAAAGGGCTGCATGGCCTGAATGGAAACACTGAGAAGGAAGGATCCCCAGAAGAGATGCACTTGAGATGGGGGCCAGGGGTTGGAGAAATGCATAAATAATCAAATCCATGAAAGTGAAACCCACAATGTAGAGGTCCAATTGTACATAGAATCCATATACTCTGAACCCATTCAGGTCTGGCAAAGGATATAGGTATCACACTACTAAACTTGCATCTATTTTGCTGTTGTTGCATGCAGACACTAAGGCAAATCTATCACAGGGGTTTTTTGGGGAGCAAGATTTCTTCAGAAGGAGTTTGTCTTCGCCTTCCTCTGAGGTTGAGAGTATGTGACTCTCCCAAGGTCACCCAGGGGGTTTCCACGGCTGAGCAAGGATTCAAACTCTGACCTCCAGATTCATACAATAGTCCATGGCTCAAATCACTACATTACACCGGCTCTATTTTGCTCCAGTACACGATTTTTATTTCAAGATCTTTGACAGTCCATCTTCCTCTTTATTTTACAGGTTTCAACTCTATTTTTGGGGTCAACAGAAGTTTGCAGTCTACATCAACTACCCTTACTTCAAAGCATTTCTAAGTAAATACTCTCAAAAACATACTTTATTAACAGTACCATAGTCTTAGCTAGAAATATTCAGCTCCTTGCTGAAAACCTGTCCTAGAGTTTAGGCAGTCCTGTTATCATTCTGGTTTTGCTAATCAAGGAAGTAATAAGGTCACTTAACATTATGGTAGGGAAAAGTTACTTTTTAACGACTTTGTTGTCGTTGGGTTTTTTTGTGTGCCTTCAAGTCATTTCCAACTTACAGAAATCCTAAGGCAAATCTGTCACAGGGTATTCTTGGCAAGATTTATTCAGAGGGGGTTCCCCTTTGCCCTCCTCTGAGGCTGAGAGAGTGTGAACTGCCCAAGATCAGCCAGTGCATTTTCATGGCTGAGTGGGGATTTGAACTCTGATTCCCAAAGCCATAATCTGATGCTCAAATCACTACACTGGACTGCAGCCTACCTATTACCCATACATCATATATAGTCTGAAGTATTTTAATTTTTAAATCCTACTGTTCTCTGTTCCCAAACTACTGGACAACCTGCCAGGATGTCCTCATACGACCCTCTGCCACAAATAAAGTCACCATATTTTCCTAGAAAAATAGCTAACTATACAGTGTGAACAAAGCAGAAAATACACAAGCTGGCCTAGTCTCAAGTTTGTCCAAGGATCTGGACCAAGAACTGAAAGCCCTGAGTCTCATTTTAGCGATATGATAGGGAAAGGACCTAGATAAGAACGTTGTACTGCAAAGCAAACTAAAAAGGCACTTTACAGCTAATATGTTTGAGTCAAGAACAGGTACTATTGAGTCCTCATATTCAGTTCCTTTGTCAATCCAAGTTCATATGCAACATTATTAGATCCTATCAATATATGAAATTGTTCAAGTGACATCTTTGCTTTTCCTTCTTTCTCATATAAACTTTAGCGAAAACCAACAAGAGAGCTCATGTCTCCTACTGCCTCCCAAGTGCCTAACAATCATGGAGGCAGTACAAGTCATAAGAAGAGATGCAAAATTTCCAGAAATGTTGGATTTTTCCTGAAGGTTTTTTTCCTGAAGGTTTTTTTTAAGGGAGGAGAATTTTTTTAAATGCAGTATTAGCACCTTCTACAGATTTGAAGTTACAGTATTATATATAATTTAGTTTAAAATAAAATTACGGTTTTGGTATATAAAAATTATATTTATTCAGATAACAATTACAAAGTGAGTTAACTTTTTTTAAAAATGTTACAAACGGAGCTACAATTCCTGAACTATAAGGAATCTTTGGTTTTGCCACTTTGTTAGGGTCAGATATGAACAGTAGAAACCATCAACATTAGTAAAACAGAAAAAAAATATTTTGTCTCCTCTAGTCTTCCACAGTGTGAAGAAGATATAAAGCATTCATTCCTATGAAAAGAACTATGAAGAAGACACCAGTAGGAGGAATTGCAATGAACAGATGGTGTACCTTGCCCTACCTAAAAGTCTTCCTATTAACATAATTAGAAAAAATGTGAGTGGAAGTAAATCTATGAACACCTGTGTTCTTAAACACTATACTTATCATTCCAAAGGAAAATATTTTCTAATCCATTTTCCCCTCCAAAACACAGCCTTGAGAAAACTTGGCATGTGTGTGTGAATTGTTCCAGTTATTTTTGCATGTCTTCATATCTCTAATCATATGGTGGACACGTTCTGGATTATATCAAAATCATTTCCTCCAACTCACCCTGAAACATTAGTATTAAAATACCTTCATGCCACTATACCAGTGGTTCTCAACCTGTGGGTCCCCAGAAGTTTGTGGACTTCAGCTCCCAGAAGCCCCAGCCACTATGGTCAATGCTCAGCGCTTCTGAGAGCTGAAGTCTAGAAACATCTAGGGACCCACAGGTTGAGAACCACTGCACTATACTTAAGAAATACACTCCTCCCTCTACCACTTCCCAAGATGTCTCTCACCAGCTTTCCTAGAATCCTTGATCTTCCTCTGCCCTCTTCCATTACCCTAGGTCATTCCTCAATGCCCTCCCCAACCTGTTCTTTTCGATGTATATTGGACAGAAAACAGCAAAGCTTGGCCTCCAGCTACACTTGCCTTTTCATTTTTCCTAAATCAGAAGTGGGATGCCTCTTAGGGCCAAGCACCCTGTTCAACACCCCCCAAACATTAAAAAGTACCTTAAGAAGTTTCTTGTACCCTTTCACATGCCTGGGAGGGAATTATGGTATACCCATTCTTGCACCATGTTGCAGATGGGGAAGGAGTCTTGAAAGTCATTGGGAAACTAGAGCTACAGATACACTCTTTTCACTTTAGTTTCCTCTTCTAGTTCAGAGATTCCACAATGAGCTATGAAGCAGCTCAGTCCAATTATTATATATCAGGGGTTCAGAATTTGCAGCCTTGGGACACATGCACTTGACCCATCCGCTCATTTTTGCATCTCAAGCTACTGGGTGGGGGGAGGAACTGTGTCGCTAAAACAAAAATAATCACAGAGACAAGTCTCCTCTAATGAAAGACAGAAGGCCTTACCCTATCTGGACGCAGCAAATCTATCCATCCCTGTTATAAAGTCTGGATATGCACAGAAAGTAGTGCCTCAACCCAAATTTCAAAAGTGGGCCATTTCCCCCTTGTCACATTTTAACATCAGACTCTTCTTATGATATTGATACAGAATAAACAGAAGAAAAAGCCATCCCATTATTATCAGTAAAGACTGTGTTCCAAGGCTTACTGGTCACAGGGTTTCAAGTTCCTCCTGAAGGTCATGTGAACAGACCAACCTGATGCAATCAAATCAGCAAATCCTTCTCATTGTTTTTCTCAAATCAATGCAAAATCTTTTCAGCATTGGATCCCAGTGATTATTTCATGTCAGTACATAAGTTTCACTCAAATGCCCCCAATCATACTTCAATACTAGTCTCTCACTTTTAAACATGGCTTTTGTACTTGTCTATCTTAACTAACGCTGTGATGTATTGCTTCACTATATTAAATTTTATTATTAGTGTTCGTTATTTACCTTGCAGTTTTACATTACTGAAAGCCACTTTGAGCAAGCTGACTATAATTAAAATCATAGGATTCGTTGTTGTGGTGCCTTCAAGTTGTTTCCAACTTATGGCAAGTCTAAAGCAAATCTATTATGGGGTTTTCTTGGCATGATTTGTTTAGAGGGGATTTGTCACTGCCTTCGTTAGAGGCTGCAAGAGTGTGGGTTTAGCTATAGAATATGACCAAATATCCTTCACTATTAAAGTACCTTCATAGATTCTATTTTGAAAAATCCAACTACTCACATGCTATGCGATCCTACTTGAACAGTGACCCCTCTACCGCTGCGAGGCTTTGGGGTGCAGAATCCTTATGGAAGTGGAAAAACTGTGAATAACTCCCCCATGATCTCCCTCTGGAGCTCCCCCATCCCATTCCCTTGTCTCTGGCCCCAGTGCTCCGGGGGATGGGGGACAAGGTGGCTTGCCAGTACTTTCCCCTCAGGTGACGAAGAGTGGAATGCTGAGTGCTGGTGTTCTAGTTACTTCTGGTGGCCATCTTGAGAAAGGAGATTCCTCCCAGAGAGGAGGGGTAAGAGCAAAGAGAGCATCTGACCAATCAGTGGCCATCACACAGCAGAATGTGCAGCCACATTCTGTGCAGCAGAGAGGACACACCTCCAGCAGTGTGGGGCGGGCTATGCTCACCCAAAAGGAAAAAATGTCCATTTTAAACACAAGCCTCGCAAACCTAGGTTTAAGAATCCAAGGGAATGGGAGGAAGAGAAGCAGGGGAGGCAAGCATATGCCTCAATAATAATCAAATTCGCAAAGGTCAAACCTACAAATGAGGAGGGAGGACTGTCGTCAAATATTAAGTGTGTTTTGACTGATACAGGCAGCATCTTATTCTATGTTATTGTATTAACAAGTCATATTTACTGATCTAATATGAATTATACTACATTTTGAATCTCTAATTTTCTAGGCTATTAACAAAGCTGGATTACTACTAGCCCTTGCACAAAATTCCTTCCACACATTAAGAGGAAAAATGACAAATATTTTGCCCACAAAACTTTTATACTGCAATGAGCAAGCACAGTAAAATATGAACCTTTTAAGGAAAGCAGCTTCAAGACCCACTAATTTTACATTAAAATCATGTTCAACTTTATCCAACTGCACTCACTTAGAGCTATTTAACTTAAATTGGATTATATTTCAACAGTATCTGGTTTTATAAGGTGCAAGTGACTTACACAGGAAGCAAGTTACCTGCTCTCTTTCACTATGATAACTGGGGTGGCAAAATGCAGCATGCACACATTACCTTACCAACTCCACAAATGTATTTTTAAACTGAAAGATGCTCTTCGTGACATAAGGAACAATTCTTTCAGGTTCCCCCTACAAAGGTATTTTATAGTCGGGGGGGAGTGTCTTAAAAACCACAAGTGAGTTTTATTCACTACTTCTACTACTATCACTACTGCTACTACTATTACATTTTTTAAAGCAGCCCCTCTTGGATCTAATAGGCAGCAGATGGACTTCAAAAACAGTTCAGAATTGCCTGCCACAGATTTAAGAGAGCAAGTGGGACAAGCTTCATTCAGAACTTAAACTGGAGCAAAGCACGAGACCCTTTAAGGTCAAATAGAAGGCACTGGCCTGCCTTACTAGAATGTACATGTATATGTGCCTTCAAGTCACCTACTGACTTAATGGAGACACCATGAATTTCATAGAATTTCTCTAAATTCCACACAGTGGATTGTCCAGTGCTGTAATATGCATGTACTACATCTGCGTGAACAGAGAGCTTTCCCATCAGCAGGCCTGTTTAAGTAAACCACAACCAGGATTTCCTAAATAGTTTGACTTGCTTATAAAGAAGTTCAATGACGAGAAAGCAGCAAGAAGCACCAGAGCATTCCCTGTTAAGATGCACTATAATTGTTCATAGGCTATCTCTGCCTTAGTAACTTGGGACAGGATTATTGAAGTGCATTTACTTGTGGTTGCCTTTAAGAATGGACTGCAGCTAATCCAAAAGACTGCAGCTGGTCTATTAACAATAATCAGGCAAATAATCATCTCTTGACTATTCTCAAGAACTCTCCTGGCTCACAAAGTGCCAAAGCTCAATTCAAAGGGCTGGGCTCTCAAGATGTGACTAAAATGCAACTTCCATCACCTAACACAGCCACAGTGGTAAGGGACTGCAATCTAACAACATGCAGAAGATCCCAGTTGCCCATCTCAGCTTTAAACCGCTAAAAGGCTTTTGACAAAATCTTATGTCGAACTCTTATATCAATTCACTTGCCTACTGCAATGGTCACATGAGGCCAATCTCTCATGGGTGCCCTCATTATCTGAAATGTGTTGGAAAGCAATTCGAGAAGTAGTTTTTCTGGTAATGGCTCTTCACTTTTGGCACACCCAAAACCCACCTGGCATCTTCACTGCTATCATTTTACACATGAGAAAAAAGAATATGTCTTCCCAGGCTTTCAAGAACTGCTGGCGTTAGCACTTAATATAATAAAATCAAAACTTCTCTATTTCAACAAAATGTTGCTTTTCTCACTTTGTTGTGTCAGTTTGCTTCAAATTATTCTTTTTAATTGTATTGTTTACTACTTCGTCATTCTGCAAACATAAATCTTAGGGGTGGTGGGTCAGTAACTATGGACTGATGCTGCTGAAAACAGCAATCTATCATGCCTACCATGCATAAAAGCAGGACTTTGACTAAGAACATCACTAAAGAATTTAAAGTAAAACTTCATAGCACACATTTTCTTTACTACTTGCTTCAAAACTACTTGGTATATTCTGGTGATAGAAAACTTTGTCTGTACTACAATGGCCAAATAACAACTTGGCATGCTATCTTGTGCAACTATGGATGCAAGTACAGGCAGCCCTCTACATTTGCTGGAGTCAGGGGCACAGAACTCCTGCAAAAGTAAAAAAATTGAAAATAATAAAAATCTGTGTATGCCTGTGGGAAGGGGGCTGAGGAACGGTGGGCAGAATGGGCACCAGGGTCCAAACCAGGTCAGAGAAAAGAGAAGGAAAAGGCGAGAGTTAGCATGGTGGCACTATGCTTCATCTCTCACCCAATTCCTTCTTTCAGTGCGGGGGGCATTGGAAGAGGGTTCACAATGCTGAGAAAACAAGGTGTGAACCTTCTTTAACTGGCCAGGTAGCAGTTGGTAGAGGAGGACGAGGAGGAGGACCAGGGGCAGATTTTTAAAGAGCTGCGCAGCCCGATCAGAATGGCTGAGAAGGAAGGTACCCCCAGAAAAGAAGCACTGAGATGGGGAGGCAGGGGTTGGGGAAACTCAAATAATCAAATCTGTGAAAATTAAACCCATAAATGTGAACGACTGACTGTATATTAAAGTATATTAAAGCCGAGTATATTCCTTAGCAAATTAAAAAGAATATGAAACTAGATACATATCTGTTTGCTTGATTTTTCTTGTGTTTATGAAATATCACCATGTCAGAAAAATTCAAAATCTGTTTATTGTATATATGAGTATCATAAATGCTTCTTCAAATCCACATTTTCAGAGTCAAGCTATTTTTGAAACAGTATTGTTTAAAACACTTCTGACAGTAATGAGATATCTCCTGCAAATTAAAAAACCTACTTTGCAGTTAAAATAGACATCTGTAAAATATCGTGGAAATAGTGACAAGTCAATACTAAACAGTTCCTAATGGTGGAGGGGGGCACATACTTCTGAAAGTAATTCTAATAGAGATATATCAATACTCCTAAAGAAATGATATACAGTTGGCTCTCCATATCCACGGATTCTGTATCCAAGGATTCAACCAACCAACCACAACTTGAAAATATTTTTTTAAAAAAAGCAAAGTTTGATTTTTGTCATTTTATATAAAGGACACCCTTTTACTACACCATTGTACATAATGGGACTTGAGATTAATTTGCTGTCGGGGGGGGCAGGGAGTCCTGGAACCACCCTAGTGGATGCTGAGGGTAGTGACGAAATTTCGACTTTTGAAAACAGGCAAGTCTTAAATCAGAAAGTGCATACTGCAACCAAAAATTTCTGTACTTGTAAGTTCCTCCTCTACAATGAAAGTGACTAAGGCTGTCATGATGTCTGCACTGTCTTTTGCTACAAAATTGAATTTGTCTCTGGAAATTCACCATTGAGTACACTTATGAGCACTTTTTGCATATGCATGGCATAAGCACCAGAAAAGTGTTTATCTTTCACTGGTTACTGACCTGCATAACACAATTCGATTTAAGATTTAAATACCACCATGGAAAATGGAGCAAAGAAGCAATGGGATAAAAATGCACAGAATTTTCATTATTCTAACTATTGGATGAAAGGCTCAAGTAGTACATTGTACAAGTATGGCAAGGAACCACAGATCTGGAATGCCAAAGCAGTAGTAATTACCAAGGTCACACTCTCTTTGAACATCACAGAAACATGTAGAAACATATACTCTACTTGTATCAATCACAACTATACAAGTTTTGTAGAATCTTCTCACAGAAGCATGGCTGCCTGGTATTTTTGGATTTATTTACAGTAGGCAGCTTGTGTCTTTTTTTTCACTACCACCTCCTGCCACTGCCACTACTATCACTCCTGACACTTGTCGATCACTTTCAGCAGATGATCTTAAACCAGTCCAGAGTACACGAAAGTAAAGTTAATACACAGGCAAAACCAAAATAAATTATTAGAGGGAAGTTAACAGAAGTAGAGATTTGCTTAGTGAGTTCAAACTAAGCTAACAGTAGCTGTGTTCAAATTTCAAAACACACAGCACCATGATATTCTGTATTTTCAGGTTTTCAGTCTAATCCGTCTTACCTTTCACAACAATACTCTTTCTTTATATAGGACATTATGATGCAATACAACTGTCATTAATGGATAGTAAAAAAATATATTTCCATTCAGTTGTATCTATCATACTGATAAACTATTAATAGAAAATGAAACCCACTTACCAGAACCGTAGTACAGATGGACTTAAGTTCAGACTCCACTTTCTCTCGGTAGTCCTTGACAAGCTGCATCTTCTTGTCGTTGCCATCGGTTTTCTGCTCAATGCTAGAGATCACCCGCCACGCAGAGCGTCGCCCCCCTACAACATTCTTGTATGCCACAGAGAGAAGGTTGCGTTCTTCGTTGGACAATTCAGCGCCCTGTTCTGTCACTGCCTTCATGCAGGTAGCCATATCATCATAGCGCTCTGCCTGCTCAGCCAGCTTGGCCTTCTGGATCATCTCGGTCTTTTCCATGTTGGCCAGCAGCAGTATAAACAACAAGGCAACTGGACTTGGTAAGAAGAGAAGGGTCTTTCACACAGCCAAGAGAAGGCACCTCAAAACCTGCAATGACAAAGCAACATTCTGAAACCTGTGCTCATTCCGAGTGCAACTGGAAGAGCTACTTTGGATATAGGAAGTGAGATCAGTAAGGAAGGCAGCAGCAATAAAGCACTGCCAACCTTGATGCAAGGACGTTACACTCATCTTTACAATAGGGTGAATTAGGCCTCTCAAGGGACTACAGTCATCCCTCCACATTCGCTAGGGTTAGGGGCACAGGACCCCTGTGAAAAGTGGAAAAACCCTGAATAACTCTAGGTCCTCCCAAATCATATTTAACACACACAAAAATGTATGATTACCATATTCAACCCACCATGTATCCCTTTAAGGCATCGGGGTTCCTTCACAAGGCAGAAGCAGGTGAACTCCACTGCTGTCCCACACCATTTTTAATAACGACTTACAAGCCTCATTCTCAGTCTCACAAGGCTTGCAGTCCCTATTAAAAATGGCATAGGAAAGCAGCAGAGGCAGCAGCCAATAATCCATGTATAATCATATCCACAAAAGTGAAATCCACAAATTTGGAGGGCTAACTGTATAGAATCCGTACAGAGAGGGGGCATTTATAAAGAGCAATCAGGACAGAGACGTCCAGAGCAAATCTTTATTTCAGGAGTGGAGAATGCTCCTGTCCAAATGCTGTTGAACTGCAGTTCCAATCACTCCTACTCAGCATAGATAACAGTGAGATAGGAGCTGCAGTTCAACAGCATCTGGAGGACCACACCTTCCCCACCCACTTAGTAAATCAGAAGGGACCATAAGGAACCAAATCCCTTTGCGGAATCCCCATTATTATTATTATTTAAAAAAACTATTTGCAGAAATAAAAATGCAGTCCTCAAATCACGAACAGGCTTTTATAAGAATACAAGGCACGTGTGGCAGGTAACCTATGACCCGGACGTGCAGAAGAAGGGTGGCAGAGGCGCGCAGGGACGGAACAGGGCGGAGGGCAGCGGGAAGGAGCAGGGAAAATGAAAAGCCGGAACGGGAGCCAAGCAGAAGGAGCAGGCGAGGAGTGGGCGACTCTCCGGGCTCGGAGGAGAGACGACGGCGTGCCCGAGGAGGAGAGAAGCGGCGGAGGCGAAGAACGCAGCGACGCTCACTCGGCCCCGGGGGACGACGACGGCGCGCCCGAGGTGTTCAATCCTTGTCCGCCGAAGGAAGGAAGGAAGGAGGGAAAGGAAGCCGGGAGGGGGCGGAGGGAAAGAGCCAACGAAGAAAGAAGGGGCTCTTCTGCCTCCCCTTCGGGAGGGCGGCAGGAAAAGGCAGTGAAAACCGCGACCGGAGGGAGGGCGGGCGGGCGGGCGGCAGAGGGGGTGGGAAAGAGAAGATCTGGCGCGTACCCCCCTCCCGGCACCTCCCACGACGCCCGGGAAAAAGCGGCGGCGGCGGCAGCGGCGACTCCACGCCCAGGACGAGGGATGCCTTTGTCCCCAGAGGAGGAACCAGGGCGAGAGGGGCAGGGCAGGCGCGGCCCGGGGAAGGGGAGGCGAGTGGCCGCCGTACCGGACCCCCTCCTCTTCTCTCCGCGGCCGCTACAGGCCGGTACGAAATGGCGGCTCTCCTCCTTCACTTGCTCCCCTCCCCGGCGGGGACTCCCAACCCGCGCCTCCGCCGCCTCCACAAAATGGACGACGCGGCGGCGGCGAGCCAAGAAAGGCCACCCGCGGCGGGGAGTCTCCCGCCCTCCTCCCCCCGCTTCAGGAGGACCTCCCCCGTCCCTCTCCCCCCACCCCGCTCGCCCTCACCTGAGTCCGCTGCTGAGGCGCTGGGCCGGGCCGCCTGGCGCCTGCTGGGTCAACTGCGCGCGCTCGCTCCGCTCCGGAGCTGGATCGAGAAGGAAGGAAGGAAGGAAGGAAGGAGGGAGGGCGGGCGGGCGGGCGGGGGAGGAAGAGAAAGAGAAAAGGCCGCTCCCGTCTCGGGCGAGAGGAACAGCGTTGCTACAGGGCGTTGGCACAAAGCAAAAACCCTCTCGCTGCTGGGCCCGCGCTCTCGCCGGTCAGCCTATCGGCGCTCACTCTCGGAGCGAGAGCTCCGCCTTCGAGTTTCAGGCAGCCAATTCCGACTCTGCGCGCCGCCGCAGCGATGCGCAGAGCCAGGGGACAAGCTCGGTTGGCCTGCGCTTGCTGCAGCTGGGGCCACGGGGTTTCCTCCAATTAGATCCAGGGTGAGCTAACGTCACTGTCGCCATAGTGATGCCGCTACAGCCCCCTCCTTTCCTCCGCCTGTCCCCGCCCATCCTGTCTCTCTGTCTTTCTCTCTCTGTCACCGGCGCGAATGCCTACGCCGCCTTCTGCAGCTACGCTTCCGTGGTAGTCTGGGCGAGGCACGAGACAAGCGCGGAGGCGAGCCCTGGGGTAGGCTCGCGCCGCCGCCGCCGCCGCCGCCGTGACTTGCTAAGCGGGAGGGAAAGTGAGCCTTGCGTCCGGAAAGGGAGAGCGGGGCTGGGGGCTTTGGGGTGAGCTAGTACCAGTCTTCGCGGGAGGAATGCGAGGCAGAGGCCATTTCCGCACTAGCCTTTTATAGCGCTGTTATTCCACTTTCAACATCCTATGGAATCCTGGGGTTTGCAGTTTACGGAATAATAGCGCTATAACAGGCTAGTGCGGAAGTGGACAAAGATAAGGGTCTAAGAACGTCGAGCCCTGCTGCGGGGAGGAGAAAGAAATGCTGGGGGACGGACTGCCAGCCTTCTGAGCAAAGAAGTGGGGCTTTCGCTGCCGTTGAGTGGTAAATATTAAAATACCTGATCAGCCATGCCGGAATCCAGAGTTAGCGGCAACTCTCTTGAACCATATCGGTAAACTAGTTATAGCGGTTTGCCTCTCCACTAGGAAATAGGTCTTTTGTAAAGCTAATGAGTTCTGATTGTTCATTCATGACCAAGCAAAATCATTTTGCATTACAACAGTGGTAGCTCATAATACTGTATTTCCAGAGGAAGGGCTTTGTCTGTTGCGACAAAAATAGCCATGAGTCTGGCAGCATCTTAAGGACTAACAAGTTGTATTTGCCATGAATTTCCATGGGCTCAACCATGTACGGGGCGTGGCCTCAGTAGACAAATATATTGCCGAAACAGTGCATTGTTGCTGAGAGCAAGCACCCCTCCTTCGCTGCTGTGAAGACCCTGGAGCTGAACTGCCAGAGAAGAGGGAAGCCTGAAGGGAATGAGATTCTGTCATCACCCTTGCTAATAAAAAAATTCTGGCACCCCAACTCTTTGAACCACGCATTTCAACAACAACACCTTAAACCAGTGGTTCTCAACCTGTGGGTCCCCAGATGTTTTTGGACTTCAGCTCCCAGAAGCCCTGAGCATTGACCATAGTGGCTGGGGCTTCTGGGAGCTGAAGTCCAAAAACATCTGGGGACCCACAGGTTGAGAACCACTGCCTTAAACAATGATGGTACAGCACAGATCAGCTAGTAATAGCACTTTACAAGGGATGCTGTTAGCAAAAAATGAAGGATTTTTTTAAAGTTGGAATTGGGGTTCTTTCCATATCAGAAATGACGAGCTACAAAGGCCTTGCCTTACCTTTCCGTAAACCGAATTTCAGACAACGCTTAATAAAGTGTGTGTTTTTGTTAAATAATGAACAAAATTTCATCAAAAAGTGAATACCCAGCTGTTTGCTGCCTAGGTGGGCCTGTGCTGCCATTTCAAAAGTGTCCTGATTATTAAAGTAAAGGAGTGTACATTTCTTATAAGCATGCAAAACCTGCTCTTTAGTCAAAATTATCAGGACCTTTATTGATCATCTCCTGAAGTTCATTTCCATAAATGAAAACATATTTTGTTAGAAAGGATATTGGGTCCCTGTTCTTATTCCCCTCTTATGTGTGTGAGTATGCTGTGTCAGGAAGCAGATGAGATATCCCAAAGCTTGTAGCTGTTGTGGTAGAATAGAAGTTCTTATTTAGTAGAATTTAGACTTCATGACAGTCTGGGGTCATTTTAAAAGAATTACAGGGTGAATTGTATCCATTTATTAATAGAATGATTAGATTTAGAAAAAACAACACTATTTGCGTAAGAGGAAAATAGAAGATAGGGAAGATGTTATTTTGTTCTCTTTTTCATCAGATGGGAGGAATCCATTGCTGGGAGACGTCTAGGACTGATAGGAGTTCCAGACCAACAACACTTGGAGGGCCATACATTCCCCATCCAGACTTGAGATGTTTTGTAGAGGAGGCATTTTCTAAATGTTGAAGTTAGTCCTTGTCTTCAAGACTCTGGACTTTGTTCCCCATTCCTAGATGCAGTATGATAGCTGCATACTTGAATATAAAAACCCCTTGAAGGTAGTGTGACTTCTGCAACAATATGCATGAAATTGCTCTGCAAAAAAAGGCGTTTTGACTCCTGACTTCGTTTACAGTAAGGATTTACAAAGACAGGAGAAAACATTACAGAAATTGAGATATATCTCAATATAGGTGCCATAATCATGGTAAGAAATATTTTATCATGATTTCTGAATGGTGTTAGTCTAATTTCAGTGTTATATTTTTACATATGGAGCTGTTACTCATCTAACCAGTGATTTTAGTTTAGATGAGGTTGCTGTTATACATTAGCCAAATAAACACGTTTGTGCAATGTTGGCTCAGTTTGGTATAACTGTGCTCAGAATTTCCTCAGATTTCTCTGGAACTTCCTAGATAAGTGCATTTAGGACTGCCAAACCTGATGTTACGAAGGAAACATATGCCTGTAAATACCATGTTTCTTCCATGAGGGAGGCAGTAGGTGGGAATGCTACAGGCAAGGATTGGTGGGCAGAAGGACTACTTAACCATTTCCCTCCCACATGCCATTCCTCTCCTGCTAATGCCCCCATCTTACCACTTGTTGGAAAGCAGCCTCAGGAGGGCAAATTTGTTGATGAGTACCACAATTTCATTACGCTTAGTGAATTGAATGTATTGATCACTGTGGTTTGATTTGATTTATATCTTCCCATTCTCCCAAAAATGGAGTCCCAGGGGTCTTACAACAAGAAAGTTACCACACAAACAAATTCAAATACAAGAGGAAATACAATTTTTAAACGTTGGAAACAATTTTAAAGCAGTCATTAAGGAAAAATAATCCACCCGCACAGTCAAAAGCCCCTTGCTCAGTAACTGGACAATAATCAAAACCATTCCTGAATTTTGTTTTGTTTTCTTTAAAAAGGATTTTGTATATTGGTAGAAGAACAACAGGGAAATAACCCACTTAGCCTTGCTTGGTAAGGAGTTCAAAAGCTTGGGAGCAGTCAGTCACTGAAAAGAAAACATTTCCCATATTTCTTCTAGATGTGCTCTTGAGGGTGGTGTGATTGAGAGAAGGACTTCTCCTGGAGAACTCAAAGCCCGTGCAAGCTTATACAGGAGAATACAGTCCATCAGATAGCCTGGATTCTAGTCAGATAGGACTTTATAGGTCATAACCAGCACTTAGAATTGTTCTAGGAAACTGAGTTACATCCTTCTTGTTATATCCCCCACACAGCATCCCTCTGTACTGACAAGCTTGTGACCAAATATATAACATGTGGCCCCCCAGATGCTCTTGGACCACAGGTCCTCTTATCTCCTACCACTGGCTCAGCTGGATGGGACTGAGATATGGTTCATCTCTTTCTGGAGAGCCACACACGAACCCTGACTTGGAACATAGTGAGATGGGACATTTCCTGAAAATTGAGCCCAATCCTTGCCTTCAGTGCTCTGAACTTACTATATGTTTATGTCATATTAATGTGAGATCTACTTTTTCTATTTTACCATGTCAGATTAGTGGAACTGGTCTGGAGTGTTTCCACAGCAGCCAATAGGAACTGAGGTTTATCTTACAGCCCATCTACCAAAGAAAGACTGAGTAGGTTTTTATTCCTTCCCCTTTACAACGGATACAGTGGCCCTCTGTTCCTGCCGCCACAGAGTTCCTTTAAATCACATGCAAATAACATGAGGCAGAACGTGTGAGATGAACCTGACTTGTTGCTGTGCAAAATCTTCAGCTGATAGACTTAACTATAACTGCTTCGGAGTAAGTCTTACTTAACACGATGGAACCTGTTTCCAAGTCACCGTGGTTACCATCAGACCATTTGTACATTATGACTCAGTACATAATTTAAGCAACAGGATAAAAAAAAAAGTTTACAAGTTGTTTTGGGTGGATGTAGTCTGAGTACTTTTTAATGCCTGCCAGTGCTACGGGACAGTTTTCTGAGGGGATAAAAGTACAGGATGATTGTTTCTTTCCTTTGGATGAAGGCAGAGATCTTCTCAGCGATGGCTTGCTCAGGCAGGCAAAAGGACAGACACACAGAGTTCCTAGCAGCTCCAGGCTTTTGTTGCATATGGCAAGGTGAGTAGTGGGTATTGCCTTCAGGAACTGCTCCTTCAAGTTGTTTTAGCATACTCTTGATCGGTCCCAATTGGGCAGGGACAGTCCCAATTAAACCTCAGTTGTTCCACATTTTTGGTTTGTTTTAAAATGTCCTGATTTTTTCTCTCTTCCCCCCACTTTCTCCCTTTGCTCTCAGCTTACACTTGGCCCTCCACATTCGCTAGAGTTAGGGGCACAGGACCCTTGCAAAAGTGAAAAATTCGCAAATAACAAAATTTGTGTGCCTGTGGGAAGGGGGCTGAGGCATGGGTAGGGAAAGTGGGCATCCAGGGTCTAAACCAGGTCTGGGAAAGGAGATGGTTGGCATGGTAGTCCTGTACTCCCAATCTCTTGCCCATCTCTTTCCTTGGGTGTGTGTGGGGCATGGGTACAGGGCCTGTGGTGCTAAGAATTTGGGCAGAGAGCCATCCTTAGCTGGCCAGGCAGAGACTGGTTAGAGGAAGAGGAGGACCAGAGGTGAGTTTTTAAAGGACTCTGCGGCCTGATTGGAGCCACCAAGAGGGAAGGTTCCCCCCAAAAAGAAGCACCTGAGGTGGGAGGCAGGGGTTAGAGAAACACACAAATAATCAAATCCGTGAATGTCAAACCTGCAGATGTGGAGGGCTGACTGTACTTCAGTTGCTGCAAAGGGAGTTCAAAGTGCAAATATTAACTCAGCATGGGGGAGGGAAGGGGTGGAGTCTTACTCTTCCCAAAAGACTCAGCCAAAAGCAAACTGCTGCAGACTCTCCTAGCTTGTGTTTTCTTCCTTATTATAACCTTTGCTGTCTTGACCACACACTGATGTTGCTTGGTCATACACACCCAGGTTTTTTGCTTATGAAAAGTTGGAGGTTAGCTCAGGTAGCAACCATCTGAGGTGCCTTTCATCTGCCCTTGCTGAGAGTTGGAGTTTCCCAGTGGAGCCTTAAAGTTTAGTTTCTGTTGCAAATATTCCTTTCCCCAGTTTTTGAGCAATAGCAATTAGTCTGTTGTAGTAAAAATTAAAAAGAGGCTTGGGGTAGCGCTGTCATCTTTTTTCCTTTTCTTTACCTTTATTTATATATCGCCTCCCCTCCAAAAAAAATACCAGGACTCAAGGAGACTTACCCATTAAAACAAATACAGTATATCCAAAATGCACCAAGTTTTAACATTTAATTAAATGAAATTAAATAGCCAACAACATTAAAACAATTTAAAAACAGATTAAAAACCAGTGCAGTTAAAAATAAGACAGCAATCTATTAGAAATTCTTTCCGCAAAAGCATCCAGTTCACAAAAACCTTTTGGTGGAAGCAGAGCAAGGAGGGGACCGTACAAGCGCCATCCCGGAAAGGGTACTCCAGAGCCTAGGAGCAGCCACTGAAAAGGCCTGTGAAGCCTGACACGTGTTGTACCCAGTCTTCTGGCAAAGATTGTTGTTTTTAAAGAGGGCAATATAATCTGGTTGGTTGGTTGGTTGGTTGGTTGGTTATTTATTTATTTTGGCAGTGATAGGTTCGTCTTCTCAGTACAGAAAAAATTTCAGGCTTAGTTCCCTTGTGATGTCTCGTATTCTGAGAACCAAACTACATACATTGTATTAAATGCATATTGGGTTGTAGGCGTGGTATAGCGGGTTTGTAAGTTCTAAAACAACATCCCTTAGAGATCCACATTAGATATTGGAACCACAGTGTAAACTGAAAGGGTTTAACTGTTTCCATCCACACCACAGTCCTGATCCCAGTCAGGGCCTTCCTGCAGCTCCTGTTTCAAACACATACAGAGAGCAGGGCGGGGGAGAGGGAGTAGGAGGTGAAGAATAGTTTAATGTACCCTGTAGTTTGGCCTTCTGATTTTTATGAAAACAGATGTCATGTCCAAGAGAAGAAATTCTCATTTTTTCAGCAGCCACAATTTTGGAGCTCAGGAGAAATGCGCATGCTAGCTCAGCCATTCAGTTGGAGAATAGATACAGAACAGATGCTGCCCCCACTGTTAAATATTGACCATTCTTCTTGATATAGGCTGATGTAATGACTGATTAGCATGGAAATAAATTAGGTACATAAACCCTAACCCCAAGTTTTTTCTCTTTCCCTCATTATTATTTCAAAGGGTGTTGTTATCCCTCCCTCCTTTTCACAATGCAACAATTACTCTTCTAATCAACTGCATAGATGAGGATGGTAATCTTCTCGCCATGGAAAAAGTACATTGCGTTTGCCCACGCTTCCCGTTCCCTTTGTGAATCATATCCAGGTGCACTTAACACACAGAGAATTGAAAGGAGCCAAACAGCATCATGGTCCAAAAACTATGAGGGTCGCCATGAGAGAAATTATAGATTGTTATTTCCTTCGTCAGGATTGATGTCACTGAAAGGATTTTTCTTTTTCTTACAGTTGCTGCAAAGTATAATGTGGAAATTGAGACTACAGCTCCTTAGGGATGATGTATTGAAATAGATATGGCATCAGTTTGGGGACAGGAGTATTATAGTTCTGTCATTTCTATCTGGTTGAATTTTTAGAGATTATGCCTCATTTTAGGCATATTTATTACATAGACAGAGAGATACAACCATGTTAGTTGAATGGACAGTCTTCATCTAACGAAATAGTTTTTCATTCTTACCCCAAGACAGTATCTTATATTTAGGAAGTCCACAGGCCGTTTCTGTAATTGTTTCTTTAACACAACTATAGTGTTCTTTAGTATAAGTTCCTATATATTAGCTTATTGCTTACTATTCAAATTGATGGCTATACCATTGATGGACTATGATTCACAGATGCACAAGATGCATCAAATGCTACAAAGCTATGTATCAGTATCTATCCATCCATCCACACATACATATTACTCTTGTCTGTCCCTTCAGTGAAGATGTTACAAATACCAATGTTCCTTAGATGCACATAGTCCCAAGACATTGTATTGTCAATACAATGGTATTCCAACAGTGCTCTACAGTCTTTGTTTTAGATATATTTTTGTTAAAACAAAAAAGAGCAAAACAAAATATTCATTATTTCAAAGAAAATTACATATTAAATTAAAATCTTCAGTGCTCTAATTTCTCTCTGTATGCAAGTGGCTTCAGAATGTGAACTGTGAGACAAGGGCCATTTCCGCACTACACTGTTATAGTGCTATTATTCCACTTTCAACATCCTGTGGGATTCTAGAGTTTGTCATCTACTGAAGCCCAAGAGCTCTCTGGCTGAGAATTCTAAATGCCCCTCTCTAAACTCCAAACCCCAGCATTCCACAGGATGTCGAAAGTGGAATAATGGCACTGTAACAGTGTAGTGCAGAAATGGCTAAGATGAGTTGAGGTTACACCAAACGCAAGGCCTGAGATTGTAAGGTAAAGGCAATGAGAAAATTATGTTTTCTCTTATTTCCTCTAGATCACATTACTGCCAAGTTTAGAATACCACAAAAGTTATTATTATTTTTAAAAATTTTCACCGTGTTCCATATGTATGAACTGATGGAAGTACACAGGCACAGTGGGTGCAGGAAACAAGTAACCTTAGCAGCGAGAATATTTTCTCTGTGTTATCTTTTCACCTTCACCACAAGGACTTTTATAATGCAACATTCATGTCCTCAGAGCATTAAGGTTAGAAAAGCTTTAAAGTTAGCACATCAACAACTGCTGTTACTATTTCATCCCCCTGCCTCCCAAATAATATGCTATATTTCTTGGTCTGGTAAACTCTTTCAGCAGGAAGACTAATTAATACCAGTGAACATGGTTTTGCAAAAACAAAACAATTTATATGGTTATATGTTGAAGTTTTATAGCCAGCTGTTCATTCACAATCACCAAATGTCCTTGAAGGTCACTATATTATATATAGAGATTGCTTAAAATAGAAAATATTAGGCATCTTGCCACATTTTTAAATTAAGAAACTCTTTACTGCTTCAGTGTTATCAGTTAAACTTTGTCAGAGAGGAAGCCCTTTGTGCTGAGAAGAGTTCTTTATTTAGTTGCATGAAATCCCATGCTAATAACATTCATGGTTGTTTTCCAAGTGGAAATATTGGCACCAGGTTGAAAGAAATGTGAACGTTCAGCAAACTCACACCAACTGACCATTACTACATGTTACAGAAAACACTGCAGTCACCCAGCAACTGCTAAACTAAGCAGAGCAGTCCCAAGACATTTTACTGGCTGTGTTGAAGGACAAAATGCACTTCTCCCATGGCTGCTTCCGTTTGCAAAAGCTGGATGACCTGGCAGACAAATTTTTCTTCACTCTGGAAATGGAATAGCATCCTCTACCACACTTCAAGGCCATAGGCTAGCTCAAGGCACACAAGGCAAGCCATGGAGCTCACAACTACATCTTTCCACCCCTCCCTCAGACGACTGTGGCCATTTCCACACTACGCTCTTATAGCACAATTATTCCACTTTCAACATCCTGTGGAATCCTGGGGTTTGCAGTTTAGGGAGGGGTCAGCTGGCCCCTTCCTAAACTGCAAACCCCAGCATTCCACAGGATGTTGAAAGTGGAATAATTGCACTATAAGAGTATAGTGCAAAAATGGCCTATGACTCTTGATATGTTTGTGGCTCTGAGAGTCACATTTACTTCATTTAGTGGAAACATTTGTATTACAGCTATTAAGCATGTACTCAGCTCTTTGAAGTGTTCGAAATGCTTCATAGTGATCTTCAGCCTATTGACCCTTACAACAGTATTCTGGAGTAAGTCAGTACTATTCCTGGTGGCTGGGGCTAAGAAAATGAGAAACTTGCCTAAGGCCATGTGTATGTGTGTGCACGTATGAGTGCACACACATCTTTAAATCACTAAGGTGACCTCATGAATCCCATAGGGTTTTCTTAGGCAAGGAGTACGCAGAGATGGTTTTGCAAGTTCCTTCCTCTGAAATATAGCTACAGCATGTGGAGGTCACTGGTGGTCTCCCATCCATGTATTAACCATGATTGACCCTGCTTTGTTTCCAAGAGCAGATGGGATCTGGTGCCTTTAAGTTATTTAGGCCTACAGATATATTTATGAGTTTGAATGAAGTGCTTTCACAGTCATGCTGAGGCCTCTTTCATATGCAGTTATAGCACTATGATTCCCACTTTATTTGCCATGGCTGCATCCCATGGAATCCTGGGCTTTGTAGTTTGCTGATGCATTAGAGCAGTGGTTCTCAAGCTGTGGGTCCCCAGATGTTTGTGGACTTCAGCTCCCAGAAGCCCTGAGCATTAACCATAGTGACTGGGGCTTCTGGGAGCTGAAGTCCACAAACATCTGGGGACCCACAGGTTGAGAACCACTGCATTAGAGCTCTCTGACTAAGAATTCTAAACAGCCTTCCTTAAACTGCAAATCACAGGATTCTGCAGGATGTTTCCTGAGCAGCTATAGTAGAACCAAAGTGCTATAACTGTGTAGTGTGACAGAGATGTGTGTACACATTACTGCTGCTGCCACCTGTCTTCTTCCTCCTCTTCCACCACTGCAAATACCAAGTGACTCCCCAAACAGAGACACTGTTATAATAGATACGTGTTCTGACAATGAAAGATGTGCACATGTGGCAAGGTATAAATGACAAGTCAGGATTTCTTGTGGCATCACACATGTTCAAAAACATATATTTGAAATGTGATAAGCAATATTAAGACTGCATAGACAAATTGTAGGCTCCACGTGTCTGAATATTAAGACTCTCCAAACTTTCAACGTTTCTTTCTGTATACTTATTCAGTTTTCTCTGGCTCCAGTGTTTTGTTTTTGATTAAACTCCTGTTTATAGTCATTAGAGATGCACATTCATTTTAGAACGGATAACAAAATAATATTAATGAACATGGATGGAATACTAAAATGATTTTTCTTGCACACTCCTAATGCAATACAATTCTCTGGAGAAAAATGCCCTCCAGTTGTTAAAATACAGTATTGCTGAGACTGGGTGTAATCAATAGTGTTGCCTTTGGGCTGAGTAGTCATTGTTCTCTTGCTGGTCAAACATGAGAGTGACAAATATAGCAGCAGACAAAACCAATTGACCCTGCTATCACTGTGGGAGGAGGAGCTGCCGGAGTCTGGCAAAAGGAAACGAGGAGCAGAAGCGTGTAAAAATAGTACTCATCAGACTTCCTGATTTGTTGACCCAAAAGCAAATATAATTTGTACAGCAGGGAAAGGAACAGGAAGTGTTTTGGCCAAAAAACTAAAGAAGCAGGAGAAGAGCCCAGTCAAGGTGAATGGATCTGTCTGCTCATTTTTTCAACAGAAGACAGGCTGATCACTAAGATAGGGAAAATAGGTTAACTTTCCAATATCAAAAATATATTAGAAAGCAATTGCATATGTATTTATTTTAATTATTTGTATTTATTTTTTGAAATTTTATTTGTTAATATAAACAATAAAAAACTGGAATGATTGTACTGTAAGTGTGCTTGTTACTGACTCATATATTGTGCAGCTCTCTTTGATCCTCTTTTTCTCTGCAGAATGAGAGTCTTCAGTGATCCAGATATTGTAGATTTCAATCTCTTCCCACCAGCCATACTGAGAGACTGTTGTTAGCTGAAGTCCAAAACTCACGGATGGACAAATTCTCTCACCTCCAGATGAGAGGCTCCCAAGAAAAGCTGTTGCAGGTTGTTTACTTAGCAAGCACTAACAAGTAATATTGTGAGGTCTACAGAAGCTGAATGTGGAGGGAAGGGTATGCTCCTGAGCATGCGATGCTTCTCTTTAAAGCAGCACATGACATGCTCAGAAGCCTCAGTGCTCTTTCTTCCAGCAAGCTGAAAGGCTCAGACTTTTCTTGTCCTTTCTGCATTTATTGTGAACTGTAGCTGCTAGCTCCTACACCGGTGGGACAGTGAATCCACTCTGAGTTTTCCTTTGAGGATCTGTCAATGGGGATGAACTCTTGTACCTCCCAGCACCTTGGACAGTTCCTTTAAAGTTGAGACTAAGCCCTGGAGTGGATTCAGTGATCCACTGACATGGCAGCTATCAGCTGTTGTCATTTATAGCAATTCCAACTATTTAGCTGTACTCCCTGTAAAAGTGCATGGACTGGGTCACAATAAATAGTTATGATCCATCTGTGTACAAGGGAAGGTAAAATGTCCTCATCAATGCTCAACCATCCCATATAAGGAGTTGCAGCAGAACTCCTGTTTCCGGTGATTGCTTGTTCCACTTCAAGGCCTCTGGCTCTGATCCTGTAAGGAAGAATGAATCATGAATGTTTAGACACCAGAATACATTTAGATCCCTGCTACTTACACAATTTGCTAGCTGTTCTCCCCACTAGGATTCCCAGCTCTCAGGTCCTGGCCCTTCTTCCTCCAGTCCTCAAGGGAGGAAAAGGAATCCCTGATTGACAGCACTGCCTTGAAAAGTTTGTGTGTATATTTTTCCTCATTTGTTAGACTTGGTTTATTTACTGGAATGGTATGTTCTGTGAAGTTTTGAGAAATGCTTGATGTACTTATGGCATCACCAGAGGCTACCCCTTATGACATCACCCTCGTAACATCACCAGGGATCCATTCATACTATAGAACTATAGTGCTATTATTCCACTTTAACTGCCATGGTTCCTTCATTTGGAATTTTGAGACTGACAATTTAAGGAGGGCTATTTGGAATGCTCAGTGAGAGCTCCAAAAAAACATTCTTTGTATTCAATAGGATGGAACTAGGGCAGTTAAAGTGGAATAACAGCAGTATAATTCTGTAGTGTGAATGGGCCCCAGGGCCCATACACTGTGAAACTTCAGCAGCATTTGAGTTTTAACCTCATCCCTGCCCCTACCCCCTGCCTCCTTTGTAACAGGAGAAAAGCCATGATGAAAAGGAGATCAAAAGTCTATTTCAGCACTCTGTTCCTACAGTGGCTAGTCAGGTATCCATAAGCAGTATGTAAATGCAGTAGTTTCAGTCCTCCAGCAAATGGTATATGAAGCTGAACTTTCTCTTGCACAAGCCTTTCTGGAATGAATGGGAGTTGATAGGTTGTTAGGTCTGAGTCACCAAAGCACTGCTCACATGAATAACTCTTCTGCATTGTTATACACGATAACATGTACGCTGTGTGAGTAACACAAAGTGATATCATGGTCAAATGGCAAACAAGATTGAAGCACTCTTGCAGTCTGCCTGATTGTCCTCAGTTCACCACTGGCTTCTTTGAAATGTTCACTTCTGATGCTTTCCTGTGATCTCAACTTGTTGGGAGTTTTTTACAACAAAATTAAAAAAGAAAAAAGGAAGCCTGTTACAGTAAAAACAAAAACCACTATTTTTTTTTAATGACTCTAACCCGGGGCGATTGTTGAACTGCAACACCCAGCAGTTGACGCCAGCATAGGCAAGGGCAAAGGTTGTCAGAAGGTGCATTTCACACATATCTGGACGGTCACACAATCCCCCACCCAATATATAATATGCAGTACAGAAATAATCCTCTGTGTTCCAGAGTTTGTGTTAGACATTCTCCATTCCAGCTGGAAATGATGGAAGCTGAGGCCAATACTTCTGGAATCCAAGAGGCTAAGGAAGGCTGCATTACATAACTTTGGATCCTCCTAACTAGCTTTCTCTGCCCTCTCTGTGGAAAGGACTCTGATCTAGTGGAGGTTTCATTGGAGGAAGCAGGGGGGTTAAACAATTCTACTCTTTACCGACCCCTGTGTAGCATTGCCAGATCTCAGGGCCTGCTCCTTCTTGTCTAGTCCTCAGGACAAAGGGGAAGAATCTCGGGGTGAGAGCACTGCCTCGAAAAACATGCTTCTATATATTTCATTTGCTTTGTTTTTTTGTTTGAATGCCATACTCTGCACAACTGAAGTGGGTGTTTAATGTTATTATGCTTAATTACATCACCAGGGCCCATTTCCTGTGGCATTACAAAGGCTCATTCCTCAGCACTCAATTTTGGCCCTGTAATCTCAGAGCCTGAGATAGTCTTGACCTGGTTACCCTATCCCTGTGTCATTACTCTGATCCAGTAGCTCTGTCAACTCTCTGTGGCACATATTCAGGGGAAAAAGAGGCCACACAGAAGGGGGAACTCCCACCCCATATTATCTGCTGGAGGGAACATCTTGTGAGTGGGACCTTCCTGTTGCCACTGAAGCATTATTTAAGATTCAAGCCATGGATTCAGAATGTACAGTGCTCCACAAAACATTTATCTCCAAGAAAAAATATGGAGAGCCAGTGTGGTGTGGTTATTTGAGTGTTAACTAGGACTGAGGGAGATCAGTGTTCCAATCCACACTCAGCCATGGAAATCCACTGGGTGCCCTTGGGCAATTCACGCTCTCTCAGCCTTAGAGGAGGGCCATTGCAAACCACCTCTGAATAAACCTTACCAAGAAAATCTTATGGTAGGGTTGCTATATGTTGGAGCTGACTTGAATGCACAGAACAACACCATAAAAAGATTTATAGATGCGTACCTCCCATCATAGTATGATGTGAAAGAACCAGTAGAATCTTTGTTTGTTTTAAAGAATGGTTTAATTTTTAGGTCTGATGTTTAATGCCTGCTAAGAGAGACATCAGTCACACATTTTATTCCTGAAGAATTCACTTTAGTGTTTCAAATCTCTTATGTGAAGTGTAGCTGCCTCTCCATCACCATACATCATGTTTCTGTGTTAATTTGCAGGCTAGCTCTTGGCTTTTTCAGGAAACATATTCTGCTTTTTCCTCCAGGAGAGATCAGTTCTTCTGATTATACATTTAAGGTATCTTGATCATGTGTAGGATTCTGCATGATTTTGGTTCATTTAACCAACATTGATCTCATCCCAAGAACGTGTGAAAGGACGGGCATGCTGCCAATCTTTGTCTCTTAAAAATAAAAGGATCCTATGCAGCTAAGTAAACATGCAGTCCTAGGAACGTTACTTGGAAAGTACCACCTCACCTCACTGAAAATGGTGGGTTGTATCTCTGAATCAGCATGGAGAAATTTGAGCTGTAATAAATGGGTTCAGTATTAATTTTTCTTTGAGTCTCTTCTCAAGATTTCTTCCAAAGGGGTTTGCTTTGCCTTCCTCTGAGGCTGGGAGAGTGTGACTTGCCCAAAGCCAACCAGCAAGTTTTCACGGCTGAGCAGGGATGTGAACCCTGGTGTCCTGGAGTCCCAGTACAACAGTCAGACCACTGCACAACACTGGCTCTATGAAATGTTAATCTACATACAAATGTTACCATACCCTGCAAGCAATGCTATTTTCATAAATTGGACTTATTAATGACTGGGGAACATAATCGAAGTTATGTTGACCAGAGAACGTGTTTTGAGGTCAAGCTGACCTGAGGTGTGTTCAGGGTCATAAGTCCAGAGAGGATTAGATTCACCTTAGGACAGCCATAACTTCGAAATGACTTAAAGGCACACAACAAGAAGGCAAGAAGTCACACAAAGGAGAAAGTAGATCAGATGGGACCTCAGGGCATGTCCAGGTCATAGTCAAGGGATCAGTCAGGAAGCTCTGGTGTTAATGAGATTGTAAATGTAAATGCTACCTCAACTATTCAACCTTCAAAGACAATAGCACCTGTCAATGCCAGGCGGTGGCTAAGCAGCAAACAGAGGCAAGAGCTGGGTTTTATGGTCTTTAGTAAGAAAGTAGTAAAATAAACAAGAGGTTACTTCACCCAAAACAAACAGAAGCAGCAAACTCAACAACAAGGATTTCCCGGATGGAAGACGGTTGGTGCCCCATACCCAACTCCCCCCAGCGTCTGTCTTAAATATAGAGTCTTGGGCCCAGCTGGGGCTGATCAAACGTCCGTTGGCCCAGCTCACAGCTGAAGGCCCTCAGACTTCAAACGCTTTTTGTGCAACCACCTTGATTGGTGAACCCCCTCCTTCTCCTGCCGCCTCTGAAGGAACGTGCGGGGAGGGTCTGCAGCAAACTCCAGGCCGGAGTCAGGAACAGCAGCTTCTGTCGACCCAGAAGCATTGGCCTCCTCTGCTTCAGGTACTGCTCGGGCACCAGCTCTGGGACAGCTGTGGAGTCCACCCTTGCCTCTGCAGGGACCCCTTCTCCCTCCAAGGGAACCTCCCCTGGCTGAGGGTCCAAGACCAACTCAGAGCCCCCGTCATCTGAGTCGGCAGCCAGCTGAGCCTGGCTCATGACATCACTCCCCTCCCCAATAACGCCTCCCCAGCCTGGCGGAGGCCGAGGCTTGACCGGGTACCAGCAGTGGAAGCGCCGCACCAACTCCGGTGCATGGACGTCCGCTGCATCCCCCCAGGACCGCTCCTCTGGCCCATATCCCAGCCAATTGACCAAGTACTTGAGACGGCCCCACCACCGCCAAGAATCGAGGATATCAGCCATCTCGAACTCCTCTACCCCATCGACCAGAACTGGCAGCGGCGGGGGACCACATTCTGCGTCGTCCCACACATCCTTGGCAGGCAGCAGCGACCGGTGAAACACCAGGTGGACCCACAAGGATCAAGGGAGCTGCAGCCGGAAAGCCACGGGGTTGACTTGCGCAGAGATAACGAAGGGTCCAAGGAACCGAGCGTCCAGCTTATGGCAGGGGCGGGTCGACGGCAGGAACCGAGTGGACAGCCAGACGTGGTCCCCGACCTGCAACGGAGTCCCTGATTGTCGATGCTTGTCCGCCTCCCGCTTGTATGCCTCCTTGGCCCGATCGAGCTGTTCCTGCAGGAGGCCCTGAAGTGCCTGAAGCTCTTGCAGCCACTGGTCAGCGGCTGGCACTGCGGCCAGCGACCCTGTTGGCGGGAACCACTTGGGGTGAAATCCGTAGTTCGCGAAGAACGGGGTCTGCCGAGTCAAGGAGTGTGTGGTGTTATTGTAGGCGAACTCCGCCAGCGGGAGGAGCTCGACCCAGTTGTCCTTTTGAAAGCTGACATAGCAGCACAGGTACTGCTCCAATGTGGCGTTGGTGCGCTCGTCTGCCCATCCATCTGTGGATGATGGGCAGAGGACAAATGGGGCTCGATGTCCAATTGCCAAAGGAGGCACTGCCAAAAGCGGGCAGTGAACTGACCTCTCCAATCTGTCACGATCCACTCAGGAAGACCGTGGAGCCGGAAAACATGGGTCCAGGACCAGGCGAGCCGTCTCCCTGGTGGTGGGGATCGCGGCACAAGGGACAAAGTGTGTCATCTTGGTCAGGAGGTCCACCACCACCAAAATGGAGGTGTGATCCTTCGACAGTGAGAGCTCCGTGATGAAGTCCATGGAGATGACCTTCCAGGGCCCCGTGGGCATCGGCAGTGGTTGCAGGAGCCCCGGGGGCCAGCCCGAGGGGTCCTTAGCCCGGTGGCACACGGGGCACGTGCGCACGTAACAATCCACATCCGCTTGGACTTCGGCCCCCAGAACTCCCCGAGTCACCAACTGCAACGTCTTGTATAGCCCGAAGTGACCTGCAGGTTTCCCATCATGGCAAAGGCGCAGCACCTCTTCCCGACAGGTCCCCGCTGGTATGAACAGCCGGCCACGGTGGTAAAGTAGCCCATCCTGCTCGGATCATGGCAAAGAGGGGTCCCCTACCTGGGTCCGCGGCATGGACAGGTCTTGAGCCTGGGCCCCGCATATGCGCTCGGTCAGGGTCCCCACTTCCACAGCCGACGCGAAGTTTTCGGGGTGCAGGATGGTGGAGTGGGCCTCCTGTTCCGGGGTCGCAGCGTACTCTGGTTTCCTGGACAAGGCATCCGCTCGCCGATTGTAGGCTCGGGGCACATACTGCAAGCGGAAGTTGAAGCGCAAGAAGAACTGCACCCACCTCATTTGACGCAGAGTCACCTTGCAGGTATTCCAGATTCCGGTGGTCAGTCTGCACCTGTGCCAGATGGAGGGCCCCTTCCAAGAGATGCCGCCAAGTCTGAAACGCCGCCTTGATCGCTAGCAGCTCTTTCTCCCAGATAGTGTAATTCCGTTCGGCGGGCCACAGCTGCTGGGAATGGTAGGCACACGGCAACAGCTGGGACTCGGGGCTGGCAGGCTGCAAGAGGACCACCCCCAAAGCGACGTCCAAAGCATCGGTTTCGAGGACGAACGGCTCCTTGGGGTCTGGGTGCTGCAGAATAGGCCCGGTGGTGAAGCGGGCTTTCAGCTGATCGGACACCTGCTGTGCAGTGAGGGTCCACCAGAATGGAGCTTTTCCGCGCAGAAGGCTAGTGATAGGCGCTGCCAACGTGGCATAGTCCGGGATAAACTTGCGGTAGAAGTTGGCAAACCTCAGAAAACGCTGCACATCCTTGTGACTGCCAGGGGCCTGCCAGGACACTACCGCCTCCACCTTGCCGGGGTCCATCTCGATACCCTTGCTGGAAACGTGGTAGCCTAAAAAGTCGACCGCCGGGAGGTCGAACGCGCACTTTTCCAGCTTGGCATACAAGTGGTGTTCCCACAGGCGTTGCAAGACCGTGCGCATGTGCACCTCGTGGACACGTTGGTTTGGGGATCAAAAAGTCATCCAAGTAGACGATAACAAAGCGGTCCAGGTAGTCCTGAAAGACGTCATTGACGAAGTGCTGGAACACAGTGGGGGCATTGCACAGGCCAAACGGCATCACCGTGTACTCGTAGTGGCCATAACGGGTCTGAAACGCGGTTTTCCATTCGTCCCCCGCCCGGATCCGGACAAAATTGTACGCCCCACGGAGGTCCAGCTTGGCAAAAACAGTGGCATGCCGTAACTGCTCCAGCAACTCCGGGATCAGGGGTGGGGGTAGCGGTTCCAGATGGTGATCCAGTTCAAGGCTCGGTAGTCGTTGCAAAGACAAAGCTCCCCTGATTTTTTGCGGACGAACAACACGGGAGCCTCCGCCAGCGACATCAATGGCCGCACGAAGCCCTGACATAAGTTCTTTTCGAGGAACTCCCTCAAGGCAGCCAGCTCAGGCTCTGAAAGAGCGTAGATCCGCCCAGCCGGGATAGGAGCACCAGGAACCAGGCCTATAGTGCAGTCGTAGACTCGGTGCGGCAGCAACTGGTCAGCCTCCTTCTGGTCGAACACATCCGCAAAGTCCCTTTATTTCTGTGGCAGCTCCACGGAGGATTCCGGGCCCACGGCCTCCAGGGAGGCCAAGAGCCTCTCCAGCCAGCAGTATTCCTGGCAGTACTCGGACGCAAACAACACCTTACGGTGAGACCAGGAAATGCGCGGATTGTGGCAAGAAAGCCAGGGCATTCCCAACACCAGAGGAAAATGCGGCACTGCCGCCACCAAGAAGCAAGCTTGTTCCACATGCCCCTGAATCTCCAAAACCATCTCAGGAGTCTGATGGGTAACTGGGCCGGATTTCAACAGCCGCCCATTGATGGTCTCCACGGGGCACAGCTCGGCCAGGGGAACCAGCGGAATCCAATGGTCCCTGGCGAACTGCAGATTGATGAAGTTGCTGGAGGCTCCAGAGTCGATCATGGCCCCCACAGCAGTCAGTGGCACATTGCCGAAACACACCATGGCCGCCACCAGCAACGGGTCTCGCTTAGTGTCCGGCACTGCTGATGGGCCCTCGCTTACGGATTCCCCCAGGCCATGCAGGCCCTCTATGCCTGGAGGTTGGCGTTTCCTGGCGGGGCTGAGACCAACAGCTTGGACAGGCAAACTTGGGCAAAATGCCCGCCCAAACCACAGTACAGACACAATCCGGACCGCCTCCAGCGCTCTTTCTCCTCAGCGGTTAGTTGCGGACGCGCCCCTCCAAGTTGCATCGGCTCCTCGGTTGTCGCTGAGCCAGTGCGGGGGCTGGACATGGACCAGCCCGGCGGGGTCTCCGGGGGGGGCAGATACCCAGGTTCCCCAACTGCCGGCAGTTCTGGAACCGGGGTTTCCAGCACGGCGTGCCTGCCTGTGCACTTCCAGGTTGCCATCAATGCGGAGCGCCTGCTGTATCAGCAGCTCCAGGGTGTCTGGCGGGGGGCTGCGCACCAGCTTATCCAGAATGTCCGGAGCTAGGCCCGCCTTGAGCTGGTCCTGCAAGGCGGGGTCATTATATGCCAAGTCCTGTGCCAGTAACCGGAATGAGGTTGTGTACTCCCGCACTGAACCTTTCCCCTGCTGCAACTGGCGTAGCTGGCAACTGGCCATCTCCGTTTGAACAGGGTCCCCCAAAACGTCCCAAAGGCCTGCAAAAAGGAGGCCGTGCTGTCCAAGACCACACTGTTCTGGCGAAGCAGGGGCGTGGCCCATTTGGCGGACATACCAGACAACAGGCTGATCATGAAGGCCACCTGAGCCCGCTCACTGGGGAAGTCTTGATTCCGGACCTGAATATAGAGTTTGCAATTAGCTATAAAAGTCTCTAACTCAGAAGGTTCCCCAGAAAAACGCTGTGGAGCTGCCATGGGAATCTTTGGAGTTGGCAGGGCTCGTGCAGCCTGCAGCTGGCTCACCTGGAGTTGGAGAGTCTGTACAGCATGGGTGAGCTGGTCAACCTGCGTTCGGAGTCCCTGATTCTCCTGAGCCTGAACAGCCAGCTGCACCTTCAACACTGCATTCTCCTCCTGCAAAGCCTCCATTCTGCCCAGCCGTGAGGACGGGGCAACAATCTGTCAATACCAGCTCAGTCTTGCTCATGACAGCACCTGAAACTGCCTCAATAGAGCAACTAATTGTCATCAACCCATTCCCTACTCCTGCTGAAATTCTCCTTTGTTTCCTCATTCACCCAGACATTAAGGAGCTATCACAATTCCCATCAGTGCTTTGCCACCTAATGCTAAGGCCATTAGCCTGTTCTGCACCCCATTGTTTGTTCTGCCAGAAAGCCGTTAATGCCTTCCCCCTCAGGACAGAAAAAGAGTATTTAAGATTTATTAAACAGTTATTAAAGAAAAGCACAAATACACTCCTAACTAGGAAAGGAAAATAGAATTTGAGGGGAATGGGTGATATGCCACCTGTCCTGTAGCCCTGAAGAAGCCTGATTGAAGAAGTGGAAACCCGGCGTGGCAGCCGAGGGGAATCTGCTGAACCAAGCGGCAGCAAGGCAAAGTGAAGTTCAGGCGATCCAGCGAGAGTTCTGGAGAAGTTTCAGTGAGAGTTCCAAAGAGCTCTCAAAAGCGGAGGATTTTTATAGGGGAAAGAACTACCACAGGCTAGTCTGCTCTTGGGCAAAAACAATAGGGTATGGGTTGGAGACGAAGCCTCCAAAAGGTCAGAATTTGCATGATTAAGTTAAAGTCCAAATTGACAATAGTACAGCCGGTATGTAAATGCGGCTAGCTTGGCAGCTAAGTACCTAGCTCGCCAGGATGTCCTCTCAGGGCAGAGGATCCCTTTGTGGTAGCGTGCATATATAATGAAGGTGTTTGTTTCAGGAGGTCCCCTAAAGCAGATCTGGCAATATGTGGCTTGATTTGGTGGGAGCAGCAAGCAAAGCCATGCCTAGCTTCGCAGTTGTTCGGCAGGCCTCACAAACACTTGGCTGGTGGCAGAGTTGGGCTGAATTATGATATCAAAATGATATCTTTGGTTCACCAAAGGCCAGGCCAGTACACAGTGGTAACACAATCAAAGTGCTGGAATGTATAAGGCCCTAGGATACACAATTCACTATCACCTTCCTTTCACGTTGAATTCTAGGATCCAACTGCAAAAATATATAAATTTAATTGCCATGATACCACACATTGTCATATTACACATAACTGGGAACTATTACTTCATTGTGTTAGGTAAGGCATTGTACGCTTTCCTATGCCAGAAATCTACTTAAGAATAGTATCAATGCAGGTTTGCCATCTGTCCTGATAGTGCCTTCCCCTCATTCCTGAGGTCACTTGAAATTGAGACAAGTATAGGCATATTCCTCATGTAATTCCCAAGGCACCACTCCCTAATGTTCATGATAATATCTCAACAAAAGACTTCACACCCTACTTAGAACTGAGGTGTCTGGCTTTGAAACAAGTATTTATCTCTGTATTCTGAAAGCTGATGTTGCTTTTGCACAGTACGTTGAAAAATCCCAGCAAAAGAAGAGTCCAGATCTTTTTCAGATGCCATTCATACAGAAACATCTGTACATTCAGAACTAGTCAGACGCAAGCTAAATGCTGTTGATATTCTTTTAGCAGTCTGTTTACATGATGGAAAACCACAGGAATTATTAGCATTAGCTAAACTCCCATGGTGCTCAGACAGTCTCGAGACACAATGTAGACAACATGGCTGCAGGATCAAATCAGTTCTCCCCTCCCTTTCCCCCTTTCCAATCTTGCTTTTCTAACTCCTCGCCTGCTGAAGAGATCTGAAATTCTTGAAAGCTTGCACACATTTTTGTGACCCCTTGGTTCACTTAATAAAGCCTTTACCCTAATATATATTTTAGCCAATATCTACTTTCAAGTTACCAGTGGAAACATATGTACCACTGTAACTTTGAAACACTGCAGTTGCAAATGACTTGTTCAAACTTAACTTGGAAAGTTACCTATGGATATGTCTACACATCCACACAATCCCTTTTTTAACCATGTTTTGTTGCTAGAGTCATTATTTACAAGACGGATGACCAACGAAACTTTGCATTTGCTTCTACATTTCTCTCTCTTTTTAAATGTTTTCATTAATATGTTTTGTGTATATAAAACAAGATACAGGGGATTACATTCAGTAAACAGATAGACAAACTGTAACATTTAACCTAATATTGTCTTACCTAAATTAAATTAAACTAAACTACAACTAAACAAAAAGAGGACAACAATTGTTTAGACTACAACTAAACAAAAAGGGGACTTCTAACTCATCAACTTTTGGTTCTAAGATAACCTACAAAATATATTTCTTTTAGTGTGTCTGTCATTATCACACTACCTCCTAGTGTTTAATAACTGTAAGCTTAACCTTCAAAACCACTATCTGACTTTTTCCCCTAACAGTCTCTTCTTAGATATACAATCAATTCATCCCAATCATTTTAAATTTTACCAAAGATCCTTCCTTAATTAAAATAATTGATTTATCCATTTCTGCCAAATCAAGCATCTTGAACAGAGTTCCTTTGCATTCTTCATACAAAGAAATAGCCATACTTTTCCATTCTGTCTCCTTTGCTTCTACATAGCAAGTTTGTTTCTCTCCCGCACCTATTGTCAGCTGCTGTTTCAGAGTGGACAGGTGGGGAAACAAATGAGGGACAAAACACAATTACAGGTTTGAATGTCATGACAAGCTATGTTTTAAATAAGTTGGGGCATGTAAAGCAACAACAAACCATGGATACAAATTGTGGTTTACAAATGGTGGCTTCTTAGCAGATAAGTGTTCCCACATCACAACCAGTTAGACTTCAATATATCGCAAGGTACAGGCATGGGCATGTTGTGTGTATATTGTAATGTATAAAATGATCACACACCTTCTTCCAAATTAGAGGAACAGAGAATGGATTCATTGCTTACAGTCTACCTAACACACATGTCAGAAAGATGAAGAAACTAAAACAAAGCAGAGATAAGAATTTGATCATGAACAGAACAAAAAAACAGGAGAAAGTCTGAAAAAAAGTATTTCAAAAGGAAAAAAAAGGAAACAATATTGTTAACAAAAAAGAAAGGAAAGTATCTTGAACAAACACAATTTGAAGCCACCACCCACCCCACCCAACCATTCAACAGCACACGCATAGGGATGAGGAGGCTGTTACCCTGATTTCTGGGGTCCCTTGGGGGACACCTCAATGTGCTCCACGTGATGGGGAATGGAAACTAGCCAGAGCACAAGCAATAGCAATGCGAGAGGCATGGTAACCTAGTGGGGTATTTTTACCCAGTTTTTATGGGGTCAGGCCAAGCCAAAAACCAAACGAAAATGTCCAATAAATGATTTTATTGAGTAAAGGTCTCACGCACCAATGCAATCACTCGCACACTCACTCAAGAGCTATTAAGAAGCAAAAGAGAGGAAATTGGATAGGGGAGTATTGAAGGGGTTGCAGCTGGGGTATTACTACACCTTTTCCTGAAGTCCCAAAGGCAGCGGAGAAGTGGAGCTCAGCACAGAGAGAAAGCTGAGGGGATTACTCAACGGACAGAGAAACGGTCTGCTGGAATGACCGGGAGCAACCCGAAGAAACGCTCAAAAACCGGGACTATTTGTTGGGAAAAAAGTACCTGGAGGGCTAATCCTTTCCCAGGGAGAACAATGGGTGTTGCAGCCAGAGCAAAGCTCCACAACGGTAATTTCCTTTGTGTGATGAGATTACAAGGTGTTGCCAAATTCTCAGGATCTTTGGCTGCATTTGTTTGTGGTGTGACTTCATGTAAATGGTCCTTGCTTGGTGGGATATTTGCTCAACTTGGGGCAGACACGCTAATCCTCTCAAGTTGGCTTCTCAGGGCTGAGGACCCTTTGTTTATTGGGGGTTTACACATCTTGAGGTCTCCTGGGGCTACGTGATTGACGATTTTACTGGCCTGATCTGGTTTTCGGTCGTTCAATCGTGCTGCCTGCACGCTTATCCGGGCAACCTCTCAGGCACACGGAATCATGTTTAATATCAAATTGTAGACCCCGGGATAGGGTTTTTCCAGCGGAGTAACAAGGCAATGAGAACAGTTCACCTTGGGCAATTTTTGGGAGGGCATCCCAGCTCATAGCCCTGCCCCTGCGTGCCATAGCCCCGCTTCCTCACAGCATAGCCATGCCCCTGCACCGTGGCCATGCCTCCACGCACCATAGCCACACCCTCATGCACCATGGCCACGCCTCCCTCCTGCCTCCCCTCCACGCACTCCAAGTTCTGCCACTGTTCAACAGTGAAAGTAAGAAAACACTTCTTACATGTTAACAGAACAATGTGGAAACTGAAAGTAATTGCATATTGATGTAACTCCCAATGGCTCCCAGAAGCCACAGAGAGTGAAGTGCTTCTTGAAAGATGTATCTCAGGTTTGGAATGTGAACCTGTAAGCCACTCAACCACAATTTAACCTGGTCTAAAATCATAATCCTTAAATAAATACTGGTTGTTTGTGTTGTTGTTGTGTGCCTTCAAGTAATTTCTGACTTACAGCAACCCTGAAGTGAACCTATCACAAGGTTTTCTTGCAAGATTTCTTCAGAGGGGGTTTGCCATTGCCTTCCTCTGAGGCTGAGAGCATGTGACTTGCTCAAGGTCACTCATTTCTGTGTCGGAACAGAGATTTTAACCTTAGTCTCCTGGAGTCCTAGTCCACACTGCCAAACCACACTGGCTCAGATAAGTACCACACTTAGTACTTATAAGCATTACATTCGAAACAGAGAATGTTAAGGCTAGAATCCTATGCATATGTACTAGGAATAAGCTCAAATTAATACAATGAGACTTACTTCTCAGTAAACATTCATAAGCTTCACTGCAGATAGATGCCATACAATTCTCAGTGGAGTTGGAGACTATGGCTATTTCTGAAACTACACTGCTCTAGTGTTATTATTCCACTTTCAACATCCTATGGAATCCTGGGGTCTGCCATTTAGGGATGGGCATTTAGAATTCTCAGCCAGAGAGCTCTTGGGCCTCAGTAAACTACAAACCCCAAAATGCCACAGGATGTTGACAGTGGAATAATAGCACTATAACATGGCAGTATGGAAATGCCCTATGAGTGCAGCGTACATGAGCAATATGCAGCTCCAGTGTGGAACACAGAAAAAGGTATGTGGGTGACTCTCTAAACTGTGAATAAGTAATATTCATACCACCACCTGAAGAAGAGAAAGTGCATTAGATTATTATTGGAACAATGTTGTGTTTTATAGGTACAAAGGGAGCCAAGCTGAACAACAATCACTATGCCTAAAAATGCACAAGAACCCAGAAGTTCCTCTTGCCCCGAAGTAAAAATGGCTGTTTCCGTATGTTTCATCACGTCATTCCATATCCATTACCTGAGGTGGTTGCCTCGCTCTGCCTGATGATAGAAACAGCCCTGCTTATACCCCATGCTTTTTTTGGTGCAGTGGGAAAGAGAAAAGCCACAAGAACTAATTGTAAAGTGGCAACTGATTAAATATCTAGTGGAAGACATACGTCCAGAATGCTACTATGTATGCCAGAAAATATCCTATATTGTAACAGAATTAGATCCAGCCCTATTTCCTATTGGAAATGCACAGGAGTTCTAGCATTGACTTCAGTGATTATTGGATCAGTTTTCTGCCAACTGAAACACAGCTACATTACCTGGCTTGTTTATAATCTCTTTGAACTCCTTGGATCAACATGGGCACTTGGCTCACTTTAACTCAACTGAATCCAACCTTTCCCGGAGGTGGTACTATAATTTTGTACCGCCTCATGCTGCAAGCTTCCTCTTGATACTCGTGAGACTTTTAATGCCCTTATATGTGCAGCATGTAGAGGTAGTATAACTTTATCTGGATTCATTCTAATGGGATGATGTAACACAGCTGATGAATTTCCTACACACAGCAGTATCTTCCTGCACCGCCCCCGAAGCTGTGATTCACAGGCATTGCAGCTGGTTGTGTGTAGGGATTTGGTGGGCCTTTGTTCTATATTTTATGGAACAATCAAATATTTATTCTGGCCAAAAGTTTCTTCCATGTTTCTTTCTGCCCAGAACATTTGATCTATCCTCTTGTACAAATATTTTAAAGGAGAAATAGCTGGGGTGATAAGGAATTTCCCAGATCAGTGTCACAGATGTATCCCTTGGATCGTGTCACTTTTGAGTAGCTCTGTTTTCACAGGTCATGTTCATGTCAGCTGTGATCTGTCTGGTTAACACTGCCTTCCCAATGTTGCTAAAATGAACTTAAATCTGTTGTTATAGAAGAGGGAGAAATAATGAGAAGACAAAAGGGTCAGAAGAGACTATAATATGCAACAATCAAAGGTAGTTATGGAGCGAAGTCAGGGCTCAGAGGGTCAAACCATCAGGCTGTTTGATTAACAAGGGTGATAATCAGGGACCCATTCACACTACACAGTTATAGCACTCTTATTCTACTTTGGGCCCTATCACACTATACTGTTATAGCACTATTATTCCATGTTAACTGCCAGGGCAACATTCTATGGAATTCTGGAATTTGTAGTTTAGTGAAGTCCAAGAGCAATCTGGCTGAGAATTCTAAGTGCTTCTCCCTAAACTCCAAATCCCAGGATTCCACACCATGAGTTAAAGTGGAATAATAGCACTATAACAGTGTAGTGTGATAGGGCCCTTTTTCTGCCATGGCTGCTTCCTGTGGAATCCTGGATTTGGTGATGAGGCATTTTAGAGAATCCTAAATGGCTGAAACTTCTTAAATGTCCCTTCCTAAACTGCCAATCCCAGGATTCTATAAGTTGTTGCTATGGCACTTAAAGTGGAATTATAGCACAATAATTGTGTAGTGTGAATGAGCCTTCTCTTTGGGCTTCCTTGCTCTCTCTGAGGTTAGCTGAAATCCTCACAGAAACAGGAAGGGGTGCTCTGTTGTCTCCTCCACAATAACATATTGTGAGCTATCCCCACAGTAAAGGAAAATATTGGGGAGAATGATGTCTTAGTTCTGAATAGACACCTGAGATTTATTAACTTTACACAAGACCTGTGTGGAGATGAAAACTGCTAGGAAGTTTGTTGTTATAAATAATCACAGCTGCCTGTTGTTTTGGGGTCTTCTTGAGATAAGAGTTATAGCGAATGCCTCAGGGATGACTCCACTTCAGAATTAACTATGACACAAGAAGTAGTGGAAAAAAATAGTTTGAGCAAGTTGGTGGGGAAGAGCTGGGAAAAGCAATGGATAAACAATAGCACCTTTTTGGCACTTGGAGTTAGGAGTTTGCAGATACAAACTGTTCTGCTGATTAAGTCTTCCCTTCTCCAAATTCTGAGAGACTGAAAGCAGTCCCTCTCAGTTCTCTAAATCTGTAAAATATTCTGTGCATGCCCAGCTTCCAGCTGTCTAATTATGGCAGAGATAGTTCTAATTAATCCTCTGTCTCACTTTTCAGCTGCTTTCAAAATGTCCCAGTTTCTTCCTCTACTGCCTACTTTTCATTTTTCTCCTCTGTTTACTTCAATTGTTGCAAACTGAAGTGCAAAAAAGTGCAAAAGTTATTTGCACTCAACTCAGCAGTGGGGGATTGGAGAGGAGGAGGTGGCCTCTTGCCCTTCCTGGCAGGCTCAGGGAAAAGGAAACTGCGCCAGCCTCTCCTACTTTGTGTGTTCTTCTTTGTTAATAACTGTTGCCATCTGGAATGCACTCTGACATTGCTTGGCCTCAGGTGTCCTGGTTTTCATTTGTGAAATATCAGAGGGCATACATAATGCATGCTGGGGTACGATAAATATGTGTCACCCATTGGGATAATGGGGTTTCCCTACTATCTAGGTAGCAAAGCTTAAGGGAGGTAGTTCTCCCTCAGGCATACAAAGGGTTAATGGACTGCTAGGGTTAGGTTAGGTTGATTGGAGGTCATGTGAAGTAGGTCACGTGAGATAGTTGCCCAATCAAGGGGGGGGGAAGGAGTGAATCTTCTAGATCAGTGGTTCTCAACCTGTGGGTCCCCAGATGTTCGTGGACTTCAGCTCCCAGAAGCCCTGAGCATTGACCATAGTGGTTGGGGCTTCTGGGAGCTGAAGTCCACGAACATCTGGGGACCCACAGATTGAGAACCACTGTTCTAGATGGTTTGATCACAAGTGAAAAAAGAATCCTCAAGAGACTATGAGGAGGGTAAGGAAACCTAGTAGGCCACCTCCTGGTCCTCCCCAAAATACCATCTCAGAAATGACCAACTGCTGTGAGTAGCTTAGAATGTGTCTAGTTAGCTGCATTAGAACTTTGTTATTTTGGACAGTTTGGCTGATCTTGGGAATCTATCTGTACTTATAACTACTCGTAACAATCAGGTGTACCTGAGGTGGGGAGCCCTTTCATGAGTATTATTTTCTTGTTTTACCTTGCATGTTTAAAATAAATACTTTTCTGTAAGCCTCTGTTCCCTCTCCATTCCCACACATTCCTCGGCGCACATGTAGATAGGATTCCTCTCACTCCAAAGGGGGAGATGAAGGAAGGGAAAGGATCTTGGAACATAGAAATTGTGAATTCCCAAGCAACGTCCCACTGTGTTGGTGTAGGCTGGGCTAAATCAGTGGGTGGTGGCAACTTGGAATTTAAGAGAATTTGGGGGAAATTCCTCATTCCTATTCAAGGCAGAAGTCAGCATTGAGAGAGAGGAGGGCCCCCATTCCCCTGAATCTCCACACCCATCTCCTATTGACTAGCAGGGAATATGAGGACACCAAAGGAACGTTTGCAGAAAACTGTTTGAAAAGGTGTGTGGGAGAAAGGGTGGGTGGGATTGTGACATTTAAATTTCAGGAGAGACACAGGTAGATGAAAAAGGTTATTTAATTATCCTGAAACAACAAAACCTAATTATTCTACTTATATAATTATCCTGGAAACAACAGAGAATCTTTCAAAACCTGAAAGTCTAACAAATGGAATGTGGCCTAAGGTTTCCTGAACATATTTAAAGTCTCACAACAGACTCTGTTCGTTTTGCTGCAACAGTCTAACACAGCTGCCAGTCTAGACACTAACTATCCTGCCTCTCCTATTCCAAGTGCAAAGGCTGGAAGCGACAGTCAAATCTGACTTCAGCTGTGCTCCTCTTGGAGGTCCAGTTAGTTGCAGCACTGGCTTCATTCCACCACCAAGCTAAAACATGGCTCTTTTTAATGAAAGCCTTTGGGGCCTGATTTATATTTCCCCCAAAATGTACATGTTCATAGTTTTAAATCAGTGGTTCTCAACCTGTGGGTCCCCAGATGTTTTTGGACTTCAGCTCCCAGAAGCCCTGAGCATTGACAATAGTGGCTGGGGCTTCTGGGAGCTGAAGTCCACAAACATCTGGGGACCCACAGGTTGAGAACCACTGTTTTAAATGGTTTTAAATGCTTAATATTAAGCAACAGTGGCTGGCAGCCTGTTTGGTACTTACATCATCCTAAATTGACTTATGATCGCATAAAGGTGAATTGAGATGTTGCACAATTCTCATATTCTCAGGCCTGGAGCGGAGACATAGGTTTGTCTCTGGGACCACTGCATAAATGGAGCCAGCAACATGGCCATTGTGCAGCAATCCCAATACACAATGCGTCTGGATACACAATGGGACATATGCATTGGGGCACACTGCATGGTGGAAACTCCTATCGCATAATGGGACATCTTTTGCTATGCCTTGTTACACAGCATCACAATTCACTAGCATTTCCGTGTATTATGTCGGCGATGTAGCTCTGTCATCATAAAATTATGCAATGTAGTTTCTGAGGTAGGATCTTGACCACTATTTTTATTGTTTCAAATACTATGTTGTTTGAAGCTGATATTATTTGTATACCACCCTGTCAGTATACTACCTTGAGACAGTGTAAAAAAAAAAGTGGGGAATGAATAAATGAATAAATAAACAAATAAATAAACCCATTCAGATATGATATTTGCTGGACAATGTTTGGACAAGGCACTGTATCTTGGTATGGTGATAAAATGAAGATGTCACCTCATTGACTCCACCCTGTGCTCCTTGAGGGAAGGTTGAGATGATAAATAAGTAAAGTCCTTACATAAATAAGCATGTTTTAGTATAAAAACAATCTTCTTTTATCAGCTTACTTGTGGAGGTTGAGCTTTGTTGTTTTACAGTCAGATATTTGGCATGAATATATCAACTAACTTGTCTTGCCAACCACACCTTTCCCCCTCACGTTGAATATAAGTTACCTTTTAAAAATGGATTTGAAAGGGTAGGAGTGGGAAATGGATTAAACAGATAGTAAGAATTGGCTATGTACTAAGAAAATCTTACCTGAGCTGTCCTAAATTAGGAACCTACCATTTCCTTAGAGGTTTTTTTTACCCCAGACCAACGTTTACCCATAAAAGTCTGCCCTAGAGTGGAATACAAGAGCTATTCTATGATTTACTCAGAACAAAGCTGTTCTTTTCTACTAGGCAGGGATCTTCATCATTTGGAAGTGCAACTTGGGCACAGGATTCAGGCAAGAATTCATATTTCTAGTCAGGGTAATTTGCGAGGTGGTGGTGGTGGTGGTGAGAAACAAGAGCAGAGCTAAACTAAACTAAACTAAGCTCAGTTTCTGGCAAAGCAAGGCAAAGCAAAAGCAAATTCCAGTTCAGTTTATGGCAAAGCAAAGCAACATTTCCAGTATGGTAAGACCAAGTTCGTGTTCTAGACACCACCCCACAGAGTTGTATGTGTCAACCAAGCTGGAGATTATTTAATTGTATTTTCTTGTTACAGTTTGTTGTACTTTTATCCATACTTTTAAAAAGTCTTAATCTTTCCATAATGTGCCTTGAGTATCAGTGTAGTCAAAACACAGGACATAAGCATGCATAAATAAATAAATACAGAAAAGAAGGAAGGAAGGATAGAGTTATGAGATGATATTGTATTTGAAGTTGTTCTCTCTTTGAAAAGCCATCCAGTTCAAGTCTTGTTTAAAGATAAAGAACAATAACAAGAATAGAGACAAAGGGCCAAGAAGTTGCCCATCTATATTTAGAACTATGATAGAGGGGGAATGTTAGAAAGAACAGACCAATCAGCCACACTTAGGGCCCTTGTATGCTACATGATTATAATCCATTACTATGATTCTGCTTTAACTGCCATGCCAGAATCCTATAGAATCCTGGGATTTATAGTTTGGTTGAGGCACTACAGTTCTCTGACTGAGAATTCTAATGCCCCTTCTTAAACTGCATTGGATAGAACCAGACAGCTAAAGTAGAATCATGGCATTATAATTATGTGGTATGAAAGAGATATCTGGTGAGATGTACTGCATTTATTTACAATTGTTGCTATTGTTGTGCGCCTTCAAGTTGTTTCTGACGTATGGCAACCTATCATGGGGCTTTCTGGGGCTGAGAGTGTGTGACACACCCAAGGTCCCCCAGTGGATTTCCATGGCCAAGCGAGGTCTCCAGGGTTGTAGTCCTATTCTCAAATGACTACATTTGTCTCTGTAAGAAAGGATGTTCTCTTTTTTATTTTAATGCATAAATGGTTACTCTAATTACAGACAGTTTAATGAGAAAACTGAGATTTTAAAGACAGACCTGGAGGAACTAGGAGAGGTTACCCTCTGTCAGTCAATTTGTTGGGAAGGCGTTTCAAGAATACAGGGAACAAAGAAGAACAGGTAGAGTTGTCTGAGAGAGCAGCAGAGATGAAATGACTAATGGAAAAGGCGGGTGGGTGGGTGAGAAGGGCGTTGAAATTCTACCTTGAGGTTTAGAATAAAACCCCCACAAATGAGTCAAGATTAGTGATGCATCTCTCAGGAGTCTTTGTATCTCTTATGCATGCTTTGACATTTTTCCTTGAGCTGATGGCAGGAATCCTACTCCAGAATTGCCCTAACTTGTTGCTGTGATTACAGTCTGCCCAAATTACTTCTACAGTTGAATGTTAATGGCTTGTTTTGTACCACGTTTTCCTGAAATATTTGCTTTCTATATTGTTGCTAAACATAATACACAAAGGCTTTGATTTATCTCCATTTCTTTATTCCTTCACAATTAGCTTCCCATCTGCATTTAGCTAAATAGGCAGAAGCTTACAAGGACAACAAGTGGCCCCCATGTCAATGGAGCACTGAATCCACTCTGGGTTTTTGTCTGAAATTAAAGGAGCTATCAAAAGTACTGAGCTTGTTGGAATGGATGCAACACCTTGGGGAACACCTTTACAGATTGAACCTGGACCACACGTATCACCTCACTAATATGGAAGCTACCAGTTACCAATGGATATTGATGGAGATGCGTCTTACTTGAATTATGGAATTAATTTGACATAATATCTTCATTAAGGATGTGTCCGGTTCACTGAATAAGATTTTTTTTAAATCCCCAAAACTATCCCCATTTAGTTTTCAACACATAGGGAGGTCTTACCTATGGTGGAAAATATTCCCCTTTTCTCCGATTTAAGGAGAACAGAGAAAGAAAAAGACCAGAGCGGAACATTTTCACATTCACTACAAGGTATCTGCATGTGAGAATCTTCCACTTTCATTCCAGAGCTCTGATGTCAAACCTGAAGTCCAAGAGCTTAGCTGCCAACTAGAAGGCACAGTGCAACATGGGAGAACCTTATGTTGACATCTCCTCTCTGAGTATCAAGTCAATTCAACATGCACTAGTTGGCCACTATTGTCCTTACAGAGTCATGCCAGATGCATTGCCCAGCCAATATGCTCAAATCCTCCTCAAGAATAGTAGTCTCGTGGTTGCAATTGAGCAGACAAAATAATTGAGTGGATACGAGTAGGCTGGTAGCATCCTGGCAGAAATTCAGACATAGGAGGTTTTGAAAAAAATTATCATGCAAATGGGTAAGAGAAGGATGTGACCTCCCATGAACTCATTCTTTGCCTGCTGTGCATAGTTGTGGCTATGAAAACACTTCATGTCAAGGATGTTATAACATGTGGCCCAAGTCTAAGGAAAACATAAATATAACTGACCCATGAAGAAGGGAGAAAAACACTCTCAAACATCAGAGATTAAAATTCCAAGGCAGTGGGGAAATATTGTTCAGCAGGATTGGTTGTAGATTAGTGGAACAATTTAGACCACTTTAGCACACAAGCCAGTCTAACTCCACATAATTATAGGCTTTCACTTGGTTTCCCAGCAAATGCTGTGTGTAAAACATGGGAAGTGTTAGTGTAGTACACTGGCTCAAGGATGGACTTTAGCCCTCTTTTGCCAGCTTTCTTTAACCCAGTACCCTCTAAATAGGTGGGACTACAACTCCCAACAACAAAGCCACCACAGCCAATGACCATGCTGACTGGAAGTGATAGGAACTGTGGTCACACTTACCTGGAAGACATTGGACTGGAAGAAGATAACAGTGCCATATCAAGTCTGTTCTGGCCAAAACAGCAGAGCCTATCACACCTGAAATAACAGTAAGTCCAGAATCCTTTATTATGGTGTACATTACATAATTTTATGCATACTTAGCTACATAGCTGAGGTGCTAAGAAACCCTATTAGTGAATGGTGAAGATGCATAACAAAACACCACCAATAATGTCTGGATATGCATTGGCACTCCCTAGTTGGTGTCCTGATGCCCAATGGGACTGTTGAATATTGGTCACAATGCACATCCATCATGTTGTCCCAAAGGGCATCCGTTTCTTTGCTGGCTCCCCTACATGGTAGTGTAACAGCAGTCTTTTACAGAATAAGAACATTGGGGATCCTCCCAGTTCTAATTCTCACATATATAAGTTCACTTTTTTAATATTTATTTTTGTTAAGAAATAAATAAATACATAAGTCCACTTACGATGATGCTAAGTCCCCAACACGATTCTAGCCCACAATTTTATTATGGCATTATACCCTGATTTGCTCAAGTTCTTTGTTTGCCCAGGTTCTTTGTTCTTTGTTTACTTATTATACTCTGATTTGCCCAAGTTCTTTGTTTTGTTGTATTTCCCCCGTTCATTTGTACAGCTTGGATTTCTATGAACTGTCTGCAGACAGATCTTTGAAAACAAACCTCAGATAACAGGCTTGTCTCCCAAACTGCAGCATTTACCCAGGAAGTTAGGAGAAACTTGGTCTATTTGAAACTACAATTCTCCATTAAAGTGCCATAAGACTGTATGTTTTGCCATTCTTGGCTTCCAAAAGGGCTAGAGACTTTAAGAAATGGAGGCTTGGAATCCAGGCCAGCTAGTAGCCTAAGGCCATTTCCGCACGGGGCGAGGGAATCGCCCCGCGCTGCTACTTACTGGACTTTTCGGCTCCCCAGTCCAGTCCACGCCGTTCTGGAGCAGTGTGTGCTCATTGACACACACTCCTCCGGTGTCCCAAATGGCAGCTTCCGGTTGGTTGAGGGTCTCGACCAACCGCTGAAGCTTGCCAGACTAAAGCCTGCCCCTGGCAGATCGCAGGCTCGCATTGGGGATGTTTTTAGCGGTCTTTCAAAAGCATGCTGGATGACCACTTGGGGTTGTTCTGGAGCGGGCTGAGGTGCAGATCTACGTTAAGTAGGTCTGACCCAGTCCGCTCCCAGGTGCAGACCTCTTTGGAGGATGGACTGCACCGTTTTAAAAACCCCGTGTGGCAATGGCCTAAGTGAGCAGCAGGTGGCTTCCCCAAAATCCAGATAAAATCGGGGAACCAGATAAAACTGCATGGTATCTTTTTAAGAGCTGATAAAGGAACCACAACTCTAAGCCTAATATAGTGAGTTATAGGCCCTTTCCGCACCGGGCTATTAAAAAGGTGCAGAGTGACCTTCGGCGGAGGTCTTCTGCACTGTAGAGTGGACTGGGGCGGACTACTTTTTGCAGTTCTGCACCTCAGTCAGCTCCGGAGTGACCGGAACTGGTCGCACAGCGTGTTTTTTAAAAATCTCTTTTTAGAGGTTTTTAAAAAGCATGGAGCATGTGACTCCGTGTCACTCTGTCACCGCACTCCGGTGCAGATTTGCAGGCGAGCACTAGTGTGTGCTGCAGATCCGCCGAGGGCGGGCTTTAGGCTGGTGAGCTTCTCTGGTTGGTGGAGAGCCTCCACTAACCGGAAGCCGCCATTTTGGACACTGGAGCAGTGCGGAGCGACGAGCTCGCATTGCTCCTCGTCCCGACGGACTTGCCTGGACGCTGAAGAAGTCCGGTGAGTCTTGTTTTTGCGTGGTTCCTTTCCCACATGCGGAAAGGGCCATAGTTTGGCAATAATGTGGGAGTACTTTGTGCATAATTGATTTCAGAATATTAATTCACATGCACACAGGCTTTGTGCATATTTGAAACACCATTCGTTTTCCACATATCCTTTACTTTGCTATTATTAGCAGCTGAGTCAGAGAAGAAAGTACAGATACAAAAATCAGAGGATATCGAAAGTGGTTATTACTGTGCCATGGATATGTTTTGCTTGCACAAACATAATTTATTGCAAACCACTTTAGTTGTGATGTTTTTGATTGAAACTCTTTTTTACCCTAGAATTTGGATAAAAGCCTGTCAGTCAGTCATTCAGTAGGATATTTTGCTTTTCGCAATGTGTCTGTGTCTTGGTGCTGTGGATAAATTTCCTCATCTTAAGGTAGTAGTTTTCAGTAAAAACATCCAGCTACAAATTTAGTTAAGCCCACACACAGTATCTTTCTTATCCATACTTACTCTTACAATGTGACACCTTTTTCTTACCTGTTTCAGAGCTTGGAAAGCTAAGTTTCTAAAAGCAATAGGTTAGGGTTATGACACCCTTCAAAAATCCCCAAGTGTTACTATTAGCACTACAGAGTTGTTGTTGCTGTTGTTGTTGTGGAACTCATTATTTTTTCTGTTGCTTTAATTCTTTCAAAAGGAAAAGAAAAAAACAGCCTAAAATTTGAAAAATTATTTTAAAATGCCTGCAGATCATTTTGCACCTTCCCACATAACATGTCCGTGTTGTTCATTGCACAAGGAAGAATATCAATATTAGCAGCCATTATGTTATTTTGCTAAAGGGATGTTGTTAGGCTCTTGTAACGCTCCAAAATACAACATGCTACAAGCAACATCATTACTTGTAATGTGTTAGTGCTTCTAAGCTCTGAGTTGTTGTGATACCCGTAACTCTCTTTCTCTGTCCAACCTTCTAGGAAAAACAGCACTATCCAGAAAAATAATGGTGGTAGAATGTGTGTTTCATATTTAGGCTCATGCCAGCAAATAATTTGTAATAAGTTGCTCTCATACATCATGTTTGCTCAACATTTATGTTCCTATCAGCTTAGCATTATCCTGTTGTGTGGTCTCCTGATCCACGACACTATCTGTACATGTTGCTAGCATTAAGGGGAGAGCAAGGGGAACTCAGCTTCTGACTCATAATGGAAGTGTTGAAAAAAACCTCAGTGTGCCATTAAAATCTCACCACCCAGGAGAGATGATAATGAGAAGGAAGCCTTACTCATTGGTGTTATTGGTTTACATGTTCATGATATTTGAAGATAGGAGGTTGGCTGGAGTCATAAAGAAAGGAGTGGTTTCTGTATGTGATACTGCAGTATTCTGTATATATCACAACTGTTGGCCAGAGGACTTTTTCTTCAGTCACCCCAAATTGTGGATTGGCCTACCAGAAGAGATTCAAGAGCTACATATGCTGTCTGAATTTAAAACAGCACTAAAAACTAATCTCTTCTGGGAGGGCTATCCATTTGATTTTTAAATTATGAACTGTTTTAATATGCATGTTCATTTAACTGATGTTACACTCTTTTAATTGATTATGTATTTTAATTAGTGTTCTGTGTTTTTAGGTGGTATCTCTCTGTTCTTAGATTTTAATCTGTTGTTTCCCACCTTGATCCTTAGGAAGAGATGAGTAAGAAATAACAACACAACAACAACAACAACAACAACAACAGAGATTGTGAAGATTTCAAAGGTAGTCAGATAAGATTTTTTAGATATCTTTGTTGTATAAGAACACCAAATTACTGTGTAGCTTCCCAGAAATGTAAAGAAAAACATACAGACCAAGCACTTCTGAGGTCTCAGTACTGTATTTTCAAATCTGCAGCTTTCTACCTAAGAATAAAATGCTGGTTCTTCAAGATAACTCACTCTTTTGAAATGTAATTGCAAGAGTCACTTTGCAGATATAACAGGTCTGGTCTTCAGAATTCATAACACAGCTCAAACAGAAGAAGAGGCAGCTATATGTTTTAAATAGGAGGTGTCCCAAACTGACCATGAAAACATGGGCAGAAGTTTGTTGCAATACTGATGGGAGCTGTACGCCAATACACCTAAGATACAACAAACTGAAGTGGAATCAGTACTTTGAAAGGGATTCCACTCCCCACTTGCTTGTTTGTTTCTTTCTGGCTGTAAGGTTAAGATCCTGGTTTTCAGTGGAAACCAGCTCCACAAGAATATTTCTATTTCCCTTTTCTACCTTATCTTGGATTGACTCTTGCTATCTTTGAGAGTTATCCCATCCTGTACTGTCTACATCTAAACAGATGCCTCTTAGGCTGCAACCCAGAATCTATTTATACAGAAGCAACTGGGACTTACTTCTGAGTAGACATGTAGACATGTAGTGTTAAGTTATGTAAGGCTAGCTGTCTGATCTTTGCAGCAACTTTCTGCCCTCTGTTCTTTGCCTCACATGAATAATAGCCCACAGGCTCTTTCCGCAGGTTACCTTTTGCTGAAGCCATCCCATGGGGATCTCGGGGTTGGGTCTCCCAGGAGGAGAGTGTGACAGAAGTGCTCCCCTCTGCACCAACTGCCCACTGGAAGGGAGAAACACAATGGCTCTGCCCCTCCATTCCACAATGCAGCCCAGCACTTTCCCAGGCTACACTGGTGGAGGAAGCGCAGCCATTGCACTTCCTGACCCTCTGTACAGCAGGTAATGTGGGATGGCAGTGAGAGGACTGCGCAATTGCAGTTCATTGACAGGAAAAACCCATCAATGATTTATTCCGTGGTTGCAACAGGTGGCCACAGGATCGCGATGGGATTGCAACAATGTCATGCAGAACCCTCGTTGCAGTCTCGTCATAATCCTGTCGCCATTGTGGATTGGGAGCAGGCTGAGGAAAGAGCCATACTCTGAGTGAGATTGGACTTTATAGTGCTTTCTCAGAATCAATTCCTTCCTCACTTAGTTCACTGTAGAGCTGCTCTTAGATAGTTCCCAGTACCAACGATTTCTCAGCCTGGCTAAAATAAGACATTTAGGGAAAACTACAAACAAAACATGCACACCCAGGGCTGACCCATGGTCCTTTCACACTACATCACTCTAACACTATGATTCCACATTAATTCACATGGAATCCTGAGATTTGTGGTTAGGGAGAAGCATTTAGAATTCTCATCCAGTGAGCTCTAGTGCCCCACCAAACTATAAGTCCAAGGATTCCTTAGGATGCAGAATCATTGCTTGATAACTGTGTAGCATGAAAGGGCCCCAAGTATCAGAAGTTGAGCAGCAAATGGCTCTCATGCTCCCATGCACATGCAAATTGGCAGTCAAGGCAACTAATCCCTATCAAAAGAAGTTCTGCGCGAGCCTAGGAAGAACAGCCCATCACAATTCATGGAATGATATGAGGTGTAACCTGTGAGGGAAAGGATGTGACTTAGAGGTTTGTTTGTTAAGCAGTTAGACATGGCCAAGTAGAATTAGAGTTAGGACCAATTAGGAAGAGAGGAATTGATACTATCTAAATAGAGTTTTGGAGCTGAGAATGTGGAAGGAGTTCAAGGAGAAGTATTATTTGTTTGAAACTGAGGTTTGCGATGTACTATATGTAGAACTAGCATAGGTCTAGATGTTTATCAATTCCAATAAATCTTCATTGGTTTTATTTCCTACATCTCTATCTGGATGTTTGAATGTAACAATTAACAAGAAAAACCGGTCATGCTTTACCAACACTGAACCCCTTGATCAACACTGCACCTTGCCCAGGGTGGTGGTCACCTTGAGGCCCCAGTGCCACAACCAGGGAGGGATCTCAAGGATAAAAGGGCACGTGAGTGATAGGAGCCCAAGGGCTGGCACTGTGTGGCCAGCTTGGATAGGGCTTCCAGCATAGTATCCTAGATCAGGGCCATTTCCTCAGTAGCCAGTTATAGCACTATTTTTCCATTTCCAACATCCTATGGAATCCCCAGGATTCCATAGGATGTTAGAAGTGGAATAATGGCACTATAACAGGCTACTGCGGAAATGGCCCAGGTCAAGTTATTTTGACCCGAGGCAAAAATCCAGTAACACTCCCTGGCAGCAAAAGTAATAACAACAACAACAACAACAACGATTTAATAATTAACCATTGATGCACTTTCATTAAATCCCATATCAGCTGCCTGAGGCAGACGCCTCACTCTGTTGAGCATATACACATATGTATGAAATGAATGCAATGTGTTTTTCTTTTGTTAAAAGTCCATGAGGAAAGAAACCTGTCTAGTATTCCTGCACGATGTGGTACATACATTTTTGTATTTAACCATTCTTACATCTGTGAGGAAAAATGTTATGCATGATGCAGCCTTCTGTTATGAGCTTTGCATTTTTGGTATGTTCCCAGTCTTCAGTACAGTGCAAAACAATTTGTCTCTTGTATATGATTTATAATACAACACTGCAGCCAAAACCATAGTGCATACTGAATAAAGATGAAGATCAGTATGTCTTCGGGAATTCAATTCACCTCTCATTACCAAAGAGAGATGTCAGCAAGCCATTTCATCACACAGAGCTATCAAATCAAGCTACTGTGATAAATACTTATCAGAAAATGGCAAATGCATAGCACCACATTAGATTCTCTGTCAGTGTCCCTGTCTAATTTTTTCCCCTTTGCCCAAGAGTGTGTTAGAAGCCAAAACGTGTACAGTAGGATTAAATGCAGCTTTGACAAACAAGGGGAAAATGGTTGTTTATTTTGCACTAAAATAGTAGAAGCTTCCTGACCACTGCAATGTAGTCAAAATGTTCCAATAATTTGCATGGTGATTTTCAGATTTCCAAATGTTTGCAGCTGTTAGCTTGAAGTGTTATATAGGAAGCCACAATATGGAAGATCAGATGTTACAAAAAGCTGAACAGAGAGGCCACTTTAAAAAAAAAAAAAGATGCTTATTCTATACTATATAATCCTACGCTTTTGTTTTTAGAAAAATATTAGGCTAAATCTATGCAGGCTAAATAATGTGTCCTTGAACCCAGTCTTGTTGGAATACACAATGTTGCTCTCTTCCTGATGTGAAAATATTTCTTTTTGAAGCCTGGGGGCTTTAAGACGATTTAAAAAAAATATCCAGTTTACTCCACTGTTTTTAGGAAGAACTGGGCTTTTAGAATGTGTGGTTTACCTCCTGAATTAGAGGAGTGGAATCGAGTCGGGGAGGGGGCGGATTGGTGGGTGGTTACCTAATCACACCCACCATGGAACGGTAGCTCCCTTCTTAGTATTGGTAAGTATTATGCAATATTTTTGTTTTGTTTTGTTTTGGTGTTTGTATGTACACATTTGCAGGTTTGCATTTCACCTGTCACTTCTCTGGCAGCTTCACTTTCTGGAAGCCAGGTAAGCAATCAGAACAAAAGGAAAACAAAGGCTATTTGATTAAGGGAATATCTGAATATGCACATATGTTGAGGAAATCCAAAAATTTCCCTCTGCTGCAAAAGCAGCTGCTGTGGTCGTGTGATCAGACATAAACCAATATAGCAAACGCATGGACAGAGCGGAAACACCCCCTCACACTGACATGGCTATGTAATGGGAGTCCTGTGTGGCTTTCCTAGCTGAGTTCAGTTTGGATGGGGGTGGTGGCAGCAAAGGGGTCAAACTGAGGCAAAGACGCTGTGCTGTGGAGCTGGGATACAGTCCTCATGCAGACTGAGTCTTAAACAGAGCTTCCCAGAGTTGAAATGGATATGGAAAACTATGCAAAATCGATGGCTGTGGAAAGCAATTAAAGATGTTGGGCCTATCTCAGAGAGAGTTGCCTACTTTAAAAAAAAATACAGAGGAAAAGCTTTGTGTGAAATAGTATCTTTCCCAAGGAGGACCTTCAGCATCCTGTTGTTGTTGTTTTTTCAAATTGTGATAAATGAATTCATAACATTTGTGGGGTTTATAGTGCTTAGCAGTGTTGCCTCAAAGTAAATTGATTTACCAATGATCAAATTACATTTAAATCAGAAATTGCCCATGGGGGGTGGGAATAGTTTAAGGCTAATAGACAGAAATTCATTTGTGCAGGTAGTACCCAAACTACAGTTAGAAAAGTTTGTAGAAATTTTTTTTTAAAAAAAAGAGCACTGATTTAAAACACTGCTGCTGCTGCTGCTGTTGTTCTTGTTTGTTTGCTCTAGTTGCCTAAAGACAATACCATCAGCAAACATGGAATCACTGAATTTTATCTTGGTGCCCCTTCACCTCTAGGCTCCCAGGGCAGCTATCCAACCTGCCCAGCCCCAAGAATACCCTGGTATTGCATTGTTTTCAAAATATATGGGGCTCTGGTGTTCAATGACAGTCCATTTTCTAGCAGAGGGTGAGGGAAGGTAGACTTCTACAAGAATAAAGGGAGGAGGACTCTCTGTGGCAGGAACATGGGGAAGAGTTTGCCGTCCTGAGGCAGTGTGGAGTGGTTGGCATCATGCCAATCATAGTGCCAATCAAGCTTCTTCTCCCAGAAGCCTGCATGCCTGGTGTGGGCTCTGGGAAAACCGGGAATTACCAGTCAATGGATTTAAAGCTATTGTCTGGTGGGCAGGGCACTGTGCAGTTTTCAGGTCAGGTACTGGTGTTACCCTGATTCCTGGGAGTCCTGCGGAGGACCCGTCACTGTGCTCAATATAATGGAGGAATGGGAATTAGCCAGAGCACAAGCTATAGAAGACGAGAGGTAGAGTAACCTATCAAGATCTTAAAACCTAATTTTTATGGGGTCAGGCCAAACCAAAAACCACACCAGATTGTTAAAGAAATGATTTTTATTTCTATTTTAATTAAAAATAAGTCACTGCACACATTCGCACTTACACAAGGGCTAAAAAGAAATAAAAGCGAGAAAATTGATAGGGGGTTTATAGAGGTTTGGATCTGAGAGATACTGCACCTGGTCCTGGAGTCTGGGAGTCCGAGATGGCAGCGGAGAGTGAGGAGAAAGGTCTCAGCACGTAGAGGGCTGAGGGGAACACTCGGCAAATGGAGTGACAGCAAGTGGGGAGGAAACCAGGAGCGATCTGAAGAACCGCTTGAAATCAGGGGTTTTTATAGGGGAAAATGTACCCTGGGGTCTAATCCTTTCCCGGGGAGAACAATGGTTTGAGGAGCTAAGACAAAGCTCCAAAATGTGCATGATTTGGAGCACAAAGCTCTGAAATGTCAGAGTGCTTAGTTTGATTAGATTTGCCAGGGTTCGTCAAAAGCCTCGGCAGTATGGAAATTGCCCTCACTTGGCAGACAGAATGTCAGGAACGCTAATCCTGTCAAGCTATCATCTCGGGGCAGAGGATCTTTTGTGTGCTTTAACTGTTTGCATGCCTGGAGGGTTCCTGGGGCTTCATGACAGATTAAGTCACTGGCCAAAGTGGGTTTTTCCAAGTATCGGCTGTACGGCCGCGCCTGCCTACGTGCTCCTCTGGGGGACCCTGTCAGACATGTGGAGTGATTTTTAACATCAGACACGTGGAGATCTTATAAAATATTGGAATTAATAGATTGTAGACCCCGGGAGAGGGCTAAATGACACAGTAACACTGGGGTACATAGGGCTACTCCCCAACATTCTAATCTCAGTCCTTTAAGGAGGATTATATCTGTTAATGTATTACATTGTCACAACATGAGGGGCAGTTCAACATGAGCTACAAATCCAGGAAGGCATTCAAAGACAGACAAATACTGAGTGGTCTCCTTGTAGGACTTTGTGGCATGGGCAGTAGGAGTCATGACCAGCCTGGGGAATGTCATGTTTGCCATAGTGATAGGGTAACTGTGCAGTGGCATCCACCTGTACAGAATCCCATAGCTGTCTTTCTTTGTGTTATGCAGCAGGTGCGCCATGTATTGCCTCATTGACTAACAGGTGTTTTGGTTGATGACTGTTTCCACACCCTTGTCAGTGCCAACAATGTGCAGCTGTAACCCATGAAGATATAGCTTTACTTTCTCAAGCTACATGGTATGGTGTGTTTTAGTTTTGCTCAACAGAGCAAAACTCGCCCTTTGGATCTACAAAGGCAGGGAATGAGTGCTCCAACGGTTTCCAGTTGCTACCCTCTGCATTAACTGATGGTATGAGTTCTCATTGTCTTTTGTGTCTACACTGAGTGCAGTCCAGAAAGTTTTGGACCCACCTCCATCTGATGGACATTAATTGAACTGAAGTACCCAGGTAAGGCAGCACCTCTATGCTGGTCAACATTAAGGGCTTCTAGGTCTCACTGATATTAGTAGACAGTCATTGTAAGCATCTGCCTAGCTATCCCACTGAAACCAATGGGTCCTGCGCTAGTATAAATGGGAGCTTTTCTTCCCATGAAAGATCTGGAGACACTCTGGGAAGCATGGGGTGTTTGTGTTCTGTTTGGGATATGCCTATAGCTGGGTAAAATGTTATGCGCCTTTGCTTCCCACTGGTGTTCCAATCCAGATTCCAACCTCCTATTCCTGCTAGTTACTTTTTTACTTTATAAAGCTATTCACACAATTGTTCACTGCATGAGTAATATAATATCTAGTTTAAACCTAAGATGCCTTCTTGGTATATTTCCTTGAATATATTCCACTGCTATTATCCCAGGAAAGATACTTGACTTCTTAAATCTTATGCTCCAGTTGTAATGCAAACTTACCTGAGACTAAACACCATATAACATATTGCGACTTACATCCAAGCAAACTCATATACGAATGGATTCTTACAGTGCAATCCTATGCAGGTTTCCTTAGAAGCTAAGAGTTCAGTGGGTTTTGCTGTCTGTGCTCCTTTATTATTACAGTTGTAATCAATTCATGTTCTTGATTGATTAATAGACAATCATTCCCTCTTTGTTTTCAGATAATGCCTCTGTATGAAATTCAACTTCATTCTGTATTGAAAATGGAAGAAAGTTTCTCTACAGATGATGTTTCTTATCTGCAGTTTTATAATTTTTTATTAAGAAGAATTCTTTTTTTTTAAGTTCTATTACTGGTTATTTGAGAACATCTTTCTTATCAGTCAAAACACTTTAAATACACTATTTAAATGTGATGCAGGTTTTTTCCTAATTAATCAGTGTTTAACTGGTTAATCATTCAAACTCTGCTCATCACTTGAGTCATCTAAATTTTGTAAGTATTCCTCTCTCCTCCCTGAAATGTGAGTTTTTTCATTATTCAGCCTGAAGATTTCCAAAGCATTAGATACCAGGCAAGAACATGCCTTCAAACTTCAAATTAAACTGAAGCAGTTTCCACCCTGAAACTTATTATGAGTAATACTGCCTTATCTCAGGTGAAGAGTCACATTTGTAAACTCAGAAGAAAACACACTGACACTGTGAAGTCTTAAACAAAGCAGAGTGTGTGTGTAGAAGAGCATTGACTCGATTTCTTTTAAATTCTATATGAAGCCACATGGAACAGGCATCTGGAGAAATTGATGAAATTCAGCTTTTATTTCTCTATTACATCTGAACCAGGTGTGGCTGTGTGAATTCAGCACCTGTGCCTGGATGTAGTAAATTGCTGGAATAAGATAAATTAATTGAGGATGAACCCTGGCAAGGTGGAGACTTTGTGGGTGAGTGGTTCCTGGGACCAGAAAACAGGTTGTTCATAGGACAAAAAATGGGATGAAGTGTGGTGAAAAATAATGTGCAAGACTTTTAGCTCCAAGAAACAAATAGAATATAATTAGTTAAGAAAGACAGTGGCTCAACCAGACTGGTTCAATGTATCAAGAATTTCCAAGTCTTTTTGTTTTGACTGTACCGCTGTATTCACGGATTTGCATCCAGTCATCTCTTTTGAAAATATGCCCTCCCTACTACCTTAAAGCTTTCCCCGTCCCTTCCCACTTATTGCATTCCACATCCAGTCTCCAACATTTCAGAAATTGGTTTTCACCAATTTCCACTGACTTTTTTTTTTGAAAAATATTATTATTCAGGAGTTATAGTCAAAGTGCTAAAGCAATTTAGCAATAATATACTGGATAGTGTACTAGGATCATTTTGTTTTAGTGCTAACATTCCTCTTTACCTTGCTTTATCTTTGTTGAATCTTTCCTGGAAACAATAGTTCTGTTTACTTGGTGGCTATCTTTATTTGGTCCAAGACAATAGACACATAAGGCAAGTAACCAATACATTTCATTTCAGAAAACACTGGGAACTCACAGAAAATACTTTAGGATGAGGAAAAATTCATGCAAATCTCCTAAATAAAGTAAATTCATATAGGAACAAAACCTGGGACTTCCATAAACTTTTCACCCATCTGAAAGCAGCTATGGTTGGAAAAGATATGATTGTCATAAAGAAATATGTACATTCCTGTGGCCTTTTAGAATGTTTCGGCTACAATCTTATACACATTTACTTAGGATCTCAGTGAACTCTTTGGGACTTACCTCTGAGTAGATATGTTGATGACTACGTTGCTAATGTAAATGGAACATTTAACTGCAGGCGTAAAAAAATTCTCTCAAAGTAAGTAGACAATAAAATCTCTCCCAGTGTCCAGCTTCTTCACATTATAGTTTTTTTCCTGTGGTACTCTGCTGCCCTGGCACACACTGTGGATTAATAAATCAAAACGAAGAAGGTGGAGAGAAGAAGACCAGTAAAACTAAGTTTAAATATTTCCTTTGTGCAAATCTCAAAAACAAACAGAAGTCAGAACTGAGGAGAGAAAATATTTTGAATCAGGGATGATCTTCTGCCATGTTTATCTTATTTTATTAGTGGGAGTAATATGTGTATCTTCAAAAAAGAAAGATTGAAAGAGCGCCTAATACACAGTTGTGGAGGAGCTGTAATTAAAAAGAGTTCCTCTCAAGGAAAGCCCCTCTTAACTGGCCAGGCTGTCCCCTTCCCTTCCATTTCACAAGGTGTGTCTGTTTCTTTTACTTACCTCAAAAGGCAATTTGAAGTTAAAGAATAAAGGCTGCTTTGTCTAAAGCTAAGAGATGCTGCAGCAGTCTGCTTTTACCTGAATCTACTGGGAAGAACAAGATTCCATCTCTTCCTTTCCTCTGCTTTCTCCTTTTGCCTTTTGAACTCAAACTACTTTTATCCTTTGAACTATGTTTGCAGCAAATGAATTAGGCTGAGGATGAAAGGCGAAAGTAGAAGAACAGGAGAAAGTGGGGTATTTTAAAAGCAGCTGAGAAAGTGAGACAACAGAGGATTACTCAGGGCCATCCCTGCCAAACTGGAACAGTTAGTATGTCAGCTGTGTTGCTTGGGTTACTCCTGCATTCATCTTTGTTACTGGAGACCCAGGTGACCTTAGTTGCTCAAAGTACCGTTTGTCAATTAGCTGGTACACCAAATGCAGCAGTTCCCAGAAAGTTTGAGTGCAGTGGTGCAATGCTCTCAAAAAACTGAATTATTGCAATACATTTTATGTGGAACTTCCTTTTAGGCCAGCGGTTCTCAACCTGTGGGTCGCGACCCCTTTGGAGGTCGAACGGCCCTTTCACAGGGGTTGCCTAAGACCACCGGAAAATAGGTATTATAAAGTAAAAAGGCGGCAAAAGGAGAATTACCTGGCAATGCAGCGAAGTCTGTGAAGGGCGGGGAAGGGCTCCCAACCGCTCCTCCAACCTCCGGCGGCCATGTTGGAAAGAGGCCGTTCAGAGAGCAAGGGAGGGGCCATGAGATGAAGGAGCTCTCCTGACCAATCCCAGCTCCCCGGCAGCACAAAGCGAGGGAGGGGGCCCTGAGAGGAGGGAGCTCTCCTGACCAATCCCAGCTCACCAGCAACACAGCCAATCACGCTCCAGCCTGCGAGCAGCCTCTGCTGGGAGGAAGGGCCACCTCTCAGCCAGCAGGTCCTGGCCCTTCTGTATGAGCGAACATAGCAGCGCAGGGCCATTCAGCATTGTGTCTGGGGTCCTTATTCACTAGGCGTCAAACTGCAATGCCTATGGAAGGTAAAGAGGTAAGATTTGAACCTCCTGGGTCCTCAGTGTCTCTCCAGGGGAATGTGTAGCAGGGAGCGGGTGAGACAAAGGATGGCTGAAGAAACAGAGGTGCATGTTAATAGGCAAACAGTATTAATGAAATGATTTCACAAAATACATAAGTTTAAAAAAATGTATTGCAAGTTGGACAATCCATTGAATTTGAACGTAATGTCATTATTAAGCAGTCAACAAACTACTTCCATGAATCCTCCATTTTCACATGATTTTCCTGAGGATACAAAAGTTATTCAAGCTGAATCAAATGATGCCGGTGTGTGCTTACCAAAAAAGTCTGCCTGTAGGTCCAAAGTGACCAGAGTGGAGGAATCTGCTTTGTCACGCTCTGAACAAATCAACACTGAATCTGAAAGTGATGAGGAAACCAGATTTGGCAGGCACTCATGGGGATAAGGACTCTAAATCAGATGGTTCTATTTCCAAGGAGGAGGAGGATGCAGAAGATGATAATAAAGTGAGATTATTTTCCTCAGAGTCTTTTAAAAATTTGCAGAAAAAAGTGTTGGTAACTCTGGGACTGGACAGTCTGGAGAGTGCCACCTCAGGTATTGATGAAAACAAGAATGTTGCATCAATTGTAAGGCATAAGCCTACAAAATCTAGTGTTATTCCCATGCCAGATTTATTTTTGGATTTCATTCAGTCTGAATGCAGTGAAACCAAATCTTCAAACTTTATATCATTTATGGTGGACTAAATATCAGATATTTGCATTACGATTCATAACAGTAGCAAAATTACAGTTATGAAGTAGCAACGAAAATAATTTTATGGTTGGGGGTCACCACAACAAGAGGAACCGCATTAAAGTGTCGTGGCATTAGGAAGGCTGAGAACCACTGCTTTAGGCTAATCTAGAAATTGCAGCTATTGCAGAATGTTTCAGCGAAGTTTCTAAGTAGCAGCTCAAGGTATTGCTGATGAAATTGCACTGGCTATTTGCTATCAGGCCAGATACACGGTTTTGTTGTTAGATTATTTATTTGTTTGTTTATTGTCTTGTTGTCTTTTCCCTCATAGATCTATCTGATCCTTAAGGTCATCTAGAAAGCCTTTCTCTCATATAAAGAGAGAGAGAATTGCTCCAACAATTCTCATTTTTAGGTGCATGTTGAAGGTTTACTTACTTTTATGAGCCTTCCTTGTATAATTTTGTCCAGATGGAGTAAATTTATTTTATATGCTCTCTTTCTGCATATAATCTGAAAGTTTTACATGGCTTTGAAATCTTCAATAAAAGCAATGTATAAATATTTGTCAATAAAATCTACTATATAAAAGTCAAAGTTTATCTGTGAGTTTGTCTGTCTGTGTCAGGCTGGTTAAGACCTCATATAATTGGCTGGCTGTAAAGATTCAATGGAATCCTGAGGTTGGCAGTGCAGGGAGGGGCCTTTAGAATTCTCAGACAGAGAGCTCAGGACGGTTGCTATGAAGACAAGGCCGAGCAGCAAGAAGGAGGCCAGTGTTTTCCCGCAGGAACCCAACTTCTGTCTGTTAATAACTCTGAATACAGATTGGATTGGGGAATATGGGGAAAAGTTACACATACTGGATGAGACAGATTGGGGAATTAGGGACACAGGATCTCAAATCTCTGTATTTCAACTTCATCTAATTCCTAAGGTAAGGTAAGGTAATTCCTAAGATATTTCTAACAAGTGTTACCAATGAGAAAATAAAATCCCAGGCAAAGCTAGGTAAATACATACATGTAAAACAGTCCAAGAGTATTTCCAGGAATGGGACAACGTTGAATCCTCCATTACTACACAGTGACCATGATAGCAAAAAATGCACTATTAGAGCAAGTATTGCGTTACTCCACCAATATCTATTACCTCTGCATCTCTGTAGCTTGGAAAATACAGTATTTCTGGAAGAAATAAGGGATGATATATGGAGGACTGAACACAGCAAATAAAAATCAAGTGTTCATTCATTGAATAAAAACTATATTGCTCCATAAGATCCAGGCACTGCTTTATTCAGCATAGGAAAAGGATTAAGCATAGTGAATTAGGTTGCAAAGGAACTGACTTATTCATTGGGATTTATTATGTTTTAATTATCCTGCTCTTCAACAAGTAATTGTCATAGCAACCTCTCTGTTACATAACCCTGCCTACTTTTTACAGATTCCAAAGCAACCATTTTAACCATGATTTATTTTAACTGCTTGTTTAAATAATCTCTGTTTAAGCAGCTGGTTGATTAAGTGATTATATATACTTAAAACAAGAGGTACATTCCACTAATACTATGCATATAAAAAGACAAGATTTAGCATATCCATGTATTGACAATGGTTGCTCTGTAGTCCTGACTAGGGATGTAAATTCTCAACTATTTTGTCCTCACATGTGAGGAAGAATAACAATTAGTTTCTTCCTCACTATGGAAGAAAATGATTATTCCTCTGAATTATTCTCCCCATATTCAAGCATCCAGAAATATTCTGAAGAGCAAAACATGGGTTTTGGGGAAAAGTTTTGTACACAGGATGTCAAATCCCATGAGAAAATTTCTCAGAATTCTCACCAGTCTTTTATTCTTCCCAGCAGGGCTTCCTGACTGTTAGAAAACTTATTTTTTGATCTTGGAACAAATAATTCTGAATATTCTTTCCATACCTAGTCCTACCCATTTTTCATGTTGTTTTAAAAAGTAATTATTAATAGTCATCAGCTAAAAATCTATAAGTTAACAATACAAAGCATAATGGAATGGAAATTAAGGATCAAATGAAAAGACTATCACATTTTCTTTGCCTGTGTTCTCTGAAGTTGTGAAAAACATTATAGTACATCATTTTCCACACCTATCTTGCATTTAGGGTGTTTTGTTTTGTTTTGTGATTGTTTATTAGGAGATAAATATGAACAGTATTTGCAAGTGTGATTGCTGAGGCATGTATCTCTGAGAAAATCCTTTTGTGGGAGACAAAGCAGGTGAGGATTAATAATAAGGAATGTACATACCCCTTCATGGCTAATTTGAACCACTGTGTACTGTGATGGTGGACAGGAAATTGATTAGATAAAGCAGATTTCTTTGGAAAAGTGTTAGGGATAAAGAAGTCCTAAAACATGGTAGGAGCAGGAAAGGCCTTAAAAATAAAGGACAGTAAAAGAAGCAGAGAAGATGGGAGTCAAAAGCATGAGAAATGGAATACATAAGAAGCCTAAAAGAGAAGGTGTAAGGAAGGTTGAAACTAAGAAACAAAAGAAGGGCAAACAAGACCTGTTGAGAAAAGGAAGGAGAGAGGAACCTGATACTAGCCTACCATTCAGCAGGCCTTATTTCCACACGCATCCACATCCACCCACTTTTTATAGGCACTTTTTCCTTGTGTGCTAGGTTGCCAGAAAACCTTTCTACTTCTTTTTCCTTGCAGTCATTTTCTTAAAATCAAATCCTGACTGAGTGCTGAAATAATTGCTTCAAACAATATGTCTGAACTTTTTTTTTTGTTCTTAATAATAGCTATAATCTTCATTCAGTTGTCACACAGTGGATCTCACTCTAACATAAAAGTACAGTGGGAAGGACTGTGAAGGCATAGATTGTTCTAGGAAGGGGATTTGTTAAGGGCCCTACATTACTACACAGCAACATACCTTATGTTTTTGAACTCCCTGAAGATAAGAAAACCAGAATCTAAAAGGAGTACATGAAGAATCCCAAAGTAGTGATAGATAATGGACTAAGCTGGAAATGTCCTAATGAAAGGGGGCAAATTAATTAATTTTCTAGCTAAAGTGATTGACTTTGGAATGAACTTAATTCCCAAATTAAGCTATTGATTAATTAAATGAGCTTTACATTTCCCAGCCGCTTCTTTACTCAAAGTTGAGTTCTCCTGGATTTTTTTTTGCAAAATTACTTTATAGGGTTTTTTTAAAAAAGATTTTTCACAGTTGGAGAATTACAGTGTTTAGGTCACAAAGCTTCATGTGTGGCCTCCTATATTTCCAGAGTGTGTCCAGATGTGTGTGCCACCCATGTGGCTCTCTAGCCCCCCAGGTGTGTTAGGGCCTCAGTGGAATATCTGTATTATCTTGCCTTCTCCGTTTCATCTTAACATGCAACACACCAAGTCACTCTCTTTCCTCCTACAGTAACTGGCTACTCGAAATCATAACATCTTGCCTAATGAAGAGATCTGGAGATCTTGAAAGCTTGAACATTTCTGGTGGATCTTGCTTAGGATAGCCTATTAAAGATGTTACCCTAATATGAATTTTGGATTTTCCCTTATAGCCCTCACAGCTACTCTAACATTTGGATTTCTCTACTGCATGTTTTAAAAATAAGGTTGCTCTCATACATTTGACAGCTGCAGGCAAATATTCAAAGGGGAGAAATATTTCCCATCAATGTATCCTTCCTTTGTGCCACTGTCAGCAGAACAGAGTCTAGCCTGAGGGTAGGAAACAAATGTGACCTTAAGGTAGCTTGGTACCATCATTTTGAACTGCTGGATTGGGGGAAGGGTGGAGAGATGCCTGTTCTGAAGACCTCTTGGGTGTTTGCATGTGACGACAAACACACTATTTTACTGCAAGCGATGATCTGTAATTCACTTGTTTTAATAACAAGTGTGTAATCAACATTTAGCTAATCATGGGAGAATTCAGGCACTAAATCTTCCTCAAATCCTTACGGTATTTTTAATCTTGAGATGTGTTATTTTGACAATTCCATGTTATGGCTGGTGTAGCCTTTTATTTCTGGGCTTATAAAATCTTATTTTTAACATCTAGATCTTAGCTCAGTACACATCTGCATCTTTGAAAATTCTATAGGATGTGATGTTTCAGGGGCAATTTGTATCATGGTGGTACGCCAATGTGCTGGAGCCAGGAGAGCAAGACCCAGGAGCCAGTACCCCCACCAGGGCCCATCATCTCTGACACAATTAAGAAAAGGAATTCCTGGCACTCATTCACATTATGCAATTGCAGTGCAGTTATTCTACTGTAACTGCCACAAGGCCATTCTATGGAATCCCAGGGTTTGTAATTTGGTGATAACAAACTGGAAGAGCTCTCTAGCTGGGAATTCTAAATGCCCCTCCCTAAACTGCAATTGCCAGGCTTTTACAGGATGTTGCACTAGTAGTTATAGTGGAACCAAGGTGCTGTAGTTCTGTAGTGTTAGTAGACCTCTGGTCAGGAACTATGAACAATGCTGGATGGCTGGGCCCTGGCAGATAATTTCATTTCCCACGGTACAATATTACCTTGGGGCTACTGAGAATGTATGTTTTCAGGTTTGGGGGAGTGCAGCTCCTTTGGCTGCATTCCCATATGGTGCATGGGCAATTAGAAGATCATATGGTGTTTTAGAAAAGAATCCTGTGCTAATGGTGGGGAGAGGCAGGTTATCACTAGCATAAGATATAAAGCAGACTTTCCCCAACTTAATGCTCTCCATGCCAGACTTAACTGGGGCAAGTCATAGAGATCATACTATGTCCCTTTGAAACAACTCCAGTTTCCAGGCAAAATTCAGACTGCTGGTTCTGACCGACAAAGCTTTATACGGCTTAGGTCCAGGCTATTTGGCGGACCATATCGTCCTATAGGAGCCTGCCCAGAGTCTGAGATCATCAGGAGAGGCCCTTCTCTCAGAACCATCATCATTGCAAGCGTGGTTGGTGGGGGTGTGGGAGAGGACCTTCTCAGTGGCTGCCCCTAAACTCTGGAACTCCCTTCCCAGGGAGGCCCCCTCCTTGTTCTTCTGGCAGCAGGCGAAAACCTTTTTATTCAGGCAGGCTTTTAATATAGAAAGTTTTTAAAGAATGGACCAGGGAGGTGCTGTACTGTTTTAATTTTAACCTTTTTATATCTCTTTAAGCTGCTGTTTTAATTCCTTAACAGGATAATTCTAATATATCCTATTTATATGTTTTTTTAAATTGTATTGTTCTAAAGTGTGAGCTGCTTTGAGGCCCAATTTTGGGGGGAAAAGTGGGATGCAAATAAATAGGACAACAATAATAACAACAACAACAACTGTTCAGGTAATATAGCTGTGTGGGAGAAGGAGTAATATAGCAGTAATGCAGGAAGTTCAAGAAAAATTCCCTAACGCTGGTTCAGCTTGACTGTAACAGTTTCTTATTTTACAACAAAGATCATTGAATTAGTGGAATGGGACTACTCACATCCCTTTGCTTCTGCCACTTGAAGCAGCCTTCCTGAAGGCAAGACTGGTCCAGAAAATTTTCAATTTCTTTGTGATCTTTGATTTACAAATAAAAGTTACAGTTCTAAATGCAGTTGCTAGGATTACAGTCCCAATGGGCACAACCATTTGAATTTACCTAGGATTATGCATAGCCACAGGATATGTCTGGGTGCGTTTTATACCAGTGCTTCTCATTCTGCCTGATGTGGGGGACTGGCAACTATTTCTCCCCCAGTGTTCCAGGGACTGATAGCATATGTGTGCCCATTGGCTACGACTGTTTCTTTCCTGAAAACCTACCAGGGACTGGAAGCCAGTAGCTCAGGGATTGGCACTAGTTCAGGGACCGCCACTTTGAGCAGCACTGTCTTCCAGTAGACAGTCCTGTCATTCTGATGGCACTTTAACTGTCACAGCTTCATCCAGTGGAATCCTAGGATTTCTAGTTTGGTAAGGTATTTAGAATTCTCCACCAATAAAAGCCCCCATGCTGTAGTTCAGGGGGAGTTCACTAGCAAACTTCAAATTTCTCGTAAACCTCCACAACTGCACCCTAAAGAAACCGAAGTTTCTGTAGGATGCAGCTGTGGAAATCAAACGCATCAAAACCTGATATTGAATTGCTATAATTGAGCAGTGAGGACACACTCTTTATCTTTTAAAAAGGTAAAAATTGGTATTCCTCCTTATTTTCCTGACAAATGTGAAGCAATTCCCTCTCTTGAATTTCAATATAATGCTGTTAACAGCTGTTTGGCTGTTGTCTTTTCTCTGTATAAGTGTTCCCTTTAATATTTTCAAAAGTACATGCCTTGACTTGAGCTGGCTCTTTAACTCTACCAATCTCTGAGGGATACTTTGAAAATAGTGTGTAGATTTATTCTTATGTGAAGTCACATAAGAAAATAGCTGGTTTCCTGGCTCTTTGATAAAATAAATCATCAGACTTTCCTGATCCGTAACAAGTCCCTGTTTCTAACTGAAGCTTTCCAGGCAATCTGGGGATGTGGTGTGGTTACGCCCCTCTGTGGCTTCCCTCAAGTATAATTAATACATTTTCTTACAGGCAGTAACAAAAATGAGGGGAGGAATGATTGATAGCAAGGAAGTGTATTACAATGGGCAGGGATGAGGGAAGAGGGAGATCACTGGAAAAGTCAGGAAGAAAGGGGAAAAGAGCCAGTTGTCTTGTTCTCAAAACTTGGAAAAGTTCCTTTTTCGGTCTAAAACCTGCAGTGTTCCCAGTCAACACAGCTGCTGGCCGTGGTGGCTAGAGATGCTGGAAGCTGTAGTTCAAAAAGCAACCTTTTCTGAGCTACGTTCAGGATGGAGAAAGGTAGGCAGGAGTGGGAGTTATAAACAAGACAGTTGGCTGAGTGCCATTGGAGAGAAAGAGAATGGAAAAGCATGTATAAACCTGAAAAAGACAGTCCTTATTAGACAGAGCCAATATTTATTATTCTTTTTTTAAATGATTAGTAGTTTGGGGTCAATACACAAATTAAAATGTTTATTGTTTTAACTGCCTGTGTGCTCTATTGGATACATTTTGTAGCTAGTATATTGCACCCCTCATTCTGGTTTTCTGTTATATGTTTATTGAATTAATCTAAAAGCAATATTCAGGTGATGGCAGAAGGATGTCTGGGGGTATTTCACTAGATAATAACTCTGGACTCAGTGGACCAACTGAGTGACTTAGTGATTTGTGTGTGTGTGTGTCACGGGACGTGGGGGGGACACTTGTAAGAAACCATACTGCTAAGACTTTGAAGACTCTTTTCAGGTCTAAGGTACCACAGAGGAAAATCTAGCCACAGAATTATTTGCATGAAACACCATAGAGTAAATGTGTTACCCCACATTTATGTCTTGCTGAGGTACAAATTGTTAAACTAACAAAAAAAGCCCCATTTAATTGGTAGGAAGAGTTCTCTATTTTTTCTTTCTGAAGGATTTTTCTGTGGTGCAAAACAGCAGGAGCATAATCCTGTGCCCGATTTGCTCATGATGCATACTTCCACTTTTAAAAATTACTGCTGAATTACAAACAAAATGTGTATTTTCAGAGGCACCACAGGTTTTGCTTAAGCATGGCCACTGAAAAGTAAATCAGAAAGCATATTTATGAGCAGCAAATCTGCATAGAAGGAGGCATCTTTTCCTCTCTCCTCTAAGGATTATGACAGTGCAAAAATCTGTAAGATGAAAGCAAGAAGTTCAAACTTGTATATGCATCTGGGAGAGAGAGTTAAAAGCTGGTCCTTCGCAGCAGGCCCTTTTGAAACTTCTGTGCTCAGCATACAGGTAGAGGAGTCAGGGTTGCCCACCTTATGAAGTGAGGGTGGGGAATGCAACATTGGACCCCCCTTGGTTTTATGGAATTAAGGTAAAATATATAGTTCTGTTCTCGTTACCTAAACATGCCTACTTTCAACAGTAAATCAGTTGTAGCAATGCAGTCACCACCATTTGCTTGCACCTGCAACCAAAGCTGGAAAAGTTACTTGTTAAACTACAACTCCCCATATCCCCAGCCAGAATGGCAAGTATAGCACCAAGCACCTCTGCCCAGTCTCTGCATATTTCTTCCCCCAGCCTCAGCTTTCCAGGCAAAAATTTTGGACTGCACCAGCTGGCCAGCTGTTAAATCAATTCTGTGCCACACAGCACCGAGCATCTCTCTCCTCGTCAGAGCATGGCTATACATAATCCTGACTGGCTGGCCTTTAGGTCAATTGCAAAGCCATTTCTCACCTTCTCAGGCAAGTTTTTAAATTGTGTCACAAGTACAAATGATAACAACAAACCAGTGAAAAAAAAGAGGATGCCAAACAAAGGGCTCTTAGTACTGAAATATGCAAAGCACCGAAGAAAGTGAACCATAGAGCAGTCAGCCAGTCTGAAGCCTGAGGAGTGACAAGGCAGCACTGTTTGGGAAAACTATATTTTTTGGACTACAACTCCCAGAACCCCTCACTCAGGCACTGTAGCAATACTTGTGAATTTGTGGGGGTTTAGCCCAAAAAAGGCAAGTTTTCCAAACTCTGTAATGGTGTCTTTTGAGGGAAGGGTTACTTGAACAATAAGATTCTTTTCACCATAGAAAAAAATGTTAAAGTTTCTGCTGGCAGGATCATCACAATGTAACCAAAAATTCAGCATCTGAGGAGGTCTATGAAATGAAGGCTTGGAAATTCACTCATTTGGATGGCTGACACAGATAACTGTGAGTGAACTGGACCCTATTATGACACCGCAGAAGCAAAATAAGGTCAGACAGTCTCAACATGACAAGGAGCCCTGCTGTTGCACAAGAGAACCATAACTAGGGCAGCGAATTAATCTCCCGACCTCCCTAGAAAGGAGGCTTAGCCAGCTGTGAATAAGGGCACTCGTTCTGAAGGGTGTGCCATGCAGAGAGAGAAAAGGGAGAGACACGAGGCTTTTAGATCATTCCTCAGAATGTCACTGCAGCAGAGTGAGTCAGCATGACACAGGCAGAGAAGTAGGGAGTGCCTGAGCGCCAGGAGGGACGGGGCAGGACTGCTTGTGTCAGCAGCTTTCCATGGCCACTTCCTTCCACAGTGGTATATTACTGTATTTCAGCTTAGAGAAAGGAGGGGGGACTGGGTCCAGGCAGACACCTAGTAGAGAATTTACTCTTGAATTTGTGCCTTATCATTTCCAATCTGTTTCCACTTTCAGAGCATCCAAAGCAAAACACACCCATGACCTGATTGATTGCAACCTGTACTGTTGCAGGAGCCCCTGCAACAGTACAAGTGTAAGCTTGAAAAAAAAACTAATTTTGGGGGAGGAAGGACTACAGCTCCAAGAATGCCCCATAAGTTACCGTAGCTGTGTTACTTTTTTGGATGACAGCTTCCCAAATCCTCCAGCCAACATAGGCCTGCTGACTGGAGGATTCTGGGAGCCTAGGCTCACATCGCTCCTAAGCTTAGTGGGACCAGCAAAGCTGACACACTCCCTTTCCTGCCCAGACCTGTGCTACTCTCTCTCCTGTCCCTAGGAAGCTCTGTGTTCAACACCTACCTTTCTCATTGCCACAGAAAGAGGAAGAAGACATGCCTAGTTTCCAACTGTTCCGATTTGGCAAGGACAGTCCTGCCATCCTGTTTCCACCCTCTGCCGCTGCTTTTTAAGTATCCTAATTTCTTTTTCCTCCTCCCACTTTCCCCTTTTCTCCCTGGCTTACTTCAGCTGTTGCAAAGTGACTTCAAAGTACAAAAGTAGTTTGTACTCAATGAACTCAGCAGAGAGGAGAGGTCAGAATCTTGCCTTTCTCAGTAGTTTCAGGCAAAAGCAAACCATTGCAGCCTCTCTGGCCATTTCCGTAAGGGTTAAAAAAATGGTGCAGTGCATCCTCCACAGAGGACGTCTGCACCTTGGAGCGGACTGGGTCCGGACTACTAGCGTAGATCCCCACCTCAGTCCGCTCCGGAGGGACCCCAAGTGGTCCTCCAGCGTGTTTTTGAAAAACCTGATTTTTCAGGTTTTTCAAAATGGCAGTGCATGCCATTGTGTGCCTGCTCTCCAATGCAGATTCCCAGGCTTGCACCAATGCGAGCCTGCGATCTGTGGAGGGCGGACTTTAGGCTGGTGAGCTTCAGTGGTTGTTCGTGACGCACGACCAACCGGAAGCCACCATTTTGGACACCGGAGCAGTGCAGATCTGCAATCACACACTGCTCTTCCTCACCCCGGACCGGACCAGACCCAAAGAAGATCCAGTGAGTAACGGCAGGGAGCAATTCCCTCGACGCGTGCGGAAATGGCCTTAGTTTGTGCATCCTTCCTCATTAATAACTTTTGTCGTCTGGACCACACACTTTGATGTTGCTTGGCCACATGTGTCCCAGTTTTCATCTGTCAAGTGTTGGAGGCTATGGACATGGCATCATCACCACCTGTGCCCCCTCTAGTAGAAAGGATAACATCTGTATCCCAAGAAGCAGGAGGAAGGTACAGTCTTGATGTCCCCATGCCTCTGCTGCAGCACTGGCTGGCTCTATACACAGTTGGCCGTTCCAAGGTTAGCTGCCTCTGTGAGCTGCCTTCTGATATGGCAGAGGTGCTGTGGATATGTTCTCCTCCTTCTTGTGGGGCAGGAGGCACTGCTTTCCTCCACTCTAGAGGAAAGGAGGTGCAGGTATCACCTCCTTCCTTCCAGATCACCACATCATGAACTCCAACAATACGATGTGTGAAGGACATAAAGAAGTAATAATCTAAGGAGAAGATGGGCAGAAACAGGTCCTGGGCCCTTTCACACTGCACAGTTATAGCACTGTGATTCCACTTGAACTGCCATTGTCCCATCTTGGGGAATTCAAGGATTTGTAGTTTGGGAAGGGGAGCTTAGAATTCCTTGCCAGAGAACTCTGCTGCATCACTAAGCTAGATTTCTCAGGATTCCATAGGACACAGCCGCTGCAGCTGGAGTGGAATCAGAGTGCTACAACTGAGCAGCATCGGAGGGCCCGCTGTGCTTAAAAGTCGATTGTAGAAACTTATACAGTAGACCTTCATTCCCATCATCATTAACTATGTCATACAACTGCAAAGTAATGGAGAACGGAGACCCCCATTCCTTTCTGCATCTGGACTGAATTCACTATTCGTCTTTGGGTTGCCAATTTTTAAACCTTCTCTCTTTAAACTATGCATTTAACAACAGTTAGATATGCAGGTAGTAGCAGCTTATAATAAAAAGTGTTCCTGCATGATCCAAAAAGCTTTCCTTGCTAATTCTTTTGTACTGCATCGCTGTTAAAAGCAGAGGCAGTCCTTAATGCAGCTGAGTTGAGGTTTATTGAACTGTTCCATCGTTTCTAATACAAGAAGAAGAAAATAAAAGAAGCAGGAAAAAATGAAGCAGCTGTTAAGAGTATCCATGGAAACATGGCTGAAATATAAAACATTTTTCTTCTTAAAATAAAAAGCTAGAGTTGTAGTAAAATTCCACTAACAGTTTCTTATATGAGGCAAAATATGGATAGTTTCCTGCCCCTCCACACTTTAATCCATTTATTCCTTCCACTTCAGAGTTTGGAATATTAAATTTGAAAGTTAACTCAATAATGTAAAATATTAGAAATTCGTTCACCCCAACTAACACTATTAATTGAAATTATTTAACTGGTTGCATTTCATAGAATTATAGAATGATAGAGTTGAAAGGGGCCTCATGGGACATCAGGTCCAACCCCTGCTAAGTGCAGGATCTGCAGCTAAAACTTCCCTAGTAGGTAGCTTCCAGGCTTTTTTTGTAGACACCCAGGGGAGGAGAAGCCACTCTCATTGCCAAGAAGTTTCTTCTAATGTTCAGTCTAAATCTACTTTACTGAAACTTAAAACCATTAGACCTAGTTCCACCCTCTGAGGCAGCAGAGAACAAGCCTCCGCACCCCTCATTGTTGCAGTCCTTGAGGTATTTAAAAAGTGTGATCTGTCACTTCCCAGTCTTCTCTTCGCCAAGCTGAACATGCTCAATTCCTTCCATCTTTCTCCATGTGCTTTCTTCTCCACCCCTCTTATCATCCTCATTCCCCTTCTTTGAACTCACTCCAATTTGTCTATATCCTTCTTAAAATGAGACACCCAGAATAGAATACACTACTCCAGATGAGGCCTGACCAGTGCAGAATATAGCAATTCTATTACTTCCATCAGCTTCGAAACTATGGTCCTATTAATGCATGGAAAGATACCATTTGCCTTCTTTGCTGCAGCATCACACTGCTGACTCAAGTTCAACTTATGAACAATTAGAATATCAAGGTCCTTTTCACATATGGTACTGCTGAGCTAACTTGTTAATTAAATTTGTTAATTCAAATGTTAGTTTTCAGAACAGAACACAGAATTTACAGGGAATGGCATGGAGGTAGTCACCCTTGACCCTGGGGCCCTTTTTGTAATTGGCATTTTTAATGTTGCCTTCTCTCATACTGTTATCCCCCTAGCTGGACAACAAAGTTTATAATACAATTGTTGCCTTAGGCTTATAGGTGTCTAGCACATCTGAAAACTGTTGGTTTGGGAAAGGCAGTCCCAAAACGTAGGATCTCAGCTTACAACCTGTTTAGTTCATTTTGATCATTTACTTTTATCTCTTCTGTCCTTTTCCCACTCTCCCACTCTTGCTAGCTTGTACGCTGTTCTCTTGCCCTTCAAACACCTTGTTTGTTAATGAGAAGTAATGTTAAAGCTATGTTGATCTCAGAGAAAACTGATCCACAGCAAGTGCAGCAATAAGTGTCTGGCTGCAAAAATTAGTCAGTGAAAGAAGCGTGGAGAATTCTTAATTAGAAATATTATTAGTGCCTCTTAGCATATACAGAACATTTCTATGAACAACTGAATCACTGCCTCCTTTCCGCCTGCTCACCTCCATCAAGAAACCTGATCCCTTCTTTATCCACAGCATATGTTTTAGGTATGCTGTCTCAGTCCATGAATTTTCTATTTGGCTTTTGTGATTAATAGTGCCTGACAGATCTATCCACTATGAAGATGCTATAAACCAATAGGGAACTCAATTCTCTGAGTGCAAGTCTGTATATTATGAAATGAAATGGTACTCACTCGCATGTAAAAATTTTAAAAATGGAGTGGGGAGAGAGAGAGGAAGAAGGAGAGAGAGAGAGACTGGCACATTTAAAGAAACATCCAAATTTTGTAGTACAAAAAACATTTAGGACACTCACCTTCCAGGAGACCACCCTGATCTTATTGGGAAGATAATTTTATTTTCTGTTATATGTATCTCTTTTTATGATAGAGTTACTAGCTTGATAGATGAAGGGAATGCTGTGGATGTAGCATACCTCGATTTCAGTAAGGCCTTTGACAAAGTTCCCCATGACATTCTTGCAAAGAAACTAGTAAAATGCGGGCTGGACAGGGCTACTGTTAGTTGGATTTGTAATTGGTTGACCGACCGAACCCAAAGAGTGATCACGAATGGCTGCTTCTCATCCTGGAGAGAAGTGACTAGCGGGGTGCCACAGGGTTCTGTCCTGGGCCCAGTGCTGTTCAATATTTTTATCAATGACTTGGATGAAGGAATAGAGGGCATGCTCATCAAATTCGCAGATGACACCAAATTGGGAGGGGTTGCTAATACGCCAGAGGACAGGATCAAAATTCAAAATGACCTGGATAGATTGGAGAGCTGGGCCAAGGCTAACAAAATGAAATTCAACAGAGAGAAGTGTAAGGTCCTACGCTTAGATAGAAAAAATGGAATACAGAAATATAGGATGGGGGACAAGTGGCTGGATAGCAGTACGTATGAAAGGGATCTAGGAGTCTTAATAGACCACAAGCTGAACATGAGTCAGCAGTGTGATGCGGCAGCCAAGAAAGCCAATGTAATTCTCGGCTGCATCAATAGGAGTATGGTGTCTAGATCGAGGGAGGTACTGGTACCACTCTACTCTGCTTTGGTTAGACCTCATCTTGAATACTGTGTCCAGTTCTGGGCACCCCAATTCAAGAAGGACATGGTCAAGCTGGAGCAAGTCCAGAGGAGGGCGACCAAATGGTGAGGGGCCTGGAAGCCATGCCCTATGAGGATAGATTTAGAGAGCTGGGTGTGTTTAGTCTGCAGAAGAGAAGGTTAAGAGGGGACATGATAGCCATGTTTAAATATTTGAAGGGATGCCATGTAGAGGAAGGAGAGGGCTTGTTTTCTGCTGCTCCAGAGACCAGGACAAGGAGCAATAGATTCAAGCTGCAGGAAAGGAGATTCCACCTGAACCTCAGGAAGAACTTCCTGACAGTCAGGGCTGTCCTGCAGTGGAATATGCTGCTTCGGAGTGTAGTGGAGTCTCCTTCCTTGGAGGTTTTTAAGCAGAGGCTAGATGGCCATCTCTCGGGAGTGCTTTGAGGGTGTTCCTGCATGGCAGGGGGTTGGACTGGATGGCCTGTGTGGTCTCTTCCAACTCTTCATTTCTATGATTCTATGATTCTATGTAGTTTAATGTTGTATGGTAAATATGGCCAGTGGCAGAGCTTGGAGTGTGTGGGAGAGGGTGAGAAGGGGGCGGGGCTATGGCATGAGGGGCATGGCCACTGTGCACAGAGGCGTGGCTGCAGTAGTGGGGGTGTGGTCAGGGTGTTCAAGGCCGTGGCTATGGTCAGGGACACCCCAAAAACATTGCTGCCCAGGACGAATTGTCCCCCGCCCCCACATTCCTATGTGACTGAATATGGCAAGGCGTGTGTATGAAGACTGAATAAAATATTAAGTGGAGTTAATTTGCATAGGGACGGTGATTGTTGTAGAAAGAGTGAAAGTGGGAGGAGCTGTTAATGTGAAATTGTGAGAGAGGATGAGAGAGACACATGGGATTGAGGTATGGATCAACGTAGATGGGGAGTTATGAACAACAGAATTATAGAGCAGGAAGGGACCTCATGAGGCATCAAGTCCAAACCCTCCGCTCAATGCAGTATCTCTAGCTAAAGCATCCACAGCAGGTAGCTGTCCAGACTCTTTTTAAAGACATGCAAAGAAGGAGATCTTACTACCTCTCAAAGCAATTGATTCCATTGCTGAACCATTCTTACTGTCAAGAGTTTCTCCTAATGTTCAGTCGAGATTTATTTTCCTGTAACTTAAAAGCATTAGACCTGGTCCTACCCTCTGGGGCAGCAGAGAGCTGGCCTGCCCCTCCTCTTTGTGACAGGCCTAGAGGTATCCTCCTTAAAATGAAGCACTCAGAACTAAACACAGATCTGTAACCAAAACAGGACTGCTGAAAAATAAGAGGAAAGTCTGATTAATCTTCAGCAGACCCCAAAGTTTGCAAAACTAGAAAAGTCTTGGGGTGGGTTCAAAGGGGCAATATCTCCAAAAACTGTCCTATGAAGACTTAGTGGACCTCACTGACCAAAGAGTTCCAAATGTCTTTCAGGACAAACTAGTGTTATCTCACTGGAAAAACCCTATCCCGGGGTCTACAATTTTGATATTAAAATATGATTTAATGTGCCTGAGAGGTCACCCAGATGGGCACGTAGGCAGCAATGGTCAAAGGATCGAAAACCAGGTCAGGCCAGTAAAATCCCTAGTCATGTAGCCCCAGGAGACCTCAAGATGTGTAAACCCATAATAAAGGGTTCTCAGCCCGTGAGAAGCCGACTTAAGGGGATTAGTGTGTCTGCCCCAAGTTGAGCAAATATTCCATCAGACGAGGACCGTTTACATGAAGTCACACCACAAACTAACACAGCTGAAGTTCCTGAGACTTTGGCAACACCTTGCAATCCCATCACACAAAGGAAATTACCATGGTGGAGCTTCGTTATCGCTCCAACATCCATTGTTCTCCCCAGGAAAGGATTAGTCCTCCAGGTACCTTCTCCCCTACAAATAGTCCCAGTTTTGGAGCATTTCTTTGGATCACTCCCGGTCACCCCAGCAGCCCGTTGCTCTGTCCATTGAGTAATCCCCTCAGCCCTCTCCATGCTGAGCCCCGCTTCGCTGCCTTCTCGGACCCAGGACTTCAGGAAAAGGTGCAGTATCACCCCAGCTGTACCCCTTCAATACTCCCCTATCCAATTTCCCCTCTTTTGTTTCTTAATACTTCTTGGGTGTGTGTGTGCATGAGCGCGTGGGTGCATGAGACTTTTATTCAATAAAATCATTTATTGGACATTCTTGTTTGGTTTTTGGCTTGGCCTGACCCCGTAAAAACTGGGTAAAAAGACCCCACTAGGTTACCTTGCCTCTTGCATTTCTATTGCTTGTGCTCTGGCTAGTTTCCATTCCCCATCACATGGAGCACATTGAGGTGTCCCTCAAGGGGCCCCAGAAATCAGGGTAACACTAGAAAATCTAGAAATTAAATGGAGTATCCTGAAATTAGGCATGGCTGTTTGGAATATTGCATGGGTGCACTTTTTTGTTTTAGGTTCCACTTCTGTTCCATTGAGTCCATTCAAAGTTCCTGTTCATTTTGATCTCCAAACCATTTTTTGCTCTGCCTTTGAGGCACACAATGACTTGGAAAAATCCCTGCAAACAGTGACTAGGTTATATTTGCTGATGAAGATGCATCTGGACTCTTGTACTGTACCACAGCAAGCTCTTGAATATTGATTATGTTCAGAAGCATGTCCTACTGGCAAAAAATCAGCTATGTAATGACTGTCGAACTAGTGGGAGTCCTGATTGGTGGTAGTGAAAGTACCACTGTTGCTACTATTGCTTGGACTGAGCAGAAAGTATTTTGCATCTTGCTTTTCAAAATGCAGATACAGCACAGAGTAAGCATTTGACCAAAATACAAAGACAACATTTAAGACCTCAAGAGGCTTCTTCAGCTCTCTAAACAGTTTGTCAGTTTCTTTGCGTTCTAAGCATACAAGTCCAGATTTCACTAGCACTTGAAGATATTTTTGACTCAAACTCCTATAATTTGCTGTAGTGACTGGAGCTGATGGAAGTTGTTCAGCATCTACAGGAAGGCCAAGTTGTAGAGGATTGCACAAAGCTATAATATTTCCATGGAAGAAAATATGTGAAAATGTCTTCCATCAAAAGATAACCAGTTCAGAGGGATATTGTTTGAAAGAGTAATGGCAATTCTAGTCAGAGCTATGCAGAGATTGCCCTGTGCCCATTTTACAAGACAGTGAAACATAACACTGCTTGATGTGGGGGCAAAATGATTCTTGGTTCTTTGTATCTAAGAGTTATGATTAATCCATCAAGACAACCAGGCTCAAAGCCATCACCACATAGTCAAGAATTTTCTGCCGCCATTGCACTAATTAACTAATTAATTGCACTAACTAATTAATATGGCAGAAAATAAATTAAGTTTGCACACAAATTAGCAGGATGCTGAAGATTAAGTTGGGCAATAATCCATACATTCAAAAATGACATAAAAATGCCAGTTGGTTCAAAAAACTGATCCAGAAGGGATACTTGATTCCACAAATGGGAAAATCTAGGCCTTCTTTGTGTGCCAGTCCAAGCATAATGCAGTGATGTTAGACTCTTTATCTCCAGCAGTGGTTCTCAACCTGTGGGTCCCCAGATGTTCGTGGACTTCAGCTCCCAGAAGCCCCAGCCACTATGGTCAATGCTCAGGGCTTCTGGGAGCTGAAGTCCACAAACATCTGGGGACCCACAGGTTGAGAACCACTGGTCTCCAGTGTGGGGCTAATTCACCCGGTCTAAAACAGAAGAGAGTGGGAACCTTCCACTAGAAACCGTATTTTCGAGTTTGGAAATATTACTTTTTGGACTAGGTAGTTGTTGTTTTCAATTTATGGTGACCCTAAGAGCACCTTAAAATCGGGTTTTCTGGGGCTAAGGTGTGATATGCCCAAGGTCACCCAGTGGGTTTCTATGGCTAAGTGGGGAATCAATCCCTGGTCTCCAGGATCATCGTTCAGTGCCCAAACTACTATACCACACTGGCTCTTGTTTATTCTCAGTTAATTCAGCAGGAGGGAGAGAAAAGGATGTTACCCCCTTGGCAGACCCCATCCTGGGGGGGATATAAAATTACTATCAAAAATATGCCAGAGAGGTTGCCCGGGTGGGTACATAGACAAATAGGTCAAGCGACTGGACATAGGTCAAGGCCAGGAAAATCCCCAGTCATGTTTCCCCAGGACACCTCAGGCAAGGCACGTCTGTATAGAACAAAGGGTCCTCAGCCACGAAAGCCAACTTGAGGGGATTACCGGGTTTTTCTCCTGTTGAGCAGTGCTTGCATCGGCAAATCCTATGAGGGTGAGGTCCATTTACATGAAGCAATCATGCAAGCCATTGCCATTGTGCAGTATTTTTGTTCTATTTTGGCCATTGTTTTTCCCAGGAAAGGGCCTGCCCCCAGGGTACGTTCTGCCCTATAAGTAGTCCCCATTTTCAAGACCCACATGTACAGCCTAAAGGGATTTTCCTTTTGTTTTTTGGGGAAAAAATCCCTTTAAGTTGTACATATGGCGTCTTGCAAAACAGTCTGCTGCAAAGTGGGTGGATGCCTGGTATGTGGCTTCCAGAGATTCTCTGGGGCTTCATTGGTCCCCCTGGGGAACTTGGAGGGTGGCACCTCCATGTTGCAATCACTTCCACGAAAAATCAAAATGTTATTTTACTTAAATACCCTCTATGGGGCTTGGGGCATTTTCACCATCTTTTCAGGCCTTCCTAAAGCCTTTTTTTAAACAACAGGAGGTGAGCAGGAGACATTTGCATTTCATATCCTGTTTCAAAAAAGACTCCTCCAAGGCCTATATTGGTTCAAAAGGTGTCAAATGTAGAGGAATGCCCCCATCTCCCCCAGAGGGCATTTTGGGGCAAAAAATTATTTTGAAAAAATTCACACAAAATTTTTTTTTTACACTTGTGGGTCCATGGAATCTCTGAATTTGGTGGAAATGTCCTCTACATTCTCAGAGGGCATTTTGCAGTACAATCATTTTTGTCAATTTTTGGTGCACTCCCTGGTGCCACAAAGACCACCCTGACCATCTGGGGGGCTGCACACAGACCACAGGCTGCACTTTGACCACCCCTGTGCTTAGAACTGCCTCTTAGAGCCTTTTCGCATGCCATTTGTCATGCGAAAGAGCCTCTGGAGCATCGCACGATTGCAAGGAGTGTTTCAGACAACATCCTCGCAATTGTGCAACACTGCCAGGGTGAGCAGGCGCCGATCACAAACTATATCATTTTCGGCTTCTAGCCAAAAATGGTGTGCGATTGCGCATCGTTCCGGGGCCCCACATGCACTTACTTTGCATGCAGAGCCTCCGGAGCTGCAGCCCTCGCGCTTCCTCCCCCAGCACAGCCTGGGAAAATACCCGGCTGTGCTGAGAAGGAAGAGGCAGAGCCCTTGTGCTGCCTGCCGGCTGTCAGGCAGCTCCTGCAGAGCAGAAGCAGTGGGGACGTGAAACCCTCACGGAAGAGGCTGCTCACATGATCCCCGCACGACCGCACCGAATGCAGGTAAGTTGCGGAAAGGTCCTATCTGCTACTGTGGCCATTTCTGCACTAGACTGTCATTGTGCTATTATTTCATTTTCAACATCCTATGGAATCCTGGGGTTTGGAGTTTATGGAGGGGCCTTAAGGAGTTTAGGGAAGTTTAGGAAGGCCCCTCCCTAAACTGCAAACCCTAGGATTCCGTAGGATGTTGAATGTGGAATAATAGCACTATAACAGTCTAGTGTGGAAATGGCCTAGCTTCCTCTATGATGAAATGGCATTAGTTTCCTCTATGATGCCAGATTGAAAAACACTGAAGTTCCAGGGCAGGACTCATGAAGACTAATGAGACTTCAGTAGGATCAAAGGACTAAGAACTCTATGCATGTTCTCCTTCCCAGGTCTTTTTTGCAGTTGGGAGACCCACATTCGTGTCACTGAAATACAATAGAGCATTGAAAAGTATTAAAGCCAATACTTTCTTTTTTATTTTTACAGGGTTAGGTGGGGCTTTGGTTTTGTGAGAAGGAGGGCAACTTGGCAAAAACTTCCACATCAAACCAGTGAAAACCACTTAAAATAAATGTCCTCGGCCTGTTGTAATGGCTTTTCCTGGCTTGCCACTGAAATTCGGTGAAACAGTTTGCTGATTAATTTTGGTAGCATAGTGCCAAGAGGCACAAGGAATCATGACGGAATGATGGTTTCTCCTAGACCAACAGAGTTCCCACACTTGGGTTTACATGGACTATTATTTGATTTCCTTTATACCAAATAAGTAGCATTCTTTCATGTGAAGAGTTAACATAATCCTTATTGTAAGACTATACCAGTGTGAACAAACCTTACTAAATGCAGAGTTTGGAAAGCTACTTTTAAAAAGAATGAATATATTGTAAACAGTACTTTTTTGGACTGTAGCTCCCAAAATTACTCAGGCAATATGACCATTGGCCATATTAATGGGAGAATTCTGGAAACTATAGCTCAGTTATTCTTCTGAAGTTCTGTGGACAATTTTCCTTTCTTCCTTCTTTAGTTTACATCCCACTTTTCTCCAGTATGAGATCCAAGCAGCACACATGTTGAAACATTAAAATAATACATTAAAATGAGGGTGGGCAAAATGCACCCCCAGGGCTGTTTTTGCAGCCCTTGGGACTGCTGGGGGATTTTTTTTTTCCAAAAATGAAACGAAAATGCTTCCCAGCTGCCCTCAGGGGTACATGATGGTCACATTTTAGAGCCTCTCCTGGACCATTTGACATCCAATAGGGAATTTTTGAAAACCAGAAGTAAGTGACTTCCAGTCACTTCCTGTTTTGGAAAAAAGCTTCGCATGGGCCTAAAATGGCATTGGGAAGGGTTCAAAACATGGCAAAAATGCATCCCTAAAGTGCCTAAAAGGGGGCATTTGGCTGCAAATGCCTTTTTGCAGTGGGGGTGGTGAGAGGGTGTGTCCCCCAGGGACTGGGGACTAATGTAGCCCCCTAGCTTGCTACAGTTGCCAATCCCTGAATTAAAACTGTTGGAAGCAAAGAGGCATCAAGACTTGTACAAAGCAATTAGTGAGACAGGGTTGTACAGATATTTTCACCTCTCTACATCTTTCTTTGGTCTCTGAACTGAAGATTTTTGCAGAGGTCACCTTGCCCTTCTCTCAAGTTAGTCTCACTGTTCCCTTTATCAGGGAAGTAGCATCCATGGGGCTCCAACCCCAATAATGGGAGCTAGTTTACACCTGCCCATGAGACCCAGCTTTTAGGGGGTCTTCTAACCAAGTTTAGGTCAACTTCTTTTGTCTACCTCCTTTTCTTTCCTAAGATGGATTTCCTGAGACCATAAATGTAAATTTTATTTTTGACCTTATAAGAACATCCTGAGTAATTATTCCTGTTTCTATCACAAGCTCATATTGCACTAGCCCTGCTGCACTCTGCTTAATAAAAATATCAAATATTCCTACAAAAAAAATGTATTTCACTCAGGGCTATGTGGTGCCCATTTCTCTCTTCATGTGTTAATTCAGTGATGGATGACTCAAGTGTGCCATTTTATTTGTTATTATTAAAAGTAACTTTCCAAGCTTTCTAGCAAAATGAACAGAGGAAGTTTCCCAAAGAGAGTGTGTTGTTTTTAAAAAAGAATGTGTTGTAATGCTGGATGACTTGAATTACTCCAGACACTGGTTGACTAGACAAATCTGTGTCCCGGTCAGAACAAAGAAATCTACCAAAACAAAGAGATATACCAGTTACTTGGGAACAGCAGCAGGAAAGGGCTATTGAGTCCTGTCTGTGAGCTTCTCAGAGACAATCTGTTTATCACTCAGAGAGCACAATGCAGGACAAGAAAGATCTTTGCTGTGATTCTGCAATGCTCCTCTCTTGAAAATGAGGTCATAAAATGCTACTATAGTGGAATTTGAGGGATGCTACTATGGGCTGCTTACCCTCCTCTCCTTTAAAAGCCTCCCTGCAAACAGAAAAGTAGCATATCAGGGTCAAAGGGCCTAACCCAATATTTGATTTATATCCTGCCTGGATTCTAGAACAGGGACCCAAAGCAATTCACAATAAAATTAAAACAAATGAAGATAAAAACAAGCACTGTTCAAAAATAGCAGAAAGTTAAAACATAATTAAATAAACTGTAACATTAAAACATGATTAAATTTTAAAATACATCCTCAAGAAAAAAAATCACACAGCATTGATCCATTAATTAAAGCCTTTCCCTCAACAGCCTGTGAATTGCCGAAAGCCAGCTAGAATAGAACATTTTTTGTCTGCTCAAGCTTTTGCTTTTGCTGTGCTGTTTTTTCCCCCTTGGTATTTAATGGTGCTGGAAAGCATTTAACATTCAATCTAACACCAACTTTCTAAAGTGCTGTATGCTCCTGTACCAAACTAAGTTAGAATAAATCAAAATTTTGCTTCCTTTGTTCCTGCCTCCCCCTCTCTTTCTTTCTCTTTCTTTTAAATTTATCTTGGGCTTTGGAAGGTTCCCCATTTCTGAAGATTGCAAAATCAATACAAACTTCTCTTCAAAGACATTCTTTGTCCCAAAGGATCTTTTCTGCTGACTACAGGACATTTACTACTTTATATGGTAGAGGATCTAATATTTTGAAGAGCTTTTGCATACTTTGATTGCTTTGATGATTGTGGTCATTGCATTAACATTTTGAGCACTCTACAAATAGCAAAGTCAAATTTGTAACAAATAGAAATGAAAATGTTTCCCTCATTAATTTTTGTATGGGTAGATAAGTACATGCACATCAATAAGGAATTACACTAGTATTTTGTTTAAAGTATTGTTCTTATGCTGTTACAACAAACATACACAGGGCTGACATGACCAGGGGGAAGCCGGTGGTTCAGAAGAGAGTCCGAGGCCCAAATAAATTGCATATATTTTTGTATTTCTTGCATGACCTCCAACATTTCACAGATGAAAACTGGACATGTGTGGCCAAGCAACATCAGAATGTGGTCAAGATCACAAAAGTTATTAATAAGAAAGAACAGACAGCCTAGGAGAAGCTGCAGTTGTTTGATTTTGCCTGAGCTGAATGCAAAAGGGAAAAATTCATTTCTTCCTTTCCGCTCCTCACTGTTGAGTTAACTGAATGTAAGCTACTTTTGCACTTTGTACTCAGTTTACAACAATCGAAGTAAGTTGAGGAGAAAGAAGGAAAGTGGGAGGAGGAGAGAGAAATTGGGACATTTTAAAAGCCGCTGAAAAAGGGGACACCAGAGGATTAATCAAAATGATCTCTGCAAGTTTAGAACAGTTGGAGGTTATGTTCTTGATGGGGTGATTAGCTGTTTATTGTTTTAACATCTATTGTAAAATAGGTGAATTTCTAATAAAGTAATTGTAATAAATAACTTGGAGAAAAAGAAAACTCACAAAGAAATTAGGCACAGGATCAAATGAATCACATTTATTCTTAAGTGCTCATTCTGCAGAAGAGGGTGACCATAAAGAGGACACCCCCAATGTTGAATACCTCATGTTTTATTCCCTATCCCGACACAAGTTTTTCTCTCCTCTGGAATCCCATTGGATAGAATCCCAAGGGTCACAAGCTTATCAGAGTTGCCTAAAAAGTTACATTTTCCCTCTCCCCATATTTACAGTGTATGTGATCACACATTAACCATGCATCTTCCTCGTGCATCATGTTACATCCCAGGTGTCTTATCAGTAGTTTCAAAGTACCCCTCTGTGCTCTGCCATGTCCCTATAAATCACTCCTTACATAGGCCTTGTCTGTCCTACTTACAGAGGCTTTGCCTTGTCCTCCTATATGTTATCTGAGAAATACCAGTTACCTTCAAGGTCTTTGGGAGGCACTACCATCTCTAAAAATCTTCCTTGTTAGACTTATTTTATTACTGGAGCTCAAATACAAAATATACTAAAATATATGTGCAAATATGTCTAAAATGTGTTATACTTATAAGCTAATACATATATGTGAGTAATACAAGTTAATAACACTTGCAGAAACTAAAATGTATTTTATTTCTCTCAGTAATAAGAATATACACAATTCTATCAGTTATCAGCCAATATAACCCTGATAAACAAAACAGCTGCCTCTTACATAGAAAGAACAGGATATATTTTAATGTAATACTTAACAATATATATATATTTCATATTCAGTGCATGTACAATTTGGAATCAGAGCTTGCAAATTTGCAAGATGAATCAGGCATTTCCATGTAAAGATTTTCAATTAATCCACCATTACTGAGGGACCTGAAAAATATTTTTCACTGGGGCCCAAACTTGGTCTCAGAGGCCCTGAATGTGTGCAACCCTGGATAAGCCTGGCTGTAGATCAAGAGACTGCAGTGTGGTGCCAGATACCTCATTTTACAGAGGTCAGCCTCCTGTTTGAAGAACTTCCAAGTGCAGGTTTGCTTTGAAGATCAAGAGCTGTAAGAAGTGAAGATGAGTAAGGGCCTTGGAGTTGCCCTTGCACACTTAGCAGCTGGACACAAAATTCAGCAGCAGGTGCACCAATGATTTGCCCAAAGATTCCCACCCCCCTCAGGTTAGATATGTCATATTTCTATATAGAATTTGAATTATAGCAACTGTCTCTTTATCTGTATATATTTTAGCAGGATGGGAGAAATGATAAAATTCTCTCAGACCTTTTTGTCTCAGCTAATCTTGGTTCTGTTGCACTTGCCTTGGGCACACTTTTCTTTCCCAAGCTGCTCTGTACAAATTTGGGGATTAAACCCTGCTTCTCTGTGTTTTGTGTTTTTTTTGGGCTAAGTTAGAATCAAAGAGACAATTCAGCTCCCTCTTATCTATTGCTTACTACCCCCATTGTTTTTGTGTGCCTTCAAGTCAACTCCAACTTGCAACCCTACCACAGAATTTTCTTGGCAAGATTTATTCAGAAAAGTTTTGCCATTGCGTTCCTCTGAGGCTGAGGGAATGAAATCTGCCCAAGGTCATTCAGTGAGTTTCATTGGCAAAGGGGGGAATTACAATCCCCAGAGTCTAGTTTAGCACTCAGACTTCTACGTCACACTGATTACAATACCCCTGATCACCTACAAATGCAAACTTTTTTTACGGTTGTGATCCTAAACACACAATGAAAGTCACATTCAGTCAGCAGAGCTTAAACTTCAGTATAGCCATTTTCAAGATTGTGTTGTAAGGCTCCTGCGTTACATCTTTGCGCTTGAACTACACTCCTCTCTGTTCTACCCAAATTCCTCAGCAGTATTGTTCCATGGTTATAAAGACAGCAGCTGAGGGTTCCCTCCTGCCTTCCTTGAAATTCAGTTGTATTGCTCACGTGGACATTCTTGGCTCCAAGCCAACACAAATGACACAGGATATTCTGAAGCTGTTGGGTATTTGTGCTGTACTCGTGCCAACATGTATGAAGGAAAAAAAAATCTCTTGATTGACATGTCCCCTTAGTGTTTCCAACCTTTTGAAGAAAGAAAGAAGGAAGAAAAGACCCCAGTGCAGAAAATGCAGGAGGAGTTTTGAACAGACCATTTATTATGGCCCAAGATGTTTTCAGGATGGACATTTTCTTTTGGGGCAACTGAACAAGATACTTCAGGAGTACTTGTTAAACCAGGGGTGGGGAACAAGCACCCTCCAGGTATTGTTGGATTAGAAATTTCCATCTGCCCTAAGGAGTACAGCCAATAATGAGGAATGATGGGAGCTGCAGTCCAACCTCTGGACAGCCACAGCAGTGAGGCTAGCTAGGAATTGATGAAAGACTGGTCAATAATCTAGGGCAGGAATGCATAACTGAAAGCATGTGTCTTCACCCTTAAAACCATATTTCGTTCGGTCTTTCTCAGGCATGGAATGCAGCTGTATTGGCTAGGGGAAGGCTGATGCAACTCATTCATTAGCCTAAAGAGTCCATAAAGAGGCCCAAAAGGTACACATTTCTCTTCATTCTCTCATTGTTGTGCAGCCCAGCCTACTTCATTGCCAAGCCATTCCATAATACAAGCTTATAATATCTACCCAGAAGTCATTGAATTGAACTGGGTTTAAACCCAGGCCAACTGCAGCCTTAATTGGATGAACTTACATAAGCAGTAATTTCAGAGAAAGGTAGTACAATTGCCTCCATGACCACCTTCCAGGAAGGAAGCTAAAACCAGGTAAGCTCTACCACCCTGGAACTTCTCATTGTTCAGAAAAGTGCAGTGCACAAAATTCAGTATTAGAATCTCATGCAGTTATTGTCAAATATAAACTTTCTGGCATATATACAAAAGATGAGTTCTGAAGGATGTTAGAAATTTTGCAGATAAAAATGTGGAGGCTTTCCAAGACCACATCAATTTCAGCCTGAAGAATAACAACATTCATCTGGGTGCACACACTCACACACACACTTTATGAACTACTGAGCCAAAGAGAACCTCCATGTTTCATTGAGCAGACAGGTTCAGTATGTCAAAATGGTCCGGCATGAGAAACTCAGTTTGCTAGTCTTGGGGTGGCCCAAGTCACTTGGCAGTCTGAATTAGAGCAGCAAGTGGCACCCTCAATTCACCCATTCCAGGATGAATGGTACCCAAAAGAGACATGTTGTCTTAGCACATGTGCCTTCAAGTCTCCAATCAACCTATGATGACCCCATGAATTTCACAGAGTTTTCTTAGGCAAGGAATGCTCAGAGGTAACTTTGGAAGAAGATAGAATCCTATTAAAAAGTAAAGGAGAATTGATAGAATGTGGACTTTCTACGCATTGGCTGCTACAGAGACAACTTGCAGAGAGGTTTAAGATGGACCAAAGAATAACAGGAACAGAAATTAAGGAAAATGATTTTGACAAATCGCTAAAACCAAGAATAGAACATTTGATCGCGAAGATACACAAATTCTTATTGAGCTTAGAATTAGAACAAGAAATTATAAAGGAGAACATGGTAAAATGGGCACAGAATATTGGGCACCCAATACAACTAGAAAGCTGGGAAAATTCCTGGAAAGAAACATCTAGATTACTTAGAAGTGTATCTTTAAAGGAGAATTATTACAAAATCTTCTTCAGGTGGTATTATACCCCAGCCCAGATAGCAAGAATAACAAAAACTAATAAAAATAAATGTTGGAAATGTAATCAAAGAGGAACTTTCTGTTACTTATGGTGGACTTGTAAAAAGGCAAAAAAGTTCTGGAAGCAAGTCCATAGTAACAGAGTAAAAATTCTACAAATAGAGTTCCCGATGTATCCAGAAATATATTTGCTAAATATATATGAGGGAATACAACAACAAAAAAAAAAATCACAACGGAAGTTGCTAATCCACATAGTCACAGCAGCCAGAATGGTTTATGCGAAAAAATGGAAACAAGAAGAAATACCCGAAGTGGAAGAGTGCTTAATTAAACTATGTGACTTAATAGAAATGGACAAATTAACAACAATATTAACAGAAAATTCAATAGACCAATTTAAAGAAGATTGGGAACTAATTTTACCAACATTTGAAGCAAAATGGGGGAACTTAGCAACAAGGGGGATAAAAGAATAAGTGGTGCTTTCAGTAGAAATCTCTAAGGAGATTGGGCAATAGAATATTGTGAGAAAAGGTCTGGTTGAATAGCAAGATTAAATTACATATATTGGTGGAAAGATGCAATGAAAACAATATATGTTGTGTTACAAATAAATAGTTGAGAAAAGGAAAATAACAAAAGAAATATAATTTAAAGAGAGAGACCACTCAACGAAAGTGAAAATACTAGGGAGAAGGTAGCTGACCTTGGGCTGGAAAGCAAACTATAGTAAAATAGAATTAAGAAACTATAAGTAGGTAGAGTTCTATTGAAAGAATTGTATATGATAATTTATTGTTGGTATTGTTGGTATTTATTGTTGGTAAATTCTAACTATGGAATAACCAATGTGTACAGGAAAAGAGAATAAGGGAAGGAATTTTAGGAGGAAATAATTATGTAATTGAATATTTTGGAATTATTTAAGATAGGATATGGGGAGCTAAGTGGTCATAGGTGGAAAGGAGAAATTATATGAGAAGGACATAGAAATAATACTTTTCTAAGATTATATAGACTTGTATGCTTCTTTTATGGACTTTCCAGGCTAAGTTTTTTTTCTCCTTTTGGAAATGTTTATTTTCTATAGCTTTATAGATAATTTATGTTGTTATTGTATTTATTGAATAAAAAGATTTGAATAAAAAACTTATGAAACTTATGAAGAACTTGAATAAAAAACCCCATGAATTTCACAGGGTTTTCTTAGGCAAGGAATGCTCAGAGGTGGCTTTGCCAGTTCCTTCCTTTGAAATACAGCCTATAGCATCTGGTATTTGTTAGTGGTCTCCCATGCAAGTACTAACCAGGGCTGACTCTGCTTAGCTTCCAAGATCAGATGAGATCTGGTGTCTTTAAGGTATTTAAACATGCACCTCTATTTCTCTGTCAGATTAAATAGCCATCAATTTAGTACTTGCAGCCCTATCATGACTGCTGCCTAAAGACAGCTGCCTCATTCTGCCTAATGGTAGGGCCGGGTCTGCTCATCTTTCTCCTTGCACGCAGCTGTTATATTATGCATGTTCCCCTTAATGGCTGAATCTGGTAACACAGAGATGGTTTAAGACCATTTCACACATTACCCATTTTGCCACCATGTTTGCAGTCAACTGATCTGCAGCCATTCAATGAATTTGATAAACATTTTTACCAAGATAGATAGGTTGGGCTCTCAAGATTTAAAAAGATCTTGGGTGTTCACATGAAACATCCATTGTGAAGGAGCCCTCAGTATCAAGAGCTGACAAAACATAATTTATTTGAAGTTACTGGTAGCTGATGTGAAAAGTATAGTCCAGCAGGGCTTATTCTGTATTTGGCAAAATAACAAAGTTGCAGGGAGTAGCACTTGACAGATAGATAATTTTAACACCCAATCAAACTTGATCAGTCCACAGAGTTATGGTGGTTTCTATAGTGATGAAGAACTGCACTTATGGAAAGTGTTCAATGTGGGTGGTAAGAAAAAACAGCTTGAAGTCCATTTCAAAGTGGCTAGTTGCTTTAGTGATTGATGGAAGGCTGAGAAAATAACACCTCTGATTTTTTTTTAAATAAATATATGGCATGGATGGAAAGATAAGTGAACTAGAGGACAGGAGCTTTCAAAACTATGTCAAAATTGATGCATTTGGGCAATTCAAAACATGTATTTTTTTCCTGAAGTAAAACAGCAGAACTGCACTAAGGCAGATGTACTACATAACATGTTCAAAGCCTAAATAAACAAATAAATAAATCTATTCCTATGTATCATGTCAATATCCACGACTCAAACTCTTCAACAGTTGAAGGTGAAATGAAGAGGACAATGGGTGTTTGGAAAGATTACTTTATCTTGGAGGACTCCTCCCAAAGGCTGACATCATTTCCATTTCAGAAGCAGAGTCCATTAATATAAGTGTAAAAGCTCCAGATCTTGTCAGATCTTGTAAGCTAAGCAGGATAAAGCCTGACTGCCAAGTGCTGTGGGCTGTATTTCAGAAGGATCGCAATGGCAAAACTACCTCTGAGTATTCCTTGCCTCAGAAAACTGTTACCCTGATTTCTGGGGTCCCGGGAGGGACACCTCAATGTACTCACAATGGGGAGGGGAATTAGCAGAGCACAAGCTAGCAATATGAGAGGCAGGGCAACCTAGCGAGATCTTGAACCCAATGTCTATGGGGTCAGGCCGAGTCAAGGAGCAAACAGAAGTAAATAATTATTGTTTTCTTTATTGATGTACAACACAGTCAAACATGTGTATGCAAACACACTCACACAGAGAACTATTGAAATAAAGGTAGGAGTTGGATAGAGGGTTTTTAAGAGGAGATTTTGTATGGGAAATACGACACTGTCCTGAAGCCCGGGTAGTCTGAAGAAAAGGTCCGTAGAAGAGGAGATTCTCAGCACGAGGAGCTGAGGGAAGGCTCGTCGAACGAAGCGACAGCAAGGTGGGATGGAAGCCAAGGGCGATCCAAGGAAGGGCTCAAAGTCAGGGGGTCTTATAGGGGAAAATGTGCCCGTAGGCTAGTCCGTTCCCGGGGAATACAATAGGTTTCGGGCTGGAGACAAAGCCTCCGAAAGGTCAGTATTTTGCATGATTGAGTTATGACAGAGTTGTCAATAGAGTAGCCAGTATGCAAATACGGAGTGCTTGACAGTTGAGTATTCAGCTCATCAAGATGCCTGCTTGGGGCAGGGGATCTATTGTAAACAGCATGCATACATAATGTGATCTTAAGAAGGTACTTGCCTGGAGGTCTCCTAAAGCGGCAGTCTGGCTATTACTGGCCTGCCTGGATCGGTTTGGAATGGTTCAGCTATTTTCGGCCGTGCCCGTGTGCGTGCTTGTCCAGGGGCCTTGCAAGCACATGGAGAGGAATGGGTAAAGAAGGCCAAATTATTGATATCAAGTGATATCTAATATACCACAAGCCCGGACTAGAAACTACGGTAACAAAACCCTATGAAATTCATGGGGTCACCATAAGTCAATAAGGGAACCTGGTGGCATATATATATACACACTCACAAGTTGCATAAGCTTCACTGCATAGAACTGTTAGTCAGCATCAACCCATCCCCATAGATTTCAGCTTGTTGTTGTTGTGTGCCTTCAAGTCGTTTCTGACTTATGGTGACCCTAAAGCAAACCTATCATAGTGTTTTCTTGGCAAGATTTGCTCAGGTAGGCCAAAACCTAAAGTGAGAGAGCAGGCCCTTGTGATGTGATGGAACAAGGCAGGCAAAAGTTGGGAGGGGCCAGAAGTACATCTTGACCAACTGTTGGCAGAAATGGAGCCAAGAGAAATCTGCAGATAATCAGGTAATATGACAACCCAGGGCTGGCGGGGAGACTATTTTTGACAGCCATGGTGGTGGTGAAATTACCCCAGCAGCTGTAATGGTTGCTGCTATTCCCATTCCTAGCATGCCACATGGACTTCCAGCATACGTGACATGTGGGGAATTGTTGCAGGGCACATAGTGCTGGCAGGGCTTCTGGAAGACTCACTGCTGGCCCACTGGGAATCTACCTTCCCAGTGCCGCTGCCATGGCTTGTGCAACATGAAGGTTAATCAGTTGCAGTGCTTATGTTCCACTCCCTGATTTGCTCCAAATGGCATGAAGAGCCAGAGCACATGTACACATCAGTTCTCTTTCTAGTCCACTTCCCTCAGTTCAGGTTTTTTGGTACATTGGCACTGCACAGATATAACACATATCCAAACATTTGCCCTTTCTGCAACTCACCCATTTTTGGCACTGGGGTGCAGTGCTCACACGAGCAGCCTCCGGAGAGAGGCTCTCGCTTCCCTCCTTCTTCGGCTCCGCATGAGCTTCCTGCTTGCACGAGAGCCCTGCTTCTTCCTTTTGCAGTGCAGCCTCGGACCTTTCCAGCCTGCATTGGACAGAAAGCACGACCCAAGGCTCCACACGCAAGGTAAGTGCACGCGGGGCCCTGGAAAATGCCCGCGCAGCATTTTCGGCTTCAAGCTGAAAATGAAAAAATGCGTGCACGGTCCGTGTCAGGCCCTTGAGTGTCGCGCAAATGTGAGTGTATCATGTGGACTGCTCCTCACATTTGCGCGATGCTCAAGGGGCCCTTTCGCATTGAAAATGCCATGTGAAAAGGGCCAATTGTCATGCTTTGGCAAAGATCCCTAGTGCCAGAGATGTGTGACCAGCTTTAAAAGCCTCTTCATATTATCTCTCATCTAGAGTTGCCAGGTCAGTACCATCCCAAACCTGAATCCTAGGGATGATGCCACAGCCCCTAGTGGTTTTACAAGGGTAATGTTAGAAGAAGGAGCTCCCAGTGATGTCATTAAGCAGGATAAATTAAGTATCAAGCAGACATATGCAGAGAATGCAATTGATAAAAAACCCACCTGGGTCATTTCCGCACGAGTCTATTATAGCGCGATGATTCCACTTTCAACCTCCTATGGAATGCTGGGGTTTGCAGTTTCGGGAGGGGCCGGCAAAACGGCAAATCTCAGGATTCCATAAGAGGTTGAAAGTGGAATCATCGCGCTATAAACAGACTAGTGCGGAAATGGCTCAAGTCTGACAAATTAGGAAAAATATACGTGCACACGCACAGACACACACACACACACACTTTTCAAGGCAGTGCATTCACCCTGAGATTTCTCCTTTTACTCTGAGGACCCCAAGAACCAGGAGTCCTACCCTCTTGCTTTGTGACATACAGAAGCATAGCAATTTCCTGAGACCTGGCAAACCTAGGTGCAGTAAAGCCTGGAGAACTGTTATTTCTGCCCTGCCTCAAGCAGCAAACACATACACCCAAACTCCCTTCTAAAACCAGAATGCAGACGCTTGTATATATCCTAAGAGTGCGCACAGTGCTGTGAACACTTTGAATGAGGTAATTCTTAATTTCTGAGCAATTGCACCAAAGCTTGTAAGGCTGCCAAGCCTGGAAATTGAGTCTGGTAGTGAGGACATAGAAAATGCTTAGTTCATCTCAGGTTGGGAAGCCATTCCTCATGTGCTTACAGGTCTCCCGCCACTGAACATTATCATCTGTATATACTATCATCTATCCCCTTTACATCAAAACACAATCCACTCTATAACTGTGCCACAATTTTTAAAAAGCAAAAACAAAACAAAAAACCCTCACTTACCCACAGATAATACAAGAATGTGAACCAGCTGATAGGTCATATATATGTATTACATGGTCAAGGAATTAAGTGTTAAGGAGGAGAAAGGACCAATTTCAGAGATGCAGAACAGAAAGGCTGACTTTGGCTCAAAATGTGATCTGTGAATCCGTGGCAGAGAACTCAAAACACATGCAGAACAGATCATCAAAGCAACTTAGCCAGGTCACATAAAACAGAGCAAGTCACAAGCATACATTATATGGTGAATTAATTAGGTACAGGACAGACTGACCCAATTGTGCAGGCCACAGGCCTGGTGTCATACTGAGTTGATGCTTCATACTTTGGTCTGAATATGTGTGTGTGTGTGTTTATTTGGTGCGCTTGGCATTTTGAGCAGCACCAGGAGGCTAGTCCTAGACACCATTTTCCACAATGCTCCACTCTTAGGACCGCAGTCTCTGTTTCCCATTTCCAGGCATCCAAAACACACTTGTTGATTCACTCCTTGCTGGCTCAGAGTTGCCAAGCTGGAGGGCCAGCGCAAGATATTTTTTTGTTTACTGAGATAGAGCAGGAGAGGTATCAAGGTGTATAGGGCCCAAGGCCAGTCAAATAATTCTGGTGTCTGAGGCACAAAATACCTCAGCAATAAAAAGTCAACAGTGATTAGTTAAATAACTATGGTAATTATTTGCTTTCCTTTGATGACATCCAAAATGAATTGCCCAAGCCAACAACCTCACTCAGCCTAAATGGTATGGTCAGCCCTGCCAAGCAGCAAGCTAAATACTCACTTCACCAATTTAAAACTACCAATTTAGTGGGAGAGGCTTGTTTCTCTTTGTTCATCTACATCTGCCACACCTCTGCTCTTAGGCAGCAGAAAAAGCAGTGCAGCAGAACTATAACAACCCTGCAATGAATGTGGAGAAAAACTGAGCCAAAGTGTCATTCCCAATTCTACTGATGACAATTTTTGTCTCATTTCTCAATGTATAAAATGTTTTACATTCTTCCCTCAATCCATAATGATCTGTCCTCTCAGAAGTAAGCCTCACTGAGTAAGCCTTGCTTAGTATTCATCCTTATGCTGTTACTACCTATTCTCTCAGTTCTTCTCCACCTTCAAAGGATAAATAGAAAGGAACAGCATTTGGGATGATTTCAGCCTGCTTTAATTTCCTGTTACAGAACTGAAATTAAAATCTTAATACTCTCAACAGTCCTGTCAGTAGTATGCAATAAATTGGTAATGGATACTTGTATTTCAAAAACCTTCTGCACTGGAAAAGTTAGGGGTTTATTAATTACAACTCCCAGAATCAAAGGATGCTTGGGAATTCTGAAAGTTATAGGCCAAAAAAGTAACACTTCTTTAAAACTCTTGGGCTAATTGTATTCTCATTTTGGAGATAAGAAAATTGAAGGACATAGGAATTAGTAATGTACAGTCTGTGCCAGCAGGAAAAAAAATCTCTGTATGTGTGTGAATGTTCTTTTTCTCCACTGGATGTGTTGTTGACATGGAAAACTTTAATCAGCAGGCTCTCTTGCAAGTGTTTGGTGGTTGTGGTGGGCACAGTTTCCTAAGGAGGTTGTTAGCCACTCCGTTCCCGCCAGGAAATGAAGACATGTGACTATTCTGTGGTTATAGTGATACAGCCAGTATCTTTTGCTCTTAATTTAGCAGTAAAGAAAGTGGTTCACACTTTCTTCAATGGACACTGCTAGTTACAGTTTGGTAATTTTCTTTTTTAAAAAAGATTGGTATGTTATATTCTCCTATGCACATACATGCATATTAGGAATTTTAAGTTAACTCTCTTCTATCACCAGCACCACCCACCCACCCACGCACAAAATGACTCTGAGTCAGAAATTGGGTCAGCCTTATCATCAGGCAGAGTAAGGCCATTTCCACACTACACCGTTACCAGTGCGGAAATGGCCTAAGACAACTGCCTCAGGCGGCAGATGCTAGAGACCTGCACTGTCAGCCCCATAGGTGCTCTTTCAAACCCACACTGGGTGTTTCCCTCTCTTGGGTTGAATTTACATGAGGGGTATATCCCAGCCCCACTGAGTAGTATCCATGCCCCAGTGTGATCCCTTTAATGTCCTACACACCTGTTTTAACCCAAACTATAATCAGTTTGGAAAGTCACACTGGACCCCCGTTACATAGCCATGTTAGTGCAAAGGGCTGCTTGTATTGTGTGCATGTGTTTGTCATATCAGCTTGTGTCTGGTCACATGACCTCAGCAGCTGGGGAAATGTTGGATTTGCACAATGCACGTGCATATTCTCACATTCACTTAGTTTCTGGTTTACTTTCATTCTGATTGCTCACCTGCACTTCTGCAAAGTGAAGCTGGTAGAAAAGAGGGTGGTGAAATTCCAGCCTGTGAATGTATGCATACAAATAGTAAATCTGGGGAAAAAAGAAAGAAAGGGAAAAAAGGCAACACCCCTTTTCTGGATGCAAACAAGGAAGCTACCCTCCTGTGGTGGAAATGATCAGGTGACCTAGATGACCAACTACTAGTGTTACCCCAAAATGTGGGTGCCACAAAGGCCACCCTGTGATGCCAGTACCTCTGTGCAAAAGTGGGGAATTAATTAGCTTAAAGAGGAGGTTTGCGAGAGGGGGGTAACTTAGCGAGACTTTTCTACCAATGTCTATAGGCTCACATAGGAAAAGCACCAGCCAGGGATTCAAAAGTAAGCTAAAAATGTATTTTTATTGGGAGGAATTCACTAATGCATGCACACAAAATACAAACAGTCAAACATTTACACAAGAGCTAACTGAAGGAGAAAGGGAGGGAAAAAATTATGTATAGGGAGGCTGACGGGTTTGGGGGGATTTATAATTACCAGTCCAGAAGGGTAGTGAAGAGTTGCAATGTGACTTAGGCCCTTTTCGCACGGCATTTCCAATGCGAAAGTGCTCCTTGAGCATCGTGTAAATGTGAGGAGCAGTCCACATGATGCACTCACATTTGCGCGTCGCTCAAGGGCCTGATGCGGACTGCGCATGCATTTTTTCATTTTTGGCTTGAAGCTGAAAATTCTGCACGGTCGCACATCGCTCCGGGGCTCCGTGCTCACTTACCTTGCGTGCGGAGCCTCGGGAGCCGGGCCGGTCACGCTTCCTGTCCAGTGCAGGCTGGGAAAGGTCCCAGGCTGCACTGCGAAAGGAAGAGGCAGGGCACTCGCACGACCAGGAAGCAGCTGCGGAGCTGATGGGACCGGGATGCGAGAGCCTCTCTCTGGAGGCTGCTCGCGTGAACCCCGCACCCCAGCTCTGTGAAAGGGTAGGGTGCGAAAAGAGTCTCAGACTTCTGTCTAGGGGCAGGCCAGATCAGGATTCAGAGTGACATAGTGGGGTCCAGCATTTCATCTGACTGCATCTGACTTCTCAAAACCAAGGGTTCATATACTCTATTTCTCTCCCTGAAGGGGTGTGAGTTAATTGCTATCCCAGCCTGGTGGACAATGGGAGTTGCAGTACAGACAATGAACTATCAACCCACGAATGTTTGCAGTGTTTGGATGACAAAGACATGATGACTGTTGTAATAGCTCTGTATTGTGGGTGCTATGAGGCAAGAGGAAGGAGTCCAGGTGCACAGGGCATGGCTATCTGTCAATCATTGTCCTGGTGGGCTTTTCCCAGTTGTGTTCCCTGGAAAGACACTCAGCTTCTACTTAAGCCAATCGTCCACAGGAACAACAGCTGCTGCCTGGCAAATGACCTAATCTCACCTAGAGGGTGTTTAGGTTGACTAGCCTCTTTTTCTCACATTTACAGTCAGATTTCTTCCCTCGCTCGGTCTGACCTCTCAGTCACCTCTCAGGCTTGATTTTGATATTAGTGCCAATTAAAGTGTGTTGCCAATTACATATGATGCCAATTAGATATGGTGTCCATCCAAAACATACTGATATCGGGGACCCCCAAATGAGGCCTTACACCAGCCTCACCCCAACCCAGTTTCACCCCCAATCCCACCATGATCCCAATGTGGGTGTTAAATCACATGTTTTAAAAACCTGGTTCTTCTCCAAAACAACAAACTGGAGGTTTTTAAAAATCATCTTAAAGCCCACAGGCATTGAAAGGAGGTGTTTTCACACTGGAAAATGAGGAATGTTGTGTGTTCCGACAGGACTGGGACTGAGGTTAAGGACAGATTATTTAACCTGTGTAGAGTCAGTCTTGGAGGACAAAGGTGTGAGTGCTCTGAACTCTCTAAATTGGGCAGATGCCTTCAGGTTTGGTGGAAGATACTACCACCTCCATCCCCAGCAGAAAAGGAAGATTCAAATTACCCATGGGAGGAAGAATCTCGCTAGTGTGTACAAGGCAGGCTGTGTTACCCAGCTGTTGCTATTGCTGCCTCTGTAGAGGTTTCTCTCTCCGGTGGGCTACTGACTGGTTTCCAGTTCCCTCTTGGCAGATATAGGCCCAGGTACTATATCCCATACCTGGCTCTGTCATCTCTGGGAGCTGCAGGTATAACCTCAGGCCAGGTCCTTCTGCAAGAAGAATCCTGGAAGTGCCATTTGTCAGCCAGCTGAGGATCTTAGTTCTCATTACTAGTGATTCTTTGTTCTTTTGCCCTTTTCGCATAGCATTTGCCATGCAAAAGGGCCCCTCGAGCGTCACGCAAATGTGAGGAGCAGTCCACACAATGCACTCACAATCACGCAATGCTCCAGGGGCTGGCAGGCGCCGACTGTGTACTTTTTCATTTTCAGCGGTGAGCCGAAAACAGTGCGTGATCACGCATTGCTCTGGGGCCCCGCGCACACTTGCCATGCATGCGGAACTCTGGAGCCACGGCACTCACGCTTCCTGCCCCAGCGCAGCGTGGGAAATTCCCAGACTGCACTATGGAAGGAAGAGGCAGGGCTCTCGTGCAAGCAGGCGGCAACTGCGGAGCTCAAGGAACCGGGACACGAGAGCCTCTCACTAGAGGCTGCTTGTGTGATCCCCGCACCCCAGCTCCATGAAAAGGTGCATTGCGGAAAGGGCCTTTGTTGTGGCCTCCATTTCTACTAATCTGATATCTATGTACTGTCTTCTTTCTTTTCAGCTTCCCTTCTTTTGATCCTTATGGAACTGTTCCTCAATTTCTCTTAAAGTTGCTGCTGTTCACAATTTATTTCTCTCCAAATCTGAAAGCAAGATCCATTTTCTTGCTCTCACTGAAACCTGTCTTTCTGCCCGTGGTACTGCTACTTCAACTGCTCTGTCCTTTGGAGGGCTCTCTTTTCTCATGGGAGTTGGGGTGGCGGATGGGGGATCAGTGGGTCTTCTTTTATGTACTTCATGACAGTTTCAGCTTTGTTCCTTTCCAGCAACATACTACTTCTTTTCCTTTTAGGTCTGTAACAGTGAGGCTCCTTTTGCCTTTGCACCTCTGGATTGCAATAATTTACTAACTGCCAGGCCTGCTTGCAACTTTTATTTCTGATTTCTTGATTGACTTTCTTTAACTCAAGATGTTATTTCTACCCATATTGTGGGAGATTTTAATACTCGTGTGGATAATGTCTAGGATTCTGCTGTGTTGTATTATCTTTCTTTATAGTCTTCTTTCAGGCGTAAGCTTTGTTCTGACTTACCTACATACTCCCTTGGTCATTGTCTTGATCTTCTTCTTATTGAGAATTGCTCTGTCTCTTGTTTTTCAATCTCTGAATTTCCTTTTTCTGTTCATTACCTTGTTCCTTTTACACTTGACATAATCCATCTCCTCAGTCTTTTGAGAGTTCCATTCCATTGATTCTGAAGCCTTTTCACAAGAAGGCTTACCTCAGACATATTTGTGGAGGAGGCATGTGGTGCCAAGCCCACATGCACTGGCACTCCCACTCCCAGGCCTTGCCTAGAGGCTGTTGGCATAGACCTGGGGTTACCGTAAGTCTCCTGATGTGAGACTTAGGTGTGAGATCTGGTGCAAATTATGATCTTCTTCAAAGTCATACAGGACTTCAAATCTCACAAGATTTTATGGGACACCAAGCAAACCTATGTATAGGCCTGCATACTGGCTGGTCAGACATTTTCGGTAGGGTTCTTCTCCTCAGAAGGACAACTTCACATCCCATGGATTGGAAATTACAGCAAGCTTTGTCAAATACTTCCCAGAAACCTGTTGCATAAGGCCCTGTTTGAGAAATGTATTGGACTAGGAACCATGCAGCCTGGTGTCCTCTTCTCCCTTTTCCTACACATTGCATCCAGAGGGTAATTGTATGTGAATATATCAAACTAGTATATCTATTATTAAAGTTGTGGCCATTTCACTCAACTCAGAACATGATGTCTTGCCTCTCTGTCTTGGTGCAAGGCTTACTTCCAATACCTTTGCAGAGAGGGCATGTTGTGCCCACATGGACAGGTACTGTTGCTTCCAGGCCTTGCAGAGTGCCTGCTTGGCATAGACCTGAGGTTAAGTCCCCATTGCAACATTTAGGCATGAGATCTGCCATGCAATTTGCCATGCAAATTACATGGTGGATCTTATTCATGGGACTTCAAATCTCACAAGATTTCAAAGAATCTCAAGCCAACTTATATGTGCCAGTGATCCATCATATTGGCCGGACCTTCAGCATCATCTTTATGCCGATCATACTCAGCTGTATTTCTCCACTGAAGAACTTTCTTCTGATAGTGAACATCTCATCATGGTGTATCTTTCAGTTATTTCAGCATGGACATTTCACTGTTGCCTAAAGTTTAATATGCCAAAGACAGAACTACATATTTTGCACCCAAAACCTCCCTTATATCACCATTAATAACTTTCCCATTTATTCTGTGAAGGAAGCATGTAACCTTAGGGCTTTCACAGACAAGGCAGGCTAACTGCACTTAAAGCAGAATAGTAGGATCTTTGGGTGGGACTTATCACGTGGTGTTGGTTCTCTTCTGTTGTTCCTCCATGGGAGACTGGTTTGGAAGGTGTTTCTTTTTATTAACACATTAAAAAAATCTGTTAATGACCCCCTTTTCTGCTTCTGTTGTGCTATGATTTCCTGTGCAAAAATTCAATTGCACTTTTATGCTGATTTTGGATGGTTAGGGGTACTCAGTGAGCATGCTGTGGGTGTGGAAACATTAGTCCATATCCAGTGCTCAGGAGAGAAGAAGAAGAAGGGGTAGGAATTTCAACTGGATTTCCTTCAATTGGCAAAGTAACTGAGAAACTTTTAAACTTTTTTTCTTTATAGGAAAACAATCCATTGCTAAATGACTGCCTCCGCCATTGGGCTTGTCATACCTTTGCTCACTGCCCATCCACCCACCTCCTTTCCCAGCCCTGTTCTGGAGTTTCTCTTTCTTTCTCTCTCTCTCTCTCTCGCACACATACACACATCTCCCCAAATGCTTAGAAATATATGTAGAAAAGTGCCTTACAGTTAAAAAAAAGTATTTATTTCGGTAAACGATTAATTCATGCTTTCTTCTAGCTTCAGATTAAGAAAGTGCTGGCATATAAAAGCCAGCATCAGGACTGATGAAGCAGACAGATCCGTAGCTGCTGGTTTCATCTGCCAATAATTAGTTAAGCCAGAAGCTGGAAGTCTGGTCTATTCTGATCCGGTAGTCCTCTCTGACAAGAATAAAAATTTTTAAAAAATTAAGACTGTTTTCCTTTATGTGTGTGTGTGTGTGTCTGCACATGACTGCCAAACTAGGAAATGGGGCAAGGTATAATGTCTTGGAGGAGGTAGTGGATGGGCAATCTCAAATGCTGTATAGGATAATCCTTTAGCACAAATGAACACTGTAATCCTGGAATGGTTCTGAAGATGCAGAACCAAAGACAGTAATCCTGATTCAATAGCATGTTTAGAAGAACACTGTTTTAGCAGAAGAAGAACCTGGTGTGAAAAAGTTCTTGGTTTTATTTTGACTCTTGTCTTTTATTCCTTGCATTGAGGCTGTAGCAAAGTCATGTTGTTTTTTTCTTTGAAGTATTGCCAAAATCAATCTTTTCTATCTGATCCTCTGCAAAGACTTTAGTTCATGCCTTGGTCATATCCCGCCTTGATTCCTGTAATCTTCTTTTGACTGGTTTTCCATTATCCCATCTCAGCCCTGTGGTTTCCATTTAACATTCTGCTGCTAAGATTATCTTTTTTTGGCCCATTATTTTGATGTTGGTCCTTTTTGCATGGCATTTCCTATGCAAAAGGGCCCCTTGAGCATCGCACACATGTGAGGAACGGTCCACGCGATGCACTCACATTTGCGCGACACTCAAGGGCCTGACATGGACCGCGCACACATTTTTTCATTTTCTGCTTTAAGACGAAAATGCTGCGCGATTGCGCATCGCTCCAGGGCCCTGCACGCACTTATCTTGTTTGCGGAGCCTCAGGAGCCAGGCTGGTAGCGCTTCCTGCGTCAGTGCAGCCTGGGAGGTCCCAGGCTGCACTGCAAAAGTAAGAGGCGGGGCTCTCACGCGAGCAGGAAGCTCGTGCAGAGCCAAAGAAGCAGGGAAGCAAGAGCCTCTCTCCGGAGGCTGCTCGCGTGAGCCCCGCACCCCAGCACCGAGAAAAGGTAAGGTGAGAAAAGGCTCCATGTTAGCCCACTTTTGACATCTCTTCATTGGCTGCCTATTCCTTTTAGGATTCAAACAAGCTTCTTGTTTTAACTTTCAAAGCTCTACACGTCCTAGCTCCCCCTTGTTTTTCAGTCCTCTCTTTCTTCTTCTTTTTCTTTTTTCTTTTCTTTTAACCAGCCTGCTCAGAATCTGTATTCTAGAAACTCCAGGCTTCTCACTCAACCAAGGGGTTCCTCTTCCTTCACTCGGCTTCATCCTTTCTCACTTGCTGCTCCATACTCCTGGGATTGCTTCCTTGAATATTTGCAAACTGCTCCTTCCCTTGTTTTTAAATCCCAACTGAAAACTTTATTGTTTCTCAAAGCTTTTGGAATTATAGTTTAATTTTTTTATCATCTTGCATATTCTGATTACATGTATTTGTTACTTTGCTTTACGTTATATAGCATGGGGGAGTGGTTGGATTCTGTTTGGATTATTTATTTTACAGTTGAATTTCATACTTTAATATCTATATTATTATGTGGGTGTGGGTGTGTATTAGATCGTAAGCGTTTGACAGGGCTGGTAGTTTTATAGTGTTTTACCTGTAAAGTGCCATGTACATTGATGCTACTATATATATAGTCAATTATAATAATGATGATGATCATGATAATATATGTGTGGAATGGAGAAGGAAGTAGCAATGCTGTCTGCTTCAGGCAGCAAACTGTTAGGCATGCAGCTACTGAACCAAAGCGGGGAGGATCCAAAGACTCAGGCCATTTCTGCACTAGACTGTTATAGCATGATTATTCCACTTTCAACATCCTATGGATGTTGGCCAGCCCCTCCCTAAACTGCAAACCCTAGGATTCCATAGGATGTTGAAAGTGGAATAATCCCGCTGTAACGGTCTAGTACGGAAATGGCCCCACTCTTTTCTCAGTAAGCAAAATGTATAAGGGGCCTTGGGGAAGAGAGGAGACCACAGTGGCTATTTCTGCACCAGACACTGGTGGGCTTCCTTGAACAGCAACCAAAAAGTGTATTTCTGTGATCCTACCAGCATGGCAGCCAATGCATGGTTGGCTGGCTGGCTTGCAGCAAGAAATTGCTGAAAGATGGTTCTGGAGCTGGTTGCTGTATTAGGGAGGATGAAGCATGTCTTTTACTTTAATTTTGTAGTGCATATTTCTGTCTCTGTTTTCATATTAGCTGTTTTCCTAGCCACCATGCACAAAGGGATTGTCCTGTTCTTTTCTATGAGTCAAAGCATATTCCTGAAGGCACGTAGGAAAAGTAGGATGCAAAGGAATTTGAAAATATGGTTTAAGTATCGGCTGAGCAAGAATTATTTTGCGTCATAAAGGTAGATATTCACTTTAGTTCCAAGATGCTAGTTGCACAATTATACTTTCACCCATTGTTTGAGTGGAAGTTGGCATGCTTTAGTCCTCGTCCAAAGTATTATTGTTTGAGCAAATAATATATTAATATATAATTGAAACACAATTGAAATAGATAATAACTAGGATAAACAAAATCTTAAGTGAATGTACCCAGCTTCACCTAAGTTCACACACTCTCATCCTCAAATCCATCTTAGTGTAAAGCCTTTAATCTGGTTAACCAAGAAGGCACAAAAACATACCTTACAACTGTCCCAATTTGTCAGGGACAGTCCTGATTAATCTTCTCTCGTCCCACTTTCTCATCTGCTTTTAAAATGTCCCACTTTCTCCTCTTTGTCTTCAGTTTACTTAAATGGCTGCAAACTTTGAGTTCAAAGTGTAAAAGTAGTTCACACTTAACTGAGGAGAAGAGGAGGGAAGGGCAGCATCTTGCCCTTCCCAGTATGCACAGGCAAAAGCAGACTTCTACACCCTCTCTTTGCTTATCTGTTCTTTTGCATTATTAACTTTCACCATCTAGATCACACTCTGATGTTGCTTGGCCCCATGTTCATCCTGGTTTTCATCTGTGAAATGTTCGAGAGTATGTTTTTTTCCCCTCATTTTTCTCTCTCCTTCCATTTCAACTGCTCCTTCACCCTTTCCTTTAGGCATATGAGACTTCAGGACTTCCTCCTTTCATACAAGAACACACACTTGTGAGTCAAGGCTCACAAGTCAGCTGAGTTACACAGAAGTGAGACCTGTCTTGCTCCAGCAGTACAAACAGCTGTTAAAAGGCCAGAAGATGGTAATTCATATCTGTAGTATTTCAAAGGTCATCTGTACTGGAAAAGTTACTTTTTTGGACTGCAGCTCCCAGAACCCAATAAAGGTTTGGAATTCTGGCAGCTATATCCCATCTCTTGCCAGCTGCAGGCACCTGAGTCATGCCGAAAGGTTTTCTAGTTTTTACCCCTGAGGAGCTTGCTGTCTGCCACCTTTTGACTCCATATGGCACTGCAATCCACACTGAAATTCAAGCATACCTCAGTTTTGAAGTACAGGTATTCAGTACATCAGTTGACATAGCAGATGAGCTCGTGGGCATTGCTTTTGTAACAGAAAATCTGGTACTAGAGGGAGAAAGATGGGATAGAAGGGCGGTTCAACATGTTTTGGCAAACTTTTTATTCAGAACTAACATTATGGACATGTGAAATGAAACAGCCAGGTCAAGTAAGCCTTGCGTGACTAAACAAAAATATTCTAAATCTTCTAGAGACCATCTGAAAGTTGCAATAAATCCAGGTATTTTTTGAGAGAAATAATTGTTATATTATTATATTATTTAATATTTAATATTATTGCTAAATAATATTATATTATTTAATAATAGTATTATTTTTAAAATACTATAAATAATAGTATTTATTTTTAAAATAGTATTATTTTTAAAGGACTCTCACTCTCAGAACTAGAAATTCCCCTTTTCCAACCTGAACTCAAAAGTCTTGAGCTCTCCATTCCCTGGAAGTGAGAGGGTCATGCAGGCTAAACAGATTAAGAGCCTTGGTTCCATCCTGTGTTTTAACATGTAGGTGAGAAAAGTGAACTTTCTCCTTGATTTGCAGCTGTTAATTGCATTCCTTTTTTAAGGTAAAGTAAACACCTAAGTTCTTGTCGAATTATCACATGCTTTCTGAAAATGATAAACAGTTTAATGTTGATAGATGCCAGACAGAGAGGATGTGCCTTGAACTAAGTGTTAATTGTTTTCCGAATGTTTACATGAGGAAACCCACTTGTTTTCTGTATGTAAGGTGGGTGCTAGGAGATGTGTTTTTGTCTCATCTTTGAACTTCCACAAAGTGTTGACCTATTTCTGCTACAGAAATAAAACTTTTCCTTAACTCCTTGCTCATGTTGCATTGCTAATTTGGATTTTCCGCTGGGCAACGAATCTCTCTCTTGTGACAAAGGCAACTGAGAACTAGAAGGGATTACAGCATACAAGCAGATAACCAGTGTGATGTAGTAGTCTGAGTGCTGGACTAGGACTCCAGAAGACCAGGGTTGAAAGCCCCACTCAGCCATAAGAATCCATTGAGTGACTCTAAACAAGTCACACTCTCTTAGCTGCTGGTAGCTGTACACCTCCATGCTTTGATATGGTTTAATTGGCATACATTAAAACTGATATAAAATATAAGTTATACCCTGATATGGCTGGATGGCCCTGCTGGATAAGAGGAAGCTGGCCAAACACATGCGTTACAGAATCTAAGGGCAAGAAGACCCCTTCTAAGCACAGCCAGGGCTTAGTCAGGAAATCACCAGGAAACTCCAGAGATAATAGGCTGCTGATAGCCTCAATGATGCTGCTTTCTTAAACAATAGTGACTGGGAGATTCCTACCAGACCAATGATTGTCTCAAGTCCGCTTCCTTTCACCCTGCAGCCTATCCCTTTATCCTCAACTCGTCCACAAACACTGAGCTATCAAACAACCATTAGCCTCTTTTGTCACCTAACGCTAAAACCATCAGCTCATTGCAACCATATTGTCCACTCTACAAACTCCATTGCTTACTCAGCTGCAGAGCCATTTGCATCCATGCCCTCCAGATAAAAACTGTGTATACCCCCCTCCCGTTTTGATGTTGCTTGTAGTACTTTGATTGCTGGTAGTCACTCTGTCACTCTGATTCCCAATTGCGTGCGGTCCTTAGATGCAAATCTAAGCCACATCACTGCTTCTTTGCTACTCTTCTGAATTGGTAAATATCACCCATTTTACCCTGAAATCTTGCTATCGTAAACTTTCATCCCTTTTCCTTCAGTTAGCCTTGTGTGAATGCATGACTGTTTGAGATTGTGTGTGTGTGTGTGTGTGTGTGTGTGTGTGTGATGAATTCCCCCAATAAAACATGTTTTAGCTTACTTTTTGAATCTCTGGCTGGTCCTTCCATACAGAAGACCCTGTAAACACTGGTGGAAAGATCTCACTAGTTGCCTGTCTCTCTCAGGCCTCCTAAGTTTGAGCTAATACTTCCCCACCGTTGCATGGAGGTACTGGCATTGTGGGTGGACCCCTGAGTCACCCATGTTTTGGGGTAACACAGCCTAAGAGGAAAGCAATGGCAAAGCCCCTGTCAACAAGTTTTGCTATGACAGCCCCACAACTGGGTCTCCATAGATTGAAGTTAACTCGAAAGCACATAACTACAAAATGTACAAGCGATTCTAGGCCATGCAGAATCTTCCATCCTCCTGCCTTCCACTCCCCAGCCACACAGAGTCCTGGGACACGGGTCTATATACATCCTCCTTAGCCAAAATCCTTCTCCAAATCACTGGAAAAGGAGGGAGGCTTTAATCCAGGAGTGACATTCACACAACTCCAGACAATGTACACCAGTATGTTGAGGAATGTTGGGAGTTGCCATCCAACAACACTGTGAGAGCCACAGGTTTGCTGGCCGTGCTTTAACCTCCCTTTAGTCTGCAGAAGCCTAAATCCAGCTGGGAAGGAAAGTGTGCAGGGATGACCCTTCCCTTGTTTGCCTCCCCACTGATCCATGTTCTGAGCCTGATCACTCTGGATAAGAGAGGAGGCATGAACTCCTTCCCTTCCTTCTTTCTCAGCAGGATCTGGGAAAGAGGATGAGGAAGGAGGGTAATCCCCATGTGTTCCTTCTTTCCCAGTTTTCTATTTTTCTAGTAGGTCACCAAAACACCTGTTGAACAAGCTGTTGGGTATTGAAAGTACTGTGGACGAGGGCAATGGTGCAAAGAATCATCCCTGCATCCTCTTACTCCGAGTAGCAGCAGTGCAGAGAGGAAGTTCAGGAAAGATAGGTACTTGTAGCAGAAGGCACAAGATGCATGCTGTTATTATGTGCCCTCAAGCTGTTTCCAATTTATTTCTGATTTATGGTGACCCTAAAGTGAACCTATCACAGGGTTTTTCCGGCAGATAGGGTTGCCTTTGCCTCCCTCTGAGGCTGAGATATTTGCCAGAGGTCGCTATCCAGTTTTTCACAGATGAAAACCAGGGCCATTTCCACACTAGACTGTTATAGCACTATTATTCCACTTGCAACATCCTATGGAATCCTGGGGTTTGCAGTTTCAGGAGGGGCTGACCGGCCCTCCCAAAACTGCAAACCCCAGGATTCCATAGGATGTTGCAAGTGGAATAATAGCGCTATAACAGTCTAGTGCGGAAATGGCCCAGGACATGTATGGTCAAGCAACACTGGAGTGTGGCCAAAAGGATGGCGCAAGGTAACAAGAGGGCAGTTACATATCTTGAAAGAAAGTAACTTTTCACAAGCTCTTCTTGTGAACACATGGGCCATTTCCACACTACACTGTTATAGTGCTATTATTCCACCTTAAACATTCTGTGGAATCCTGGGATTTGCAGTTTAGGGAGTGGCATTTAGAATTCTCAAACAGAGAGCTCTTTGGCCTCAGTAAACTACAAACCCCAGAATTCCACAGGATGTTGAAAGTGGAACAATAGCACTATAACCGTGTAGTGCGGAAATGGCCATGGTGTAGATGTGTGTGTTTCTGTGAAAATCCTTTTTGTTTGTTTTAGAGCCAAGAATGAGTGTTTACTCAAATGTATATAACTTTTTTTTTTAGTCTGGCATCAGAGAGAAAGGTTAATGTAAACTGACAAGCCAGTAATATATTCTACTAATGATCATAGCAATTCTCTCAGACTTTTGCCCTCAACAATCCAATGTAGATAATAATCTGGTTTTTTCCCCTTCAAAATATCTCTCCCAACCACCATCAGCTTTCGCTCTCCTGAAGAAACTCTGCATTGTTGCTAGGTTACAAAATCTCTTTCTTGCCTAGCTCTTTGATGGTTTGCTAGTTATTTTCTACACTTACTGCAAAAGAAGGAGGGGGATGGGAAAATCTCACTCTGAGATAGGTAACTTAACATATAGCAAGGATGTTCAGCCAATATGAAATGTGTTAATAATTCCAGCATCGTGCTTTGCAGCACAGATTTTATATCACAGGATGGCTGTGTGAGTTTGTATTAATGTGGAGAGCTTCCCTTTGTGGACCTTGCAGCATCTCCATTGGATATCCTTTGAAACAAGAACCTTTCAATACTTTCATTAGAAATGTTGTCCCCCTTCTGTGGCACCTTAGGGCTTTTGTTAGGGGGATGGAATTCTACTAGTACCTACAAGTTCCTCCAATTCTTCCAGGTTCCAGTGCAGGTCTCACACCTTCAGTTCTGTACAGCCATTCTGTGTACCCTACAGCCAGTTTGTGCTGCCTTAATGAGGATGACAGGGCCAGTCCAAGAAAATTTGCTGTCTGAGGCAAAACAGAACATGCCCACTCCCCTAAAGTAAAGTTGTAGAGCAACCAAAGCTGGATATGTCATTTTTGGCTACCACCACTGCATCCTCACTGAACCGTCCAGTGGAATTTAGTGGTCAGGAATATGTTAGAATTTGGCTCAAAGGAGAATTGAGGCCACTCAGCCAGCTTACTGCAAAGAATTTGGCCACCATTTCACCATTAAAATTACTCCGATTCATTGTGATGTAGATGCCAGAGCTGATACAAGCCTAGTGGATATAACTTTGGCTCCTACTTGTCTTGTGCTGATGGACACTCTTCAGTTTGTGCAGCCTAAGGATGCAGACAGGATCCTTGGAGAAGAGAGAGTAACCATACCTGTAATATAGACCTTTGCCCCTTCTGGGGAGGACAGGCCAAAGGGGTAAGAAAGTGATCAATGCCTCTTTGCAACAAGGCAGGATCCCAACATGCCTGAAGGTGGTTATTATAGGCCCTCTTCTGAAAAACAACCTTCCCTGATTCTTAATCATACTGGATAATTATAGGCTGGCCTCCAAAATCTCATTTTTGGGTGAGGTACTAGAGCATGTGGTGGCTTCTCAGTTCCAGAAGTTCCTGGATAAGGCAGAATAGCTAGATCTATTGCAGTCTGATTTCAGTCCTGGATATGTGATAGAGACAGCCTTGGTCACCACTAACACCAGGAATTGGACAGGCATGTCCCTATTGGTTCTACTGGACTCTCAGCAGCTTTCAAAACCATGAGGGTTACCTCACTGGGGTGGGACTTGGAGGTACATAGCTACAGTGGTTTTACCGTTCCTGGAGAGGCATTCTTATAGGGTGGTCCTGGGGGATTCCTGGTCAACTCCTTGGCCATTGGCCTGTGGAGTCCCTCAGAGTTCTGGTTTGTTTCTTATTCTGTTTAAATATACATGAAACTGCCGGGAAAGGCAGTCCAGAGTTTTGAGGTCAGAGGTCACCAGCCTGCTGATGATACCCAGCTTTATTGTTTCTTTCCACCTAATTCCAAGGAACTGCTTCTGTGCTAAACTGGTGCTTGGCATCTGGGATGAAGTGGATGAGGGTGAACAAACTGAAGCTTAATTCAGATAAGACAGATGTGGGAATAGGGCTCCAGTCTGTGTTAGGTGGGATTACACTCTTGTTGAAAATACAGGTTTGTACTTTGGGGTTATTCTTGGATTCAGCCCTGAGCCTGGGAAGTCCAGTTTTCACTTTCAGCAGTGACCAGGAGTGCTTTTGCATAGTTATAACTAGTATGCCAACTGCACTGTTCCTGGAGAAGCTGGATCTATGCCATGGTAACATATGCCTTATTTACAACCAGTTTGGATTATTATAGTGCATAGTGCTGCCTCTGAAAAGTGATAAGAAACTTCAGCTGGCCCAAAGAGCTGCAGCCAGATTGTTAAATGAGGCTGGCTGCAGGGAGTACACATCTCTCTCATCTCATCTGTTTCCAGGAACAATTCAAAGTACTGGTGATGATCCATAAAGCCTTGGGTCCAGGCTACCTGAAAAACCATATGTCACTTTGTGAGCCCTGTAGAGCTCTAAGATCTTCTGGAGAGGCCCTTCTCTCTGTCGTATCACTTCCTCAGGCTCATTTGGTGGGAACAAGGCCATTTCCACACTATACTGTTATAGTGCTATTATTCCACTTTCAACATCCTATGGAATCCTGGGGTTTGCAGTTTAGGGAGGGGCGTTTAGAATTTTCATCCAGAGAACTCTTTGGCTTCAGTAAACTACAAACCCCAGAATTCGACAGGAGGTTGAAAGTGGAATAATAGCACTATAACAGGGTAGTGCGGAAATGGGCCAAGAGAGAGGGCCTTTTCAGTGGCTGCTCCCACACTTTAGAACTGCCTCTCTAGGCAGCAAAGTTAAAATACTATGCCATCTGGCTTTTAGGAACTGAGTGGGGTGGACTTTTAATGATGAGCAGTGTTGTCTTTAAGGTTTGTATACAGTCATTTAATGAATTTTAATGTTTTTAAAGGTTAATTTTATAAATTGTTTAATTGTGTTTGAAATACCTTTTATATTTATACTTTTATTGCACAGTTTTAATCTGTATTGTTTTTAAATAGGTTGTTAGTTGCCTTGAGTCCTATTATTGGGAGAAAGGAAGGATATAAATGAATAAAATAAATAAATTTTGGAACCTGAAACAAAAAATCCCAAGAAGAAAAACATGTCCCTTTTTATACTGGCATAATAAAAGATCACCATGCAATTATTAAGACATATTTCACTCTTTTTTCATGATATGCCCCACAAATCAGCTGTCCAAGGCAGCTGCGTCATTATGCCTCATATTTGGGCTAACCTTAATCAACTGCAATGAAAGGACAGTTGAATTATCTCATAATGTCCAAAATCTTAATAAATAGTGTTCTCTTACTCAGAGATCACTCTGTATTAGACTGTTTCATAGTATGTCAGACAAGGCTGATAAGAACTCTGTACTCTTTAGAACCATAATAAAAAGCCTAATAATGGTATTATTCATCTCGTATTTTTATTTTATTTTATTTTGTTTTAGTTAAATCCTTCATCCCTTTTTAAAAAGCTCTTTATATTTTTCTAAAAGAGCCTAATTTGTATTTATGGCCACTAGCCAGATGTGGAAACCTGATGTGTGGGGCTGTGCATAACTCACAAATGTACTGGGTGCGTATATCTTACCAGCAGCACTGGCTATCACTGTCCCTGGGATCAATGTCTCTGATTATCAGAGTGTTTGGGCCTTTCAACCAATTTCTCTTCTCCCGTACTGATGCATAAGGAACTCTATACGTGCTTCCGGACAGAGGGCTCCTACTGTTTGCAGTTAAAAGTCATTCTGTATTTTCTCTTTAACAGATTTTCTCTGGTAAGAAAAAAAGAGAACAGAAAGAAACCATGGGAGATCGGGCAAAGCAATGATATCTTGACCACCCATAAACTTTCCTGAATGAAGCAGTGGAATCAAACAATTTAAGCTCATTGGAAACATCCAAGGATATATTTTGAGAAAATATATTACAATAGAGGTGCACGGTCCTCTCTTCTCTCAATAAATCGTAACTTCTAACTTAATTGTGTAAGCACACTTTCTGTTCCTGGGAAGGATGGACCAGCAATTCACAGACAGAAATGTTTCTTATTTTAACCAGTTGTGAAGTAACTAGTTACAAATATTTAGTTATGTGTGGTTACTAATTCCTTTTCCCAATAACCAAGGTATAATTAAGTTACCCTGAAAATGTAAATTACTGTATTTGCTGGCATATAAGACGCACCAGCATACAAGACGCACTTCATTTTCAAATGTTATTTTCCAGGGGGAAAAAAATTCAGTACCAGTACATTCAGATCTACTGTATTGCACTCTCTTCAGTGTTGGTGTCTGTTTACCTTAGAAGTAGCAAGCAAACACAACTATATTTGTCTGCTGTATTTTCTATATGGCACCAAAGCAAAATGGAAGAGAAGAAGGGGGAACCTTGGGTAAGTCCTCTTTCCTGCTGCCAGTTCTCCTCCTCCTTGTCCCATCCATTTTACCTCACAAGAGTTCTCCCTGCCGAGGCAAAACGGATGGGCATGGAAGGAGGAGAACTGGTGGGGGAAGAAGTCCTCCGCAAGGTTTCCCCCACTCACCCTCTTCCCATCCATTTTGCCTTGGCATGTGAGACACACCGGAATATAAGATGCACTCTATTTTCACAGGTCATTCTCCAGGAAAAAAAATGTGTCTTACATGCCAGCAAATACAGTAATGACAGATGCTACCAATTTTGCAGTATAACTATAACTTTTGGCTACTTAATGGTTACAAGGATGTAACTCCACCTCACTGAATGCTGAAGGATGAATATCACAGCTGAAGCACTGGCTCATGCTGTGTGCCATGCTCTCATATTGAGGTTGAAAAGATGACAAGATGGGTGAGAAGAGAGTATGTTTTGCAGCACAAGCCAGTAATTTATGGTATTCAGCTTGTTTTTAAAGTAACTGTTTTAGTTAGTTTAAAGAACCTGGGAAGCAAAAGGTTTCTTTTAAAACTGGAACTGTAATGACAAATAACTATTTGTAGCAAGGCTTGAAACTGTCACTGTGACTAATCGCAAAGAAAAATTCCAAACTCTGGCTCTAAGTTTATAATAAGTTGGCTCCAGAAAATTTCACACAGTCTGGACCAACAGTGTCATGGATACAAAGAAATAAATTTCCATAAATGCAATCAACTGTTGTCTATAATTTACTCCCTCTCCTTCATAACACACATGGCCCCTGACTGTGATTACCATGTGCTGTACCATTATGATACGACATTTTAACTTAAAAACAAAGCCCCAATACTTGGAAATTATGCATTCTTTTACAGTACAACAGCATGAGGCAGCACTCATTTAGGCTGTTTCCACAGGACACCATCGTCCTGCATTGAGGATGGGGAAGAATGGAAGCCAGACGATGGTTCTGCATGATATCATCCTGGTCTCATCCTTCTCCCATCCTCAGGTGGCAGTCGTGCAGCAAATCATTGACGGGTTTTCCCTATCAATGACCAGTGATCATGGCACCATCGCACCGCCTACCTGCACTTACTTGGTGTGCGGAGGTCATGGAAGCTCAATGGCTATGCTTCCCGCCTCAGCGCAGCTTGGGACAGTACCCAGCTGCACTGCAGAAGGAAGAGGCCATGCCATCACACTTTCTCCATTTGCAGAGGCAGCTGGTGTGGAGGTGAGCTCTCCGGTTGCACTCCCCTCCTGGCAGAGATAACACTGGGACCCACACCAGATGTCTCTGGAACACGGTAAGCTGTGGAAAGGGTCTCAGCCATGGTGTTTCTGAAAATGATACATCACTGCAAATTCATCTGTGGTAGTCTGCAGTGCCACTGACAAAGGTGCCACACAAGCATGCACTTCAGGACACAATGAAGTGATGAGAAGTGCACCTTTGGGAGTTTTCCTCCTTTGACTGGCAGCAATCTCTATGCCGTACCTCAAAGAGCTTTTTGAGATAGTCCTTAGTTTTCAAGAGCAATTTGCTATGGAGGAAGGGTAAAGGGAATACTGTTCAAGGAAAACAGCCTATTTAGACTGCCAGAACATTTTGGCCATACAGTTTTCTGGTATCTGTCCCCAAACAGCATTCCCCAGAATATATAGCACCCATATAGTGCTTTTGAGAAGTATGTCTGCAGGTTTTGATAAATAATTTACCCTTTAGGCCCATCCTCAGCCATTTTCTCACTATACTGTTACAGTGCTATTATTCCACTTTCAACAGCCTATGGAATGCTGGGTCTTGCAGTTTAAGAGGCCTTTAGAATTCTCAGCCAGAGAGCTCTTTGGCCTCAGTAAACTACAAACCCCAGAATTCCACGGGATGTCAAAAGTGGAATAATAGCACTATAACACTGTAGTGCGGAAATGGCCATAGCATCATGAGCAGCCACAGGTACCCAGACTGTACACCAAAAATTTGGGAGTGTGGTGTTGTAGCAGCAGGAGCATTTGCTCAAATAGATTCACCTCATACTAGAGGTTTCCTATCAATACATCAGACTGTAAGATTTTGCAAGGCCCACTTTTTTTTTGGTCAGTTTAGGCCTAGTCCAGAGTTTGGGAGGACAAAAAGGAACTGGAAATAACAATTTGTATATAAATTCTTCAACCATAACAGAATGTTTTCTAGGAAATAAGTAAGTAACAGTAGTTAGTGACCACAATATTTAGCAAATCTTTATTTAAAATACAGTAAATTAGAGAGGAGAATACAATATTGTTCGAGCTGGAAGACGCCAAAAAATTTAGAGACAAGAAATGGATAAGTTAAAAAAAGGTTTAAGAATGCCTACTATTATCCCTCACAATAATGCTTAAGAATGAGAGAAAGACAAAAAACTCAATGGACTTCCTTGTGGATGGCAAAAGCTGGTTTGTCTGTTGAGATAACTATTCCCATGAATCATTCTCAGCACCTAACTGATTTTGACAGTGGTTCCTTGTCCTCATATAGTGCTGGGGTGGTGATGGTAAGATGATGATACATTGCCTGAGAATTTACAGAGATACTCCCAGCTCATTCAGATACCCGAGAGTGACACAGTGATCCTTCCCCCATAAACACTGATTGACCAGACCTTGGGAAATGTACACTTTTTGGATTACAGCTTTCAGAAAGCCCTAGCCCCAGTTTGTTGGGGCTGATGAATATGGCTAGAAGCTGGAAGATCCAAGAGTTGCAGTCCAAAAGGTAATGTTTTGTGTTTGTGAGCTTCTGTTCACAAAAACCCTGTTTTTCAAAACCAGAATTGGTTTGCCGGATACTTATAAGATTTGTTTTGTTTGGGGCTTTTTGGAAACCTATGTGGTCCCTGGATCCATCACAGTTGCCCACCTCTACACTATTTCCTACTCTGACTATCAGTGACTCTTCAAGCTCTCAGAAGACTATAGTTCTTTATAGTGCTATGACCAGAAGAAGCCGGGCTTTTAACCTGGGGCCATTCTGTTTTGAAGCATGTACTTGATTATAGATCTATATTCCCTTCCCCAAATTACTGAGGTACAAATTCCTACTCATCCTCTATGAGGGCACTTGTGGAATCTGAATCTGCAGAAGGGCCCTAAGTTAGGAAGCTTGACGTGGGCCAGCGGACAATGAACAAGGCCATTTCCACACTACACTGTTATAGTGCTAATTATTTCACTTTCAACAGCCTATGGAATCCTGGGGTTTGCAGTTTAGGGAGGGGCATTTAGAATTCTCAGCCAGAGAGCTCTTTGGCCTCAATAAACTACAAACCCCAGGATTCCACAGGATGATGAAAGTGGAATAGCAGCACTATAGTGTAATGTGGAAATGACCTAAGTCAGCAATACAGGAAGGAAGCTTCATAGATTCATGTACATAATCAGTCAACCAGATGTATAAATGACATAGTTCATAGGATACTATGAGAACAATCTAAGCAAAGAAGCAAAGATAAAACAGAATAAAAGTTGTCACTGAAAGCAAGAAGGCTTAAGAGCAGTGCTGAAAACGTGTAAAAGAGACAGCTAATGACTTTAGTTTGCCACTGGTCTCTTTGTCGCAAACAAAATGAGACAAAGTGAAACGAGGATGCATTTCCAGTTAGATCACAAAGAAATTTACAGTAATAAATATAGTGGAAAGAACTCAATAAGTGAAGAGGAGCAGGAGAATTGGGTAGTTGTCAGTAAAATAAGGTTAAGGGACCCATGTGACCTCTGAAAAACATGTCTCCTACCCTTCATATGTGACACCAGTTTGAGAGACTCATTTCTGTGTACATATGGCTTTCTTCTGCATTACAGCCTTTAGACTGCAGGTTTGTGTTCACCTTAATCTTCTTTTAGAAATGTTGTTTAGGTTTAATGGTGTACATGTGTTATTGAGATATATCACCACATTCTACGGCCAGTTGGGTGGTCACCAGCAATGGTTTCTTGGGGCTAAAACGTTTGGAGTACAACATCGGCAAGAGCAATATCCACCCTCTCAAAAACAATGGATGTGTTCTGGACCACACATAGAAAGATCTCTGCCTAGGACCTGGGTCAAGAGAACTGGCCTTTACTAATCTCATATGTAGACGGGCCCAAGTAAGGGTTTCACCTCATGCCCTGGTGACTTTATACGTATAACTCTTTATTATTTTAATTCTATTTCTGTTCAGCACCCGTTCCCTTCCTTATTATCCCCATCTGAAGTACACTTATGTCAATACTAATTGTGCAAATTGTTATAAAACTTAGACAACTGTTGAATGACAGTATAAACAAATTTGTAAAAACCCTTATGTAGGAACAATAGGTTAAAGGCACAGACTCTTCCAGTACACAGTTATTCCAGTGAAGAATTGCATATGACAATGACAGTTATCTTTTTGCTATTCAAAATGGGAAGTAAAAATTGGGAGACCATTGTTTTCAACCAGGATAAACGTAAGCTCCTTTTCCACCATAACAAACATAATGTAAAACAGTTGGTATTATGGCATCAGTTCCTTGTCTCTTCATAGACCAAAATGATTTTGTATAAGCCCTTACCAGCCTTGTCCTATATGCTATGATGCCATGTGTCATAGATCTACATAGTGCATCCATTTCAAACATCGTTCCTCCTTTTAGAACAACTGGAAAAGACCTGAATTCTACAACTGGGTGAATAACACAGATGATGGGTCATGCAAGGTACTTTAAAAACCACATGTATACTTTTAATGTGCTAAAGGAACAAACTAGGGGTAAATAACTTATGGGCCCAGCATGGTGCAGTGACTAGGAGGTTGGACTTTGACCCTGGAGACAAGGGTTTGATTCAAGGGTTTGATTCATAGAAACCCACTGGGTGACCTTGGGCATGTCAGATACTCTCAGCCCCAGAAAATCCCATGAAAGTTTCGCCTTAGGGTTGCTGACTTGAAGGCACACAACAACAAACTTATGGACCTTCAGATATTGTTGGACTGTACCTCCTGTCAGCTGTAGTCAGCATTATCTGTGGAAGATGGGAACTGCCGGCCAACATCTAGAAGGCATTTGTTACAGCCTATCCTTGATATTAAATACTGTAAGCAAAGTGAATTTTTCTGTATACAACAGAGAGTAGCATGTGTCGATTCATATATTATATCCCAGAACACTGAGCTTGTACGGGGCTAACAAAATTCATGATTAACTTCTTGAACATTATTGTTTCTTTGAAGGCACATGAGAATGCACACCTCAAAGTCCTTGGACATTTTAATGACTTCTGCAACCATTATATGCGCCTTATTCAACTGCTTGCACTCCAGGATTCAAAAAACCTGAAGAAAATCCGATTAAGAAATAATGGAAAGAGAGAGTCATGTTGCAGATCATTTCTCGTAGGTGGTCACCTCTGCCTATTGCCTTCCTGTGGGAAGCTGAGAGTTCAAGAAGTGTTTTTATTGCTGCTGTTCTTGTTGCTATTTTTGGTTAACCTTTTTGCCTTGAGCCTTAAGGCTGTTCCCATAAAAACGCAAAAGCAGATAGAAACTGGTGCTAAGCCCTCCTCCCCCAGCCCAGTCTCCTAGGCATTCAGAGAAACTTTAAGTCACATGTAATTTTTTTGAGTCTTGCTTTGCTTTTTGCTTTGCTTTGTTTTGCAGAGGTCACAGCCTGCCTTTTAAGTCCTCTGGTGCCTCTTATATTGAACATCACCTCCTGCAGGTGAAAAGAGAGAGATATAGCCATTTGACAAACCTTAATTGGTACAGATCGAGATGCCAAGGCTTCTGGGCTGAAGCCTGCAAACAACTGATAAAAAAAGAGTGTGCCTTTAAACATGTGTGGACTATCTCAGTCATTAGCAGATATCCACAACTTAATCCCACATATTTCATATTAGAGTAAGTACTTTCTGGGTGGAGTCAACATCATATAGTTGTTTGAGTGATGGACTGGGAGTCTGGGACACATTCAAATCTGGGCTGTGCCATGGAAAGCCCATTGGGTGACCTTGGGCAAATCACACTCTCTCAGACTCAGAAGAAGGTGATGGCAAATCCCTTCTGAACAAATCATGCAAATAAAACTGTCTGGTAGGTTTGCCTTAGAGTCACTTTAAGTCAGAAATGACTTGGAGCTACACAACAATAACAACAACAGAAACAACAGCAAACTTTGTTTTGTGGGCGGTGAAGGCTTAGGACACCAACCACCCATCTACATTTACATGTTGTATTTTCTAATCCCTATATAGGAAGAAGTAACTTGTGAATTAGCTGACAGTCTTAAAACAAATGAGAAAGACTAGATCAGTGGTTCTCAACCTGTGGGTCCCCAGATGTTCATGGACGTCAGCTCCCAGAAGCCCCAGCCACTATGGTCAATGCTCAGGGCTTCTGGGAGCTGAAGTCCACGAACATCTGGGGACCCACAGGTTGAGAACCACTGTACTAGATGAATGTGAATGAAATAAACCCTTTATTGTTGTTGAATGCAGCAGGTGGAATTCTCTATCAGCCAGATAGCTACGTAACCATTTTAATTATGTAGCTCCTTAGGGTCTCCTGGACCAAACCCCACAACCCCCACTTACTGGGCAGCAGCCACTGTGACTGATGGGGGTCTGTTCCCCTGTCCCAGCAGTGCTGGGACAAGCACTGGGGATCACTTACGCAAGGGATAGGTGGGTGGGAATGTCAGCCAGCCCTTCCCAATTGAGAGGGGAATGGATCCTCATTGATCACAGTGGCTGCTGCCTGCTAACTTCAGACTGGGGAACTTTTACAGTCCCTACATATATCACAAAGTAATGAATATGCAGGGGTTGTGAATACAAACCATTCACAAACACATATTTGTAGGTTACTTATTCATATCTGCCTTAACGAATTCCAGCCAACATTCAAAGTTTGCTAGCAGACCTTGCCAACTATGATTTTGGGATGCATTACCACCTCACAGTAGTAGTGGTATGAAAAGACATGCAGCCTTTCAGCCTGTCAGTCACCCAGAGGACCTTGTCGTTGGTGCCCCAGACTGTGGAATGACCTGCTGGACAAGATTTGACAGCAAAATAGGCTGCCTAAATTTTAAAAAGTACTAAAGCCCTATTTCTTCCAGCAGGCCTACCCAGTCAATTTTTAACTATGAAATTTAAATTGATGTATTTAAATGGCTTATGTGTTTTTAATATATTTTAATCTATGATGTGTTTTTAGTTGTATTTTATCTATGTTCTACCCTGTCTTGAGTTTTGGGGAGAAGTGAGTAAGAAATAAAAAATGATGATTGATTATTGATTAGTGATGATTGATGATGTCATCAACACCCACCAGAACATGAATGCACAATAGTATATTGGCTGTTGTGGTCTATGATCCTTATTTAATTTCAAGTAACCTAATCTGCCTTCTCTGTCTCTCTCTCTCTCTTTCATGTTTGCATCTCCTAAAGCAGGGGTGGGAAACATTTGGCCTTTCAAGAGCCTTGGTCTACAGTTCGAAGAATCCTCACCCTGCATGGCCAATAATAAGGGACTGTGGGAGCTGTATATTATACTTACACCAGTATAGTTGCCTAGAGCATTTTGACTTATCTTTCGAAACAGGGGGAAACCTGTGGCCCTCCAGATGTTGATGAGCTCATAGATAGCTTGGAGCCTGAGCCAGAAGTGTGCCTCACTCCATGGTTTTGTAGTGAGGTACCCCATGGACTTCTGTCCCTGATACTGCTCCCATTGTTCCCCACCCACTACAGGCAATGCTGGCTGGAGCTGACGTGAACTAGGGTATGTAAAAATCAGGATAACTACAGGTCCTTGGAGTCCTCCTGTAGAATCACAACCCCTTGTGGCTCCCTGATAAAACTGCACTTAAGGTTAGTTCAGTAGCTCTAGCATGAGAGGCAGCATGGTGTAGTGCAGTGGTTCTCAACCTGTGGGTCTCCAGATGTTTTTGAACTTCAGCTCCCAGAAGCCCTGAGCACTTGACCATAGTGGCTGGGGCTTCTGGGAGCTGAAGTCCACAAACATCTGGGGACCCACAGGTTGAGAACCACTGGTGTAGTGATTTGAGTGTCAGACTACGGTCATTTCTGCACTACAGTATTAAAGTGCTGCTGTTCAATTTTCAACCTCCTGTGGGATTCTGGGGTTTGTAGTTTACTGAGGCCAAAGAGCTCTCTGACTAAGAATTCTAAGTGCCCCTCCCTGAACTACAAACTCCAGGATTCCATAGGAGGTTGAAAGTGGAATAGCGGCACTTTAACACTGTAGTGCAGAAATGGTGTATGACTCTGAAGAACAGGATTCAAATCCCTGCTCAGCCATGGAAACTCACTGGATGAGTCACACTCTCTCAGCCTCAGAGAAAGTCAAACGCCAATCTGCTCTGACCAAAACATGTTAGGAAAACCTCATGATAAGGTCACCGTAGGTTCAAAAAGACTTGAAGACCACCAACAACAATAACAAAACTAATCACTATTTTAAAAAAAAAAATCTTGAAAAAATGGTCTAAACCTTGACCTCTGCTGTTCTTGCCATGGGACATTTATCTCAGTTCCATTACCTCCCTGCTGACACAACCTGCAATAAATGGGATACTAATAGTGAATTGCTTTAGAAAATTGTAAGTACCACAAGAAAAGGTCTTGGATCCCAACTTCCACTGAATAAGGTTTTTCCCTTTCTTCCCCAGTCACAATGCACTCCCGGAAGGGACTCCAAGGTCACAAAGTACTGTACCATACTCCCGTTAAGTGTTGCCACCACCGCTATTTCATCTGTCAGGACACATCCTGGGAGCAGAACAGAGCAGGGCAGGGCAGGAGAAGCCCCCCACTGGCTGGAAACTGAGAAAAATGTTCCTCCCAGTCCAATGATAACTATGCCTTTGTTCTTAAGAGTCATCTAGTACTCCAGCTCTTAAAGTGCAGGAATCCAGGGCTAGAGCATCTTTGGCAGGTATCCACCCAATCTCTGTTTTAAAAATCTCTAATGAGAAAAATCTTTATTCTCCCAGCTTCTGAGAGAGCCTATTCCACTGTTGAAGAGTTCTTAGCATCAAGGAGTTTCTCCTCATGCTTAGCTAAAATCTCCTTTTTCAAAATTTGTATCCTTTGGTTTGGGTCTTACTCTCTGGAACAGCAGAAGAACAGCTTGCTCCAACTTCCATGTGAGAGCCCTTCAGATATTTTACCACTTAGGCTTCTCTTCTCCAAATCAAATATAGCCAGTGCCCTCAACCCTTCTTCACAGGCTTTTGTTTCTAGAACCTTTACCATTTTAGGGACAATATTATACAAAAGAGAGCTGGTATAGGAGAACCAACACTGTGCCAGCAAACAGGCTGCAGGTGAAATTATTTTAAAGCTTGTGCCTTTGTCCATTCATCAACATTTGGTGATTAGACATATGGTCTTATGTTACAAAAAGCTCTAATCTGTTAGCACTCTTTCATGTTGATTGGGCAAGGATGGAAACTAGTTAATTCACTTTTATTATGAATCAATGAAACACAATTCTAAACAAGTACAACTGCTGTACATCCACAAATAAAAATATTACATAGATATCAACGTATGTGGGCAACACTTGAGAAGCTGAACAGCCCTTCTTAACTTTTTCTGCTATCATTCAATAGCCTTTCTTTTAAGTTTTAAAGCAAAGTTAAATAAAGCAAGAGCAGCAATTCTAAACAAGTCAGCCATTCTTTAAAGGACGCTACAGGTACAAGGGAAGGAACTAAATATTCAATGGATTCATTTGATATGAACCACCATAAGGTTTCAATCTATAGAATTCCTAGGGAGCTAACTAGCCTGTCTGATCTTGGAAGTTAATCAGGGTCAGCCATGGTTAGTACCCAAATGGGAGGCCACCAATGAATACCAGGTGCTGTAGGCTATATTTAGAAGTGGCAAAATCACTTCTGAGTATTCCTTGCCTACGAAAACCCTATCAAATTCATAGGGTCACCATATGTCCACAGGTGGCTTAAAAGTACGTATACACACACATATATACACAACTCCTGTTGAAGGTATGCTGCTGTAATAAACCCCACTTCCACTAGGTGGCAACCCATCTCCTCTGCATGAAGAGTATTTAACAAACCAGGCATCCTCCTTACGGATACATTTTATGCTTCGCCTTGGGACTGATTCTGTCATTAGGCATCTTGATGTGATCCTCCCAGTGACAGACACTGGGAGGCAGCAGAACCCTCCTCCTTAGCCCCCCAGCTGCTCCTCCCTGCTGGAGCTGCAGATTCCACTGAGGCCCATTTTCATCCCTCGATGAAATTTATATGCATAATAGTCACCTAGAAGGGGTTATAAAATCTTTAAGCGCTTCTCTCCATAAAAGAACCTTAATTAAAGGTGAACAGTTTTTACAGGTCGGAGAGAAAGCAGACACCTAGAAGGGGACTGTTCTGTCAAATTGCAGACAAAAATTGCCTATGCAGGGTTTTTGTGCAAGCACATCCTTTACAATTTGGGTATAGTTTCACAAGGACAGGCAAAGGGTCCAGGGAATTATGATGAATAAACAGTTGAAAACATTTTGTTTGTTTTCTCTTTGGTTTGGCACTAAAACCATGGGAAGTGGAATAGGACTGCGGTAGAACATGATTATGCAGAGAACATCCAACATTTTTCATAAGCACCCAATGCTACACCTTTCAGATTCCATAGATTTCATCAATTTTGGGATTCTTTTTCCCCCAAGAATATTAGCAGAAAGAAGGAGGGATTTGAGGAGAGACAGCAGGAGAAGAGGACATCCACTGATTTCTTTCTCATCCAATTCCACCATGCAGCCACCACAACTGCCCCTTTAATTTTTGTGAGTGAGTGAGTGAGTATGAAACTCTGAACAAGATGATGGCAAGAGGTGAAAGGAGACGGTGTGGGACAAATTAGGACAAATTGCCAGTCTGCAAGAGCCTCCTGATGCCTTGCTGCCTTCTCTTAACTTCTTGAGCATTGTCTTAAAAGAAGGTAGCAGTGCTTCCAGATCCCGGGCAACCAAAATTATTCCAAAGCACACATTGGATTTGAACTTTTGGCAAGTCACACTCTCTCATACTTAGAGAAAGGCAATAGCAAACATCATCTGAATAAACCCTGCCCAGAGAAACACAGAACAGGTTCACTGTAAGTCAGAATCAACTTGATGACACAACAAAGATTTGCAAACAATAAGAGCAAGCAAATAAAATTCAGATACTATAAAGAGAAACAATATGAGGAAATAGCTAACAATTGACTACTATTTACTAAATAGGCATGCCCATATAGCAGGGATGGGGAAGGTATAGCCCTCCAGATCTTTTTGGACTGCAGCATCTATCTGTCTTAGCCAGCCTAGCCAATGGTGAGGAATTATGGAAGCTGCAGTTCGACCACAGTTACCCACTCTTGCACTGAACAATAGAAGAGGAACAGGAAGTAATATTTAGAGGCTATTGGGCAGTGTTGTTTCTTAAAGATAGATTGAGAAGGTACTTATATATTCAGCTTTCTGTTGGTCACACCACATGTTGGCTCTCTGCACAGGGATAGTCAACAGTATTGAAGGTAGTCTCAGCACACCTTCCAGAAACAGTAGCCTTACAGGAGTAGCTCAGCTTAAAATACAGTAGTGTGCAGAGCTCGAGCAAGTTACTTTTCCAAGCTCTGAAAAGGGATAAGAAAGGTAACAGCATGTGCAGAGCTGGAATATCAGGCAGTTCCACCCATTTCTGCTATTATTCCACTTTCAACATCCTGTGGAATTCTGGGGTTTGTAGTTTACTGAGGTCAAAGAGCTCTCTGGCTAAGAATTCTAGATGCCCCTCCCTAAACTCCATTGGATGTTGAACTATAAAAGTGTGGTGCGGAAATGGCCTCAGATACATGTTTCTGAGGTGAGCTCTGAAACATAAATTAGGTACAATGGAATGGGAAACTAGCTTTGCAAGGTTTGTGCAGTTTCAGAAAATAGACAGAGGAGTCTTCTCAGTTGCTTCCCAATGTCTTTCTCTCTCTTTCCAAAATATTAATGAGTCACTAACAAAAGCAAATTATTAGCAATTCTTCTTGGTGAATGGTTGGCAAGAGATAACCGTGTATGCCACTTGGAGGACTTTTAGCAGAGGTACTTTGAAGTTTTATTCAGCATGGTTGCTTGTTTCCTGAAAGCAAATGGCTTGACATTTAACAATATCGCTGAAGAGCATGGTTTTGTTATAGTGAAGGAGATAGATGCCTTTGTGTGTCAGTATCAGGCATGCTTATTCAGCTATGCAGCTTTGGGAAAACAGGAACCAATAGTGTAATATTAGCAGTGGAGTCTTGTTCATTAGAAAGGAAGCCTGAAAGAATCCACTGGGCATGTATTTATCTGAGTTGTGCATCAACCTGAGCACACTGCATATAACAATCTTAATTAGAAAAGTGAACTGAAGCAAGAAGACAGACTGTCTCCATACTCCAAAATTATCATATTCCTATCAATGTCTCCATGTGCTTGAGTAATATGCAATTAGGGACAAAGGTTAACACATAATTTTGTATGTTGACTAACCGGTTATGTTTATCCCATTATTTGAAGGCAAGGTTTGCTTTCCCCAGTTGGTGTGTGAGTGAGGGAGAGACAGTGGGAAAGAGAGAATGGCTACCAAGTGAATGGAGGAGTTGAGTGAACAATGAACCACTATATCATCACATGCACATATTTTGCATTCTAAATTTGAATAAAACTTAACTTTTCAAGTAGGTATGAAGGAACAAATGAAAGCTAATACAATGTTTATTCAAATTTATAACTTAAACATCTGGGAGGCTGGAAGAGTGTTTTTCAGCCTTTTATTCTCTAGATGTTTTGGACTATTTCCCTAGAGCTGTAGCCATCGTGGCTGTTATAAAAAGGGATCCTGGAAACTGAAGTCCAACATATCTGGAGAGGCAATGGTTAAGAATCATTGGTCTAGCGAGTAGTTTCTACCTGGCTCATTTGAGAGGAGAACTATTCCCCATAACTTTCCTAAACTCTTGGATACAGTGTTATTCAATGGTATAAAAAAATTATTTTTTCACTTACCGAGATACTTACTATCACTACTTCAGGTGGTTCAAGGCTCAAGTTTATAGATCAGAAAAATTACTTTTTTGGACTACAACTCCCAGAATCTGGGAATTGTTGTCCAATTAATAAGAAATTTTTTTGAGCTCTGCACAATTGGTGGTTTGTGAAACAAGCTTCAAACTATGCCCTGGCACTTTCATCCGTTAACACAGGGCCAAATTAGATGATAAGATCATCTCACCCAAGATCTTTATTTTTAATTAAAACAACTCTTACAAGAGGACATTTCAATCTAGGCTGTGGTACTGGCAGGGATTAAGGCCATTCTGCCCTACACTGTTATTACAGTGCTATTATTCTACTTTCAACCTCCTGTGGAATTCTGGGGTTTGTAGTTTACTGGGGCCAAAGAGTTCTCTGGATGAAAATTCTAAAATTCTCCCTAAACTGCAAGCCCCAGGATTCCATAGGAGGTTGAAAGTGGAATAATAGCACTAGAACAGTCTAGTGCAGAAATGGCCTAAATCTTCCATTCTCTCTCAACTTAAAAGTTTATCTGAAACTGCAACTAGTCACACAGGTGGAAAAGACAAGTATAGTACTGCTGTCTGCTGTTTTTAACCAAAGAACTGTAGCTGATTTTAACCAAAGGAGGAAACATTAGATGATAGGATCACAGATTTCCTAAATATATCTCATTTTGTCCTGAGTGTGGCAAAATCCTTCTGTTGCTCGCTGCAACTCAGTGGTAGAGCACACAGCTTGTATGTGGAAAGTCCCAGGTTTGATCCCTGTCATCTTCAGCAAGGACTAGGAAAGTTTCTCATCTGAAACCCTAGAGAGCTCCTGCTGTCAGTATAGGCTAAATGAAGCAATGGTGTGACTCAATATAAGGCAGCTTTCCATATTTCTATCAGGTGAACAATATGCTAAAAAGTAGTTGCACCTTGATAAATATGTCTCATTACACAGCTGAATTAGCATGGGCACAATTGCCCTTGATTTTTAAACCACAGCTGTCCAAAGTCAGAACCTGAGAACATTACTTCTTTGGACTGCAACTCACAGAATCCCCCACTTAGCATTGCCATGCTCTGCTGGTCATTCTGTTTCCCTTTAACAGCGCTAATTCTGAATGTTTCTAACACATAATGATCTGCAATGCACTCAATGCTCTTTCAGACTACTGTACAATTGTCTTTACTATTCTTCAGTGAGAAAGACATTTCTCATGTGGCAACAAGCATAAGTCATCATGACACAATAGGGGTACATTTGGTGGACATTTTCCACCCTGGTGGCATGCTTTGAATTTTTTTTAAAGGGTACTGTATCCTTTTGTTCTGGAGAACAAAAAAATTGCCAACAAAGCAGAACATCAAAAATATTTCTGTGTTTTTAAAAATCTAATAATTTATTTTAGAAAGAGTGAAAAAAGAGTAGCCAACTTAACATCAAATCACAACATGCAACATTCAGCAATAAATCCTTCTATATGTTGGGATGGGAGCTTCAAAAATTAGAATGATAATTATTGTTTGAAAACAATAGAAGTGGATGCCAAATTGGATAAAACTTTACCATGTTTGATTACTACTTCTATTTTGCACTTGTGAGGTGAGCTTTTTTGACAAAGCTATAGGCTGAACTCTGGATTGCCACAAAGACAGCAAAAGTTGTTCAGCAGATTTCCAATGAAGTGTGATTTCCGATTGTGCTGCAAGACATAAGGAATTAATTAAAGTTTTCTGCAGCAAGTCTTTATGGACTCCCAAACACCTAACTGAAGCAACATCTTAATTGTTTGCTTGATGATTTCACAAATCTAATTAAATACCTTGAGCTAGAAATATAAGTAAGATCCCTTTGCCCTACAAAGATGCCAGCAAACCTTGGAATTATCAAGAATTTATATGGTTGAGGTATACTGGGCTTCCCAGCATAGTGTAGTGGTTTGAGCATTGGACTACAACTCTGGGGACCAGGGTTTGAATCCTCACACAGCCATACGAAAACAGGAGATGACCTTGGGAAAGTCACACTCTCTCAGAGAAAGCCTAAGGTTAATCCTCTCTGAACTAATCTTGTCAAGAAAACCTTGTGGGTAGGTTTGCCTTTGGGTTGTCATAACTCAGAAATGATTTGAATGCCCCCCAACTACAAAACCAATAACAGAACAACTTGATGGAATGCTCTTTTAATTTTGTTGAGATCATATTAATCTTTCTGCATTTTCAATTACAATTCCCCCCCTGCATTTTTAATTATGGGGGGAGTACTTAGTGTTTCACTGGGGCCAGGCATGACACCTGCGTGCTATGCAGGCACGTACAAACTGCAAAGAACTAATGTCTCTCACTCGTATTTAAACAGATCCCACACCTACTGAAATGAAATTAGATCTTTATGTCTCATTTGAGCTGCAGTTCTCCTTTATCTTTATCTTATTTATATTGTATACCCAGATCAGTTGCTTGTTCCCATGCATTAAAGCAACCACAGTGGCTGCAAGAAGCATTATTTATCAATGTCGTTAAGCAATTATCTTCTTGGATTTGGTTTTATGGGCAAAAATTAGTTAAGGATATGGCATGCAGCTTCCTATAGGATGAGAATAATTTATTAGTACTGGCTGGTCATGGATTTTGAGGAATTTGGTTCTCCAGAGAGCATCAGATAAATATCTTCATAATCCAGGAGCCCACTCACATGATATAACCATAGCTTTATTATTCAGCTTTAACTACCAGGATTCTGTCCTATAGAGTTGTGGGATTTGTAGTTTGGTATGGTACTGGCTTACAATTCTAAATATCCCTCCCTAAACTTCCAGTCTCAGGATTTCATAGGATGAAGGAATGGGAGTCAAAATAGAAGAATAATGCTAAAATTCTGGTGTGTAAATGGGCCACCTGGCTACCTGGAATCTAGATTTTGGACAGAGCATCTGATATTTATTTATTTACTTACTTAAGGTATTTCCATATCACCTCCTAGGCCATTTCCGCACTACACTGTTATAGCGCTATTATTTCACTTTCAACCTTGTATGGAATCCTGGGGTTTGCAGTTTAGGGAGGGGCCTTTAGAATTCTCAACCAGAGAGCTCTTTGGCCCCAGTAAACTACAAACCCCAGAATTCCACAGGAGATTGAAAGTGGAATAACACCACTATAACAGTGAAATGTGGAAGTGTCTCTAGTGTACAAGGTGATGAACAAATAAAAAACAAATAAAACAATATGAAGAAAAAACATTTTAAAAACATTAAAATACTCTTTAAAAACTCCTAAAAGTAGTCTAAAAATGATAGAAGAACATAGAAAAAAACCCTGCCTGATCAGACCAAAGGACTTTCTGCATTCAACATACTCTTCCTCACAGTGGCCAATCAGATGCCTGTGGAAGGCACACAAACCGGACATGGTAACAATAGCTAAGCATGGTTTTCTGTTTTGGAGCTTCAGCCCCAATTTTCCCTTGTACTCAGGTTCTTCAGCATTTTTTTTTCTTTCAGCATATCTTGGGAAACTGCTGTTACGAGATTGCCCATACTTACCATTGCAGTCATTTTGTGAATTGTGCCCATAGCACCTTCTAAAAACCTTCTCTTGGGCCATTTCTGCACTACACTCTCATAGCACGATTATTCCACTTTCAACATCCTATGGAATCCTGGGGTTTGCAGTTTAGGGAGGAGCCAGATGGCCCCTCTCTAAACTGCAAGCCCCAGGATTCCATAGGATGTTGAAAGTGGAATAATTGCACTATAAGAGTGTAGTGCAGAAATGGCCCTGGTTCCACACACCCACAGGAATCTGCAGTGGAGAAATGAGGGATCGCCTTCTTGGTGGCTGCTTCCAGACTGTAGAAGTCCTTTCCAAGGGAGGCTTAGCTAGTCTCCCACCCCTCTGAGCTTCCTATGGTTGCAAGCAAAGACCTTTTTACTCAGACAGGCTTTTGGCTGCTCAGATACTTTCACTGCTTGCTCAGATTCAGGGTGTTAAAAAGTGGTGGTGCACTTTTTATGGAGCTGCTTTTAAATTGTTTTTAATTCAGTTGTGTTTTAGCATGATATCTATTTTTTTTATTTCTGTCTGGTTCATATCTTCTTGTGAGCCACCTTGAAAGAAGAGACAGAACATAAATAAATATTTAAAATGCCACATCTCCTAGCCAGCCCTGTAAGACTGGAGAGTCCTGGTATAAACTAATTGCAGCTCTTACTTTGAACAAAACCACAAAACTCAAATGGTGGTTAGTTTAAAACAGAAGCAGATGCTTCCAGCCTCTTTGGGGACACAGTGGGTGTTTGAAGGAGTGGAGCAGGTGCACGTACATAACACTACATTATATTTTTAATGTCTGACCCAGGGCAGAAAGTCCTGCTGGGCATCCTCCCTAATTGGAAATGTAACCTTACGTATCTAACATTGCTACTCTTTGATTTTATGTGATCTTTCAAAAAAACAACAACAAAAAAACGAAACTAGTTTAGAGATTTGTGTTATCATAAGTATTATCATAAGTATTTCATCTTTCCTTTCATACACATTTGGTTCTACTTTGAAACTTTCAGTTGTATTCAATCACTTTTTTTAAAATGTGTCTTTCATTCTACTCCAGCAGGACTTCAAGGTGAATAACACCACGTTTCATGACCATATAAAATGCTACAGCAAACAGATTTAAAACCTTAAAGACTGAAACCTTATGCAGGGAGAAATAGGTATTATCAAAAGTCTGTAGTGTGCTGTTTCTCTCTCTCTCTGTATATCTTCAAGTCACCTGTCAACTTATGGCAACCCCATGGATTTCATAGGGTTTTCTTAGGCAAGGAATATTGAGAGGCTGTTTAGTATTGCCTTCCTCTGAATGATAGCCTACAGCACATATTACTCCTTGGCAGTCCCTCATCCAAGTCATTAACTAGACCTGAACCTGCTAAGCTTCCAAGATCAGACGGAGTCTAATGACTTTAGGATATTTAAAATTATAGCTTCACAAAAACGAGGGGAGAGGGAGGACACAGAAAGGGCAAACTGCATTTTTGAGGCCTTTCTCCCCTTGGTTAAATTTCTGAAAGTAACAATACTGCAATGGGAGTTAGGAAAACTATTTTTCTGTAGGGGATGCTCCTCCACATATACACTGCCACTGCTCAGAAGAACAAGATAATTTTAACTTGGGGTCCTTTCACAATACGAGAACTATGATTCTGCTTTAACTGCCATGGCTGCATCCTCTGGAATTCTGTGGTTTGTAGTCTGGGGAGGCACTTGAGGAATTCTTTGACTGACAATATTACATATTTCTCCCTCAGCACCAAGGCCATTTCTGCACTACACTGTTACAGTGCTATTATTCCACTTTCAACATTCCACTGTGGAATTCTGGGGTTTGTAGTTTCCTGAGGCCAAGGAGCTCTCTGGCTGAGAATTCTAAAGGTCCCTCCCGAAACTGCAAACCCCAGGATTCCATAGGATGTTGAAAGTGGAATAATGGCGCTATAGCAGGCTAGAAATGGCCCTCATCTAAATGAGTGGCTAAATGGGTAATTCCCAGGTTACACAGTCTGCTGGAACTATGAAGTAACAGCCTTTTCACCATGTTATTACAATTTAAAAAAACAACCCAACTTTTGGAACCAGTGTTCTGTTTGTATCGTTTCAAACTATAAATAGAAAACTGAAAATTGTTTGTTATTATTGTGTACCCTTCAAGTCATTTATGACTTAGGTGACCCTGAGGTAAACCTATCATGGGGTTTTCTGAGGCTGAGAGTGTGTGACCTCCCCAAGAGGACCTGCTGGGTTTCCATGGCTGAGCGGGGAATTGAAACCTGGTCTCCAGGATTGTAGCCCAGTGCTCAAACCACTACATCACACTGGCTCTCTAAACTGAAAGTTACATAATGCTTAAGTTGTTCAGTGCATAAGGAGCTAGTATGGACAACAAGAGTTTTGCAGTTTTTTAAAAAAGCATTATGGAAAGATATACACACAGCTAATTTAGATCAGTTGTTTTCAAATAAGAGATAAAAACTCATAAACTCATGTTCTTGTTGTTGCTGTTGTTATTACTATATTTATTTCTATCTTGCCTTTTTCCCAGTTGGAGACTTTAAGCAGCTTACAACAAATTAAAAATAACATGTCATTAAAATTCCACAAGAAACAAAAGTTAAAATGAGATTAAACAATCAAAAAATTAATACCAGATAAAAACATATATTATTAAACAGGTGCACGTGCACACACATGCACACACACTCCCCAGAACAACAATTAGCAAGATCCAGCACATTATTTGGGTAGGATGAGTCTCATATAGTCAATCAATAAATATCTGCCTAAGCAGAAAAGCCTTTACTTGCCTGTGAAAAGAAAGCAAGGAGGGCGCCAGTCTAACTTTTCTGGAAAGAGAGTTCCAGAGCCTGGGGGTAGCCACTGATAAAGCCCTCTCCCACGTTCCCACCAGATTTACCTGTGAGGGTTGTGGGGCAAAGAGAAGGGCCTTCTCAGCGGATCTCAAAAATCTCTGTTTTAAGGCAGAGGTAGGAAATATGTGGCTTTCTAAGCCCTTGTTGGCTGTAACTCCCTTAGCTCTTACCACTGGTTAAGCTAGTTAGGGCTAATGAAACCTGCAGTTCAACAAGATCTGGAGAGCCACATGTTTTCCAACCTTGATTTGTCTCTTTACTGACAATGTTAGCCCAAAATGTGGGTGACTCAGGGGTCCACCTGTGATGCCGGTAACTCCATGTGACAATGGGGAATTAACTAGCTCAAATTATGAGGCCTGCAAGAGGAGGGTAACCTAATAAGATCTTTCACACCAGTGTTTACGGGGTCCTAGCAGGAAAGAACCAGCCAGAGATTCAAAAGTAAACTAAAAATGTGTTTTATTGAGGGGAATTCACTCACACAAGATACAAGCAGTCACATATTCACAAAAGAGCTAACAGAAGGATAAAAGGTGGAAAAATTATGCATAGCAAGGCTGAAGGTTTTGGGTGAAGAAGCAGCAATGTGGCTTAGGCTTGTGTCTAAGGGCAGACCTAATCAGAATTTAGGATGATACAGAGATGTCCAGCATTTCAGGTACTGCCTCTCACTGCTCAAAACAGAGGGCTTATAGACTCAAAATGTGCCTGGGAGACATAGGTGTGAATGGCTCTCCCAGCCGAGTAGACAACTGAAGTTGCAACGTGGACAAAAGAGGTCCAGACAGTGTTAATGATTTTAGTATATAGGTGACAAAGAAATGATGGCTGTTGTAACAGCTCTGTATTGTAGAGAGGTTGGGAGACAATGCAGGGAGACGTCCAGGTGTAAGGGAACAGGATTGAGACAATCATTGTTTGGGTGGGAATTGCCTTGCAATCACATGTTTTCAGTCAGTAATTTTCCTCTGCTCAGCTTGACCTTCCAGTCACCCCAGGTTCCATTTTATATCAATGAGTTGCCAATGAAATAATATTTCACCAATTAAACCATATCAATCTGGGGGGTGGTGGTGCGCAGGACCACAACAACAAAGGGTAAAGAGATATTTCTTCCATTTTTGTAAAAGGCAGCACTTAGAACATTAAGTGTGAAAAGCAATCTGATAATGTTAAACTCTGGAAATTAGAAAATTAATTGACTACCATAAATGCTGACAACTGAAACTGTCTAATTAGATATTGTTAAATAATTCTCTGTCTAGCCATTAGTTTTGGGTTTGAGGATATGATTTAGAGCAGTGGTTCTCAACCTGTGGGTCCCCAGATGTTTTTGGACTTCAGCTCCCAGAAGCCCTGAGCATTGACCATAGTGGCTGGGGCTTCTGGGAGCTGAAGTCCACAAACATCTGGGGACCCACAGGTTGAGAACCACTGATTTAGAGAGCCCAGCACGGATGTTGTTACTGGTGACTTCAGGAGAGCACAGTTTGTTAATGGCTCCTTCAAAACACATGTTAATGTTACACAATAAACTTTTTTTAATGGTAAATGATGCAGCAGATGGCACACAGGAGAGAAGTGTTCCACTCATTTCACTTACGGGATCCAGCATCCCTTCACAACCAATGATAGAACTGGACCCCCAAACAAGTTCTATCCAGATTTATCCTTCGCCTGGCAATCAGATCAAATCCCTATTGTTGGACATACAGGGAATCCTTGGGTTGGGGTGCTCCCCCTACAAATGGAAGATGAGCTCCCAAGAGTTAGATACTGCAGAAACAAACAGAAAAATCAAAGTGAGCAAGCGTGACCCTTCTCCCCCTCATTGCTATGAGAATTGTACAAGCAATAGAGAAACAATAGAGAAAAATTCACTCCTTTGATCAAGTTGCAGCCTTTATATCTTTCCCCAGCCACAAGCTAATGCAAAAAGTATCCAACAAGGTCACTAATACAAGTTAACTTTTTCATGCCACTGGACAGCTGTCAATGCTTGGCCGTGATGCCAACAACTCCCAAACCCATCTTCCTGGTGGCAGGAGTCCAGTTTACTACGCATACCCTCCAACATTTCACACATGGAAACTGGGACATGTGGTTAAGCAACTCCAGAGTGTGGCCAAGATAGTAAAAGGTATTAAAGAGGAAGAACAGACAAGTGAGGAGAGGTTCCAGCAGTTTGCTTTTGTCTGAGTCTACAGGGAAGGGCAAGATTCTGCCCTCTCCTCTACCTCCTGCTGAGTTATCAAAATGCAAAGTGCTTCTGACATAGAACTCAATTTGCAGCAGTTGCAGTGGAAAATGAGAGGAGGAAAGAGAAACTGAGATATTTTAAAAGAAGTTGAAAAGTTGATAAAGGATTTATCAGGACTGTCTGCCAAACTGGGACAGTTGGGAGGGTATGGGATTGTTGCCTAGGAATGGTGGACGTCTAACTAGTCTGAGAACCATCAGATTGGAAAAGTCTGCCTCAAAGCATGAGATCTCATCTTATATTCTTTTTAATTTAATTTATCACCAGTCTATATCTTTTGTTGCTTACCACACATGTACATTTCACTCACTCTTTATATGCCTTGTTTGTTAAAGGTGAATAGGAGTGGATTCTTTCAGTTTGACAGCACTGAGTTGGTTCAACTCCAGTACAGCAAAAAGTGCTTAGCTATGGAGATTGATCAGTGAATCAAGAATACAGAATTCTTAGGCCCTTTCCGCACCACACTGTTATAGTGCTATTATTCCACTTTCAGCATCCTACGGAATCCTTAGGTTTGCAGTTTAGGGAGGGGCATTTAGAATTTTCAGCCAGAGAGCTCTTGGGCCTCAGTAAACTACAGAATTCTACAGGATAATAGCACTATAAAAGTTTAGTGAGGAAAGGCCCTTAATCTGAAATTGTTGGAGAGCCTCTGAGCATAGCCACAACATTCTCCTGTGGAAATGAATTTTTTCTGCTGTTACTGTAGTTTCTAGCCCGGGCTTGTGGTATATTAGATATCACTTGATATCAATAATTTGGTCTTCTTTACCTATTCCTCTCTACGTACTTGTGAGGCCCCCAGACAAGCACACACACAGGCACAGCCGAAAATAGCTGAACCATTCCAAACCGATCCAGGCAGGCCAGTAATAGCCAGACTGCCGCTTTAGGAGATCTCAAGGCAAGTACTCTTTAAGATCATATTATGTATGCACACTGTTTACAAAAGACTCCCTGCCCTGAGCAGGCAGCTTGACGAGCCGAATACTCAACCGTCAAGCACTCCGTGTTTGCATACTGGCTACTCTATTGACAACTCTGTGATAACTCAATCATGCAAAATACTGACCTTTCGGAGGCTTTGTCTCCAGCCCGAAACCCACTGTATTCCCTGGGAACGGACTAGCCTACGGGCATATTTTCCCCTATAAGACCCCCCGACTTTGAGCGCTTCCTTGGATCGCCCTTGGCTTCCATCCCACCTTGCGGTCGCTTCGCTTGACGAGCCTTCCTGTCAGCTCCTCGTGCTGAGAATCTCTTCTACGCACCTTTTCTTCAGACTACCCGGGCTTCAGGACAGGTGTAGTATTTCCCATACAAAACCTCCTTTTAAAAACCCTTTATCCAATTCCTACCTTTATTTCAATAGTTCTCTGTGTGAGTGTGTTGGCATACACTTTTGACTGTGTTGTACATCGATAAAGAAAACTATTATTATTTACTTCTATTTGCTCCTTGACTGAACCTGATCCCGTAGACTTCGGGTTCAAGATCTCGCTAGATTGCCCTGCCTCTTGTATTGTTAGCTTGTGCTTTGCTAATTCTCATTCCCCATTGTGAGCACATGGAGGTGTCCCTCCTGGGACCCCAGAAATCAGGGTAACACTGTCTCCATATTCCCAGTCAAAAAGTGTAATAGGACACATATTTTGTTTGTAGGTGCCAAGGGTGGCTGGACATGAATTTTGACAGTTTTATGTTTTTGCTCCAAGCTCTAACCTTCCCAGACCCCGCGAAGTATGTGACTAACTCTGCTGTATTAGTGTTGGGTAGAAAAGTAGAATGGGAGAGGTGAGGTGCTATAGAGAGAGGGAGAAGTCAGAAGAGAAGAAAATGAGGAGAGGAGGTGAGGAGAACTATTTACTTAATTATTCAAGAGCCTAGTACTGTGTGAATCACGCATGGAAGAACCACAAAAAAGTTCATTGCAGTTTCCCACAAATACAAGTAATACACAAACACCATGCTTGCAATACAGGGGGATGGGGTGGGTCTTTCAGGTCTGGCATTCTGAAAAGATCCAAATACTATTTTACAACATTGCGTATTATGCAGTAACATACAATTTGTTACTAGAATCAGGAAGAATTTCTGGCAAGGCCAATGCATGGATCCGCAAGATTAATTTCTGGCTGAAGCTAGTTTTCTCCTCTACAGGTCTGGCTCCAATGACCTTGTCTTCTTTTGGGCATAACAGCTAAAGTTAAAGTCACCATCCAGCAAGAGCAGGAAGGGTACTAGGAGTGAACTCACGATTTTGGATTTTTTCATACAATGTCCTTCCATTAGAGAATACAAGCACTTGTACTTGCAAATTACTTGGCAAACCTATTTCCAAATTGAGGATAGCATTTCCAGTAGCTAAACTCAATGTTCTGCCATCCGCAGGTCCTTATCAAAAGCAGGTATGTCTTTGCAAAGCTGGGCCACTGGAAACTGCTTTTTATTGATATATCAAATTAACTTTTCTTATACCAAGGTAATTTCTGCAGGACACTGTCATAGTGCTATTACCCCACATTCAACATATGGTGGAATTCTGAGATTTGTAGTTTACTGAGGCCCAAGAGCTCTCTGGCTGGGAATTCTGAATGCCCCTCCCTAAACTGCAAACCCCAGGATTCCACAGGATGTTGAAAGTGGAATCATCGCACTGTAACAGTGTACTGCGGAAATGACCCAATTTTACTTAAAATTTCTGGCAGAGCCTTTTTTCACCGCAACTTCTATCGGATCCGAACCCCAAGGTTACAGTTAGAACGACTAGCTTTTGTGCAGCTGCTATCGTAGATCATTGACGGAACACAATTCATGGACAACAAGAAATCGTAATATTCCTTATGGTGTTGACACTTCTCTGCACGCGCCTTTGGCAGAAAAAGCGGCTTCCACGGCTGAGGCACTGCAGGCCCGCTCACAAGCAAGCCTCGGTTGTTATCAGTTCAAGGGCTCCCTTTTCGCAGCACAGAAACCAGGCAGTCCAGCGACCTGTTTCCGCCCTTTCGCTGCAACTCCGGTACTTCGAGGGTGCTTCTCTCTCCCTGAAGCAGAGCGGCCTCTGCGACTACAACTCCGGAACCAAAATACTCGTGGCTGTGTTTTCTGGCCGATTGTTTTTGAGGGCGGACCGCCCGGCCAGCGGGCTCGCGCGGCGGAGCGGCGGCGATTGACGCAGCTTCCAAGGAAGCCCGCGATGGAGGCGGCGGCGGCGGTGAGGGTGGCCGCGGGCGGTTGCGGGAGGCGGCAGCTTTGAGAGCCAAGGAGAGGGGGGAAAGAAAGGTGCAAGGAGCTGGCAGAAGAACTTTTGGGAGCGAAGAAGCGCTCCCTCGACGTATTAGAAGGGATGCAGAAAGCACATGGGGAGGAAACGGAGAGAGAGTCGTTTGAACAGGGTGGCAGGGTTTGCTTTAACTTTCCCATCTCTCTTTGGGCCTTTCTGCACTACACTGCTATAGTGCTATTATTCCACTTTCAACATCCTGTGGAATTCAGGAGTTTGCAGTTCACTGAGGCCAGAGAGTTCTCTGGCTGAGAATTGTAAATGCCCCTCCCCAAACTGCAAACCCCAGGATTCCGTAGGATATTGACAGTGGAATAATTAGGACTATAACAGTGCAGTGTGGAAATGGCCTTAGTCCTTTGGCCCATGTCGAGCTTCCTAACTTAGGGCCTTTCTGCAGATTCAGATTCCACAAGTGCCCTCTCTATGGCCATTTCCGCACTAGACCATTATAGTGCCTTGAGGCCCCTCTCTGGCTAACCCCCGGATTCCATAGGGTGTTGAAAGTGGAATAATAGCAGTATAACAGTGTAGGGCAGAAATTCATTTGCAGTCCTCTTGTGTACTAAACAGTACCAACAGCAGCATTTCAACAGTTTAAACACACTTTTTTTCCCTTCTCTGGTGAGGAAGCTCTACCTGTTGGATGTTGTTCTCGACATGCATTCGTTTAAAAAGTTCAGGATGACGGGGTAGTTTGAGAGGGTTGGGTGTTGGATTTAGGGTTGCCAGTTGTCCTTATGATAAAGGATGTCCCTTTTTTTTAAAGGCCAAAAATCTTGTCCCTGTTAGGTCTGGTAGGTGGTAAGAGATAAGCCTTATTTGAGGGCTGCCATGTGTATCCTTTTATATGGGCCGAATGGGAAATGCAGTATTGTAGAGTTTGGGCATTTTGAGAAAAGATGAAGTTGCAGGAGCATGTCTGAAGGTAGTTATACAGGTAGTTATCATGTGATTAAAACGGAGTCAAGACTGTTGGTGCATGCCAAAAAAAGAAACCAAGTGTGGATTGTTATAAAGACAGAAAATTGTCAAGGCAGTGTATGAATTTTGACTATCCCTCGTTAATATTTTGAAAGCCTGTCAACCATAGTTGTGTAAGAAAGTCATTTCTATGGGTGTCCAACTCATCATGCACGGCTGTATTCATGTGCAACACTTAAGTATAAAATTTAAATGAAGAAATCCTACTAAAGTGCTGAATCTAATTAGTTGAACTGTTTTATGGTCTCACATGTTGTTTACAAAGACTTAAGCCCCACTTTGCTCCACAGAATGTGCTTCATGCTATTTTGCATAGTATTTTGGTGCAGTTCAAGGCATACTTACTTGGAGATCCCGATGAACATAGTACATCTTACGTCTCAGTAAACACACCGTGATTTCTGTATACTGCTTAAAGGAGATGTAGCGTGCAGTTGATTCATTTTTGCCAAATAAGACTCTTTTTGGAATCTTATTGCTATGACAATTTATAACACCTTTTGAAAAGTGTAGACTATAGATATTTACATTAAAATGGTTTTATTGTTATTTTTAGAGTGACTGTAATGAACCTTGTGTACAATGTCATGCTGTCAACTGGGGTATTACAGATGAAGGCAAATTTTATTGCAGATCTTGCCACACTGTCACAGATGTAAGTAACAATCTTTGCCGTCATTCCTTTTCCCACTCCTAAACTGTTAACTTTAATTTAAAATTAAATCATAAGCATTGTGTGGGTTCTTTCTTCATGATCTGCCTCTGACTACTCTCAGAGGACTCATTAATGTCCCAGAATATGGATGTATATCACTGTCCAAAAATCCATCCAGGAGTTTAGGAACTCAGAAGAGTATTGTTACACTGTGTAGGATCTACATTCAAGTCAGATCTTTGCATAAAGGCCTGTTTCTTCCCAAAGATATCTTTGGTGCGTACTTTTGCAGCATTTGCTGCTTCCCCGTCACATTCACATTTCGTGTGTGTGTGTGTGTGTGTGTGTGTGTGTGTGTTAAAAGTCTGCATTTTCATGTTTAAAGGAGACTGTACAAGTCTCTGGATGACAATGCAGTGATTATTAGATGCCAGCTTAGGTTTGTTGAGAACAAATCCTGCTAGACCCAGCCTTGTATCTAAACTAGTGAGTCACTAGTTTAGTAGATGGTGGGAATGCTGTGGATATCATTTATCTGGATTTCAACAGAATATTTTATAAAGTCTCCCATGATATTGTGATTAATGAACTGACTAAGTATGGAATACAGTTGGTTCTCTACATTTGCTGGGGTTAGGGGCGCAGGACCCTTGCAAAAATGGAAAAATCACTAATATTAAAAATGTGTATGTGTCTGTGGGAAGGGGGCCATGACATGATAGGGAGAATGAGCACCCAGGGTCCAAATCAGGTCAGGGAGAGGAGTGGGAAAGGGGGTGTATTGGTGTGGTGGCCCTATATGTTCTCTTTCATATCCATCTCCTTCCTTGGGTGTGGGGGGACTGAGAGAGGGCTTGTGGTGCTGAGAAACTGGGCTGTGAGCCATCTTGATCTGCGCAGGCAGTAGCTGGTAGAGGAGGAAGTCATCCTGGGGCAGGTTTTTAATGGGCTGCACAGCCTGATTAGAGCTGCTGAGAGGGAAGGTTCCCCCAGAAAAGAAGTGCCTGATTGGAAGGAAGTCTCAAGTGGAGTTCTGCAGGGTTCTGTCCTGGGGCTGATGCTCTTCAATATTTTTATCAATGATTTTGATGATGAGATAGAAGGAATCCTTATCAGATTTGTGGATGATAAAAAAAACTAGGAGCCATTGCAAACACATTGGAAGATAGGAACAAAATTCAAAAGGACCTTGATAAACTAGAAAACTGGACTGAAATTAATGTAATGAAATTCAGCAGAGAAAAATGCAAAATTCTAAATTTAGGCCATGAAAATCAAATGCACTGGTATAAGATAGGGAATACTTTGCTCAGCAGTACTACATGTGAAAAAGACATTGGGATTATTGCTGATCATAAATTGCACATGAGCCAGTGGTACGATGCTGTGGCAAAGAAAGCAAATGCTGTCTTAGCCTGCATTAACAGAAGCATAATCTCCAAGTCAAGGGAAGTAATAGTCTCCCTATATTCTGTGCTAGTCAGTCTTCATCTAGAGTATTGTGTTCATTTCTGGGTGCTTCATTTTGAAAAGGGTAAAGACAGATTCGAGCAAATTCAGAGAAGGGCAATGAGGGTAATGAGAAGTATGGAGAACAAAATATACGACAGGTTGAAGGAGCTAGGCATGTTCATCTTGGTGAAGAGAAGACTGAGAGGTGGCATGATCACACTCTTTAAATACCTCAAGGACTGTAACAAAAAGCAGTGTGCAGGGTTGTTCTCTGCTGCTTCAGAGCATAGAATTAGGGCTAATGGTTTTAAATTATGGGTAGGTATATTTTGATTCAACATCAGAAGGACCTTCTTGGCAGTGAGAATGGTTTGATAATGGAACCTATCACCTATAGAGATGATGGAGTCTCTTTCTCTGAATGTCTTTGAAAATAGGCTATCCCTGCTGGGGGTGCTCTGTCTGGAGATCTTGCACTGAGCAGAGGGCTGGACCTGATGGTCCTTAGGGTAATTCAACGCTGTAATTGTGTAAGAATTCTACTCCTGGAAGCCTATTGGAAACACAGTTTTCCTTTAAATCATTGGTTCTCAACCTTCCTAATGCCGCAACCCTTTAATACAATTCCTCATGTTGTGGTGATCCCCAACCATAAAATTATTTTCATTGCTACTTCATAACTGTAATTTTGCTACTGTTATGAATCGTAATGTAAATATCTGATATCTAGTCCACCATAAATGATATAAAGTTTGAAGATTTGGTTTCACTGCATTCAGACTGAATTAAATCCAAAAATAAATCTGGCATGGGAATAACACTAGATTTTGTAGGCTTATTCCTTACAATTGATGCAACATTCTTGTTTTTATCAATATCTGAAGTGGCACTCTCCAGACTGTCCAGTCCCAGAGTTACCAACACCTTTTGCAGCAAATTTTTAAAAGAATCTGAGGAAAATAATCTCACTTTATTATCATCTTCTGCATCCTCCTCCTTGGAAATAGAACCATCTGATTTAGAGTCCTTATCCCCATGAGTACCTGCCAAATCTGGTTCCTCATCACTTTCAGATTCAGTGTTGATTTGTTCAGAGCGTGACAAAGCAGATTCCTCAACTCTGGTCACTTTGGACCTACAGGTAGACTTTTTTGGTAAACACACACCAGCATCATTTGATTCAGCTTGAATAACTTTTGTATCACCAGGAAAATCACGTGAAAATGGAGGATTCATGGAAGTAGTTTGTTGACTGCTTAATAATGACATTACATTCAAATTCAATGAATTGTCCAACTTGCAATACGTTTTTTAAACTTGTTATGTATTTTGTGAAATCATTTCACTAATACTGTTTACCTATTAACATGCACCTCCATTTCTTCAGCAATCATTTGTCTTATCACCTCCCTACTACACTCAGACACATTCCCCTGGGAAGACACTGAGGACGTAGGAGGTCCAAATCTTACCTCTTTACGCTCCACAGGCATTGCAGTTTGACTCCTAGTGAATAAGGGCACCACACACAATGCTAAATGGCCCTGCGCTGCTGTGTTCGCTCATAAAGAAGGGCCAGGAACTGCTGACTGAGAGGCGACCGTTCCTCCTGGCAGAGCCTGCTCGCGTGCTTGAGTGTGGTTGGTTGTGTTGCTGGCGAGCTTGGATTGGTCAGGAGAGCTCCTTCCTCTCATAGCCCCCTCCCTTGCTTTCTGAACGCCTCTTTTCAACATGGCGACCGGAAGTTAAAGGAGCGGTTGGGAGCCCTTCCCCGCCCTTAACAGACTTAACTGCATTACCAGGTAATTCTCCTTTCACCTTCTTTTTAATTCTTGCCTTCTCAGACTTCCTTATACTAGATGTTTTTAGCTTTGTTTGAGCCTCGGAGTGGCTGGTTGGAGATTGCCCTTCCAGCTCACTCTCGCTCGATGCCAAGAAAATGTCTTTTAGTGAGTTACTTCACAGGGGGCAGGAGGACGCGGGTGCGTGGCTTGCGCTTGCGCACCACCGCCAGGAGGGAATGGAACCTAAGACCATCAGAAATATGTATTTTCTGATGGTCTTAGGCGACCCCTGTGAAAGGGCTGTTCGACCCCCAAAGGGGTCGCGACCACAGATTGAGAATCGCTGCTTTAAATAATGATGCTAATTAAAATGACAATGATGAAGATGTTGAACTATTTCTGCTCCACTCTATATTACAAGAATTCTTTCCTTGCCTCCTTTTAAAGAAATGTGAGGGTTTGTTTACTTTGCCTTGTGACTGAATTCAGGAGGGGGGAATGCTGTAAATAGACTAAAGAGCTCTCAGCGTTTTTGTGTTTGTTAATCTTGTTTTCAAAATTGTCTTTCAGAGGACTCAGGAAGTTACAACTGGTGATTTTGTGTTAAATGCTAGGGCACAGTCTATCTGTAGAGGATTAAAAAGGAGGAAGAAGTTTGGTAAGTATTTTCCTCAACTGACTGTTAAATAAATAAATAGATAGATAGATAAATAATGGAACATATAGCTGTCATTTCATATATGTCTCAAGCAGAACAACCCTATCAAGTCACCTTTTCGAATGGGCTTTGCTCATTATCGCTGGTTCTTTTAGGTAGGCAGGCTATGTATTTTGTAGGGCAAAGGAATGTAAAAGCTTTGAGAATCTTCACTTCAGTTTTAAAAAAGAGAGTTTCTAGTCCTAATGGCTTCAGAGAGAAACTTGAAACAAAATGAAGAAAAATGGCAACAGTTCTTGGAATGAAAACGCTTTTTTAAAGGATTCTGTCTTTATGGTGCTTTTCTGTAGCTATTGTTGGCTGTCAATATCTATCTTTTAAGAACTGGGTGACTCTCCATAGTTGAGGGGAATAGCCTCAAGAATTGCAGTGCTGGCCAAGAAATCAGGGAACTGTTTGACAAGTATGAAGATAATTAGAAATAATAGTCTGAGTGTTTATAAATGTATAAATATGATAAAATACATTTAGATAAGATAGCTAACCCATTCCTTTTCGATTGTGCATGAGAGATCTGAAATCTGGCCTTTTTCTGCCTTTGCTTTGCGGGAAGAACAGAATGGGAATATTCCCAGTCTCTGTTAATCGCTTTCAACTTTTGCCACTTTATAGTTTACAAAGTGCTTTGCCGTTCTTTCTTTGCTTACTCTTCCAAGAATATTGTCACCTGGTTAAAATTAGACTTGCCATAGCGTTGTGCTTGGAATTGTGTGGCCTTCCAGATGTTGTTGGAGTCAGTTCCCATCAGACCTAGCCAGCATAGCCTAGTGGTGAGGAATGCTGGGAGTTCTGAGTCCGCAACATTTGAAGTGCTGCATGATTCCCATCCATGCCCCAACCCATCAAATGGCCCTTTCTTTGACATTGAAAGTGAGCACTTCATGCACACATGTGTTATATTTAAAGACACAAGAAGAATGGTTTACATCCAAAGCAGTGATGTAGCTATCTCTCTATAATATATCTATATAATTTCAATGAATGTGCCATTATAGTATTAACATTCCCAAAATAGCAAACAGTGTTGAAGGAAGTCCTTTGTGCTGGATGGGGAAAGGTTATACTTTCATGCTGTGATGATGTTGATGTGCTGCAACTGACTGTACTTCCAAACCTCCCAACGAGTTTGTTGGATGTCAGACATTGTCACACTATACTGCTATGAGATAAGCTTTATTGGTGATCAGTGATGCAGTGGATGGTATACAGCAGAGAAGAATTCCAACCCGTTTCCTGATGGGATATAGCATCTTGTCACATCCAGTGGTAGAACAGGGCTTCTAAACAACTAACTCTATCCAGACTATCCCCAGCCAGTGATCAGATTCCCCATTGCTGACTAAATAGGGTCGCAAAACTGCTGTGCATCTCCCTTAGAGCAAGGCCAATGGGAGATGGACTCCTATGAGTTATCTAGTGCAGAAGCAAGCAAAGAAAAAGTGTGCAGGTGTGACCTACTTGACTCCTTGCATAGCTATGAGAACTGTGCAAGCCATTTAGCAGTAGAAAAAAATTCATTTCCCCTTTTTAATAACACTGGACAGATGTTAATGTTTACCCATGATTCTAACAAGGACTCTGAAACCCATCTGCCTGGTGGAGAGAGGCAGCTCACTACATGATGGTAGTCTGTGTTCTCAATTTGTTGTCGTGTGGTTTCAGGTTGTTTCTGACATATACCCACTGTTTCAGGTGGTTTTATCACCACAAAAACTGAATGGGAACTCCAGCTGATAAGGAGTTCCAGTGAAGGCATTTGGTTTGTGCAAGGAACTGGTTTAGCAGGAATTGATGAGGTAGTAGTCTATTATCTGACAAACCACATTCTGTCACTGTAGTGAAAGACTTCCCTGGAGATAGGACTGTAGCAGAGCTCATTGGATAGGGCTGTCACATAAAGGAAAATTCTTTGGATGAGCCTATTCCTTTTTTATTGAGGTAGACACTAACTGATTAACAGTGCAGTTATATTCATATTAACTGGGAAGTAAGTCACACTTGGTTCAGCATATATTGCTTTCTGTGCTTGGAAATGCACTCTAGTAATTCTGATTTTCAGCAAGGCAAACTTAAGCTATAAACTGTAGCATTCCATTTTCCACATATTTCTTTTTTAGAGAAAGGCTGGGAGTGGTACATCTGCGAAGGCTTTCAATATGTACTCCAGAATCAAGCTGAAGCTTTGAAATCCTTAGGAGTTTCTTCACGGATAAAGGTACACTGTGTCGTACAATGCCTTCCTTGGTTTAGAATTATGAGGGCAAAGAGCTGCAAGCCTCTAGTTTGTGCAGTTACATACTTATGCTCTGGTAACAAAGAGGGATGTAGAAGCACCTCAAACAGTGGTCTATGTTAACTGTGGCATGTTGAAATAATCTAGATTCAAACTATTGTGTAGTTTGTTTGTTCCCATAGTGAAGGATATCTACAGTTTAGGATTTTAATGCAGTGCTGAGTTGTGAACAGAAAGCTGATGATCTTGATCTTTTTCATTCTGAGTTCATTCTTGCTTTTGAGATGGAAATGTCTTTGGTTGCCTTGGTGGGTGGCTATGTTAAGAACAGGGATGGGAGTGTGTCTGTTGTTAGCGCTTCGGGATCTCTCAGAAGCATTAAATACATCAGTCATGGTGTCTCTTGGGGGCTTTTAGCATATATGAGACTTGGAGTAAACATTCTGTAATGCTTCCAGTCTCATTTGGTTCTGTTTTATTTTTATGACACCTCAAGCACTTAATCAATGAGTGATCATAAACTTGCTAAAGTATTGATTGGGTGGAAAGACCTTAGAAGAAATCACAAGCCTCCTAAAAAAATGAGAACACAGGGAGTCAGCTTGGAAGCACCCACCAAGAAGGCTCTCTGCCATATCCTCATTACATATGCCTGTCGTGGTGGGGGGCTGAGAGAAAACCTTTCATCACCAATTTTAAAGCTCAGGCAGGCTCATATAGGATGATATGGTTATACTAGCTTAGATCCAGAGATCTTTTCTGCTTATGGAAAAACATTTCTGCTTGTACAAGACAGCTCCAGCATGGCAGAGGGTTGGACAGTGGCCTTTGTTCTCTCTTCTAGCTTTATGATTCTATGACTCTATGAGCTCACAGATTTTTTTCCCCAATCTTTCTACAGCCTCTTGTCTCCCATCCATCCCATCCCAGAAGAGCAGCTTTGGGTTGTGTGCATGTAGAAAGTTACAAACGTAATACAAACCAGGAAATCCCAAGTGCACAAATGTAGTTCTACTTGCCTAGCTCCCCTCCCACCATAGTTTTACTCCAGCCACCATACAGTTGAATATGTTATTTATATATAATGTATTCATAGTGATTCACATAGATTATCTTGGTAATCTTTTAAACAGCCCTGTAGAGTAGACTATCATTACTGTTCCCCACTCTTGAAGAGAGAGTGGCTTGCTGGTAGTTGCTTAGCAAGCTCACAGATTCTCTTTTAAGCATACATTTTTGCTTTGTGAGTGGCAGTTCGTCTTCATGAGGCTCTTGCCTATAGAAGAGCTGCTTGGGTATTTATAGTGGTTTGCCTGTTTTTTCTATAACCAGCTATAAAATGCGGAAGGCCTGCATTTTTGTCTTTTTGCTTTCTTTTGTCTTTAATCTGTGAAGATGCTAAATTCTTAAGTTAACCCTTCTTGCTAACAGAATCAGTTCTGCCAATGGAATGAAAAAGGGCTTGAGGGCCCTTCCCACAGAAACTCTCTGCCATTTCTGTACCCAAGACTGGGGAGCTGTGTGGGAAGCTGATGTGGGGAGCAGAGGAAGAGGAAGACCTATTCTTGGATTGAAGTCCACTTGTGCAATGTTGAGTTTCGTATTTTCTGAAAGGGAAGATAGCATCGCTGTAGTCTAGTCACTGTCTAGTCATGTCATTCTTTTTGCCCTCTTTTCACACGCATTTTTCTCTGTGTCTTACCTTACATGTAATTATTTTAAGTAGTGAAAACAAATACTGGCCTTGGTGTTTCAGATGAGGTTGATTGTAGTGCCCTACATACATGGTATGTGCAGTATTGGAAGGTGTGTTGATTCTTGGCATGTAGTCATTGTAAGGATGTGTGGCAAGCTGTGAAATTCCACACCTGACTTGTAGTGAAGTATCCTGAGTCGGTCTCTGTGTATACCATGGCATAGCACTAAAGCATCTTTGATATACCCATTCCTACTGTCAGGACCACATTGCTCTCCTCATGGTACAGTGCTGGTATGGTAGACTGATATGGTATGTGCATTGCCTTACTTCCAGTTAGCCAAATTAGGAGAGGGCATGCTTCTTTGCTTGACTGGCTTTTTCATAAGTATGTGAACTTGTGTTCCAAGATCATTTTTTTGTGCTGTTGTGTGCCTTCATTTCTGACTTAGGGTAATGCTAAGGCAAACCTGTCATGCGGTTTTCTTGGCAAGATGTGTTTAAAGGTTTGCCTTTGCCTTCGTCTGAGGCCATTTCTGCATTATACTCTCACAGTGCGATTATTCCACTTTCAACTAGGATTACCAAGATAATCTGTGTGAATCACTATGAATACATTTGTATATAAATAACATATTCAACTGTATGGTGGCTGGACTAAAACTATGGTGGGAGGGGAGCTAGGCAAGTAGAACTACATTTGTGCACTTGGGATTTCCTGGTTTGTATTATGTTTGTAACTTTCTACATGCACACAACCCAAAGCTGCTCTTCTGGGATGGGATGGATGGGAGACAAGAGGCTGTAGAAGGATTGGGGAAAAAAGTCTGTGAGCTCATAGAGTCATAGAATCATAAAGCTAGAAGAGAGAAGAAAGGCCACTGAGTCCAACCCCCTGCCATGCTGGAGCTGTCTTGTACAAGCAGAAATGTTTTTCCATAAGCAGAAAAGATCTCTGGATCTGAGCTAGTATAACCATATCATCCTATATGAGCCTGCCTGAGCTTTAAAATTGGTGATGAAAGGTTTTCTCTGAGCCCCACCACCACGTCCTGAAACTGCAAACCCCAGGATTCCATAGGATGTTGAAAGTGGAATAATCGCGCTATAAGAGTCCAGTGTGGAAATGGCCTGAGACTGAAGGAATGTGACTTGTCCAAGGCCACTCAGTGGGTTTCTGTGAACCCTGGTCTTCAGAGTCGTAGCCCAACTCTCATACTATGCTGGCTTTCTTAATCATATGTTTATAATTTGTTCATATTCATATTGATTTAATATGCAGTAATATTTCAGTCAATATGCAGTAAATTCTGTTTTTCATATAATTTTTGAAAAAAGCTTGTGCCTGTAAGTAAATGTTCAGAATCTAGGTTTATATAATCCGCATACCAGAAGTCTAAAGGTTAATGAATGAAATGTATCCATTAAACCTGTTAATCAGAAAACCATAACAGAGTTCCTAAAATGTGTGTACATGTGAAATAAATACCCAAATAAAAATATTTGGCTAAATAACTTATTTGTTCTTCTCAGGATGAAGTTCTTTATAATCTATGGCAAAGATACCTTCAGAAGAGCAAACCGGCTTATAGGCCTGCCAGTAGTGGTACTCATGATATTTTATCAGTAAGTGCTTTCACAACTGATGAATCATCACCTTTTCTACATTGGCAGGGCCCAAGAGCACTGATACGAGGAATGGGCAGCTGTTGCTGGCTAGGGCCTCCCTATTTGTTTTGAAAATATTTTTGCTCCCCAATTTCTCTCAGGCAAACTAGTGGACATGGAGCAAAAGTTTCAAAAACCTTATGGGTTCTGGGAAGCCCCTGGGACCACAAAGGTGTCCGTGGAGGTTACATACATCCCGCAGACTTCAGGCCTTTCCACACTACACAGTGCTTACAGTGCTATTATTCCACTTCCTGTCGAATTCTGGGGTTTGTAGTTTGCTGAGGCCAAAGAGCTCTCTGGTTGAGAATTCTAAATGCCCCTCACTCAACTGCAAACCCCAGGATGCCATAGGTTGTTGAAAGTGGAATAATAGTACTATAACAGTATAGCGTGGAAAGGCTTTTCACCTTCCCCACCATTGCTATGTAAATAAGCATTGACATTGTGGCAGCACTCAAAATCTGTGAAGATGAGCTTGTTACACTGGGCCTCTCAATTTCTGCGTATACTGTTTTTCTAAAGATGCCTTTGTTTTCATTCACAAAGATAAAGGGATGGTATAGCATGTCTCTGTTTTCAAAGTGATACCTGTATCAGTCTTCTGTAGCAAAAAAAAATCCCAGTGTGTCTCATGTCATCTTAAAAATGTAACAATTGCTGTAAAGCACTTTTTGTTAGATGCAACTGATGAAGTGAGATTTCGCTCATGAAAGCTCATGTATGTCATAATGAAATGATATAATCTTTTTTTAAAAAAAAATACTGATTTTTAAAAAAGATTGACATGAAAAAAGTAGAATAACAAAATAAATAAATTGACAATTATTACATAGAACATGGGTTATATTTTGACAGTCTTGAAATGCAAGGTAAATACCTTTGTAATAAATTGTTCTATCGGGTTAATCTTTTCTAAATGGACCCATAGCTCAGTGGAATATGGCAGACCCCATAAGTTAGCTCTAGCATTTAAAACTTCCAATAGATGTTGGTTATAACTCTCTTTCTGTCATGCTTTTTGATAGTAAGTAGCTTAGTTTCTAAAGTATGTTTTGAGGCATTAAATCCAGCAGATGGAGCCAAATTCAAAAAATGTATTCTGAAGATGTCAGCAAAAGTGCCAAATATGTTATGCTTGGCAGCTGAGTTCAAACACAATTTTCTAGCCTTATGCAAAGCATTGGAGTTCACTTTTGCATTGCATGCACGCTCTGCCTATATAGAAAGTAGCATCTGATCTGGACCACTGTTGGGTTGGTCTGAACCCAAGTGTCCACCATCCAGTCTTTTAACTCAGATTGGGCTGAGAGGGGTAGCAGCCTCATGGTAAACCTCCTTTTACATCAACCTCAGTGAGAGGAGGCAGAAAGAAACCGTACTTAAGTTGTGCTGTCGCTATCTGATCAATCTTGGTGATTTAAGCACAAGGCTGTGCATAGTTGTTTGTCCTTCTCACTGTTTGAGAATGTTAAGATTGGCTGAAACTCCCTCCAAAATTATAACCCTGAAGAAGGCAGATTTCACTTACCTTGATTGATCTTTTGACATGAGAGCTAATTGAGGCAGGAATAGATCTGATTCATGTGATTGATATTGGATTGCTTAAACTACACTGTTCTCTCCTTTCTTCAGTGCATGATTCCTAATTCCTGAGTATTTATACTGTTAAATGTTTTCCTTGGCAAATTAACATTAAGAGATAACACTAGCTTTTTACAAAGCAAACTGCTTTTGAAAATACAGCCTTAAGATGTGGATTCACAATCTGCAACTAGAGTCTTGTACCATTGTTTTTATGTATTTTCATACAGAGCACAGATACTGAAGCAGAGAGCGAACTAGAAATTCCTGGCTTGATTTCTTCTGCAAGTGATACAGATATAGGTGGTGCATCTAGCTTTACAGCTGCTTCTTCTGAAAGCAAGACATCAGGTAAAACAGAATACTTCTTAGGAAACTGTATTTTCTAAAAATATAATTAATATAGATAGGAAAAACTTTAAGCCCTGGTTGTTGGGTGATTCCAAAGCATATCTGGCTAATAGAAATCTTAGAAAATATTGACTTTAATCATAGCAATTTAAAACAAAATTCCAGCCTTCTTGGCCCTATTAAAAGTGTTGAAACCATGTTAGTTTGTGTATCCTTAGCAGCATGTCCAACTGCAGAAACTGTAATATCATTGATTGGGGCTGAATAGGTAACTGTCATTGGGAAAATTAAACCTTATGGAGGGGTGGTTTATGGTGCCTGATGACATCTTATACTTCTTTTGTGGAAGGGGTGAAAAAGTTTAGTAATTTTAATAAGGCTTTTTTTTCACTTTGCATTGTTAAATTATTCCATTTTCCTACATATTGTTAATCAGTAGAATTAACAAATGGTGTTTAATGAGGTGCATCTATAGGAACTGTTCTGTGTTTCTGATGTAAGTAGGGAGGGAAGGAGTGTGGTCTCCCTTGCTTCTGCTGTGTGTTTTGAATAAATTATTCACAGAACAACATATGTCCTAAAAATGGGCTTATGCTGTTACATAGTAATGGGGGAGAAGTTAAATCTAATTGTCTGAACTTCTGAGCTGCAGTTTTTCACCATATTGCTCATAGCTAATGAATGGTCACTTCATATCCATTTTTGTCATAATTAGGCCTTGTGGGATGGTGGAGGTTTTTAGCTATTTATTTACCCTGACTGTTCTCCAAGCTACCAGGTTGAAACCCTCTATTTGGTGCAGCATGTAGACATTGTTTGGGAAGCCTATTAAATTTGTAAGTTGTTATGACATGTCTTAAATTGTATGTTATGTTACATTTAGTGCTGACAGTCTTATATGCCCTGCATAATCTAGAACAAATAAAATGAAAAGCTGCTGTGTTAACATGATGACTACAAATAGAACACAGGGATTATTGTGAATCAGCCTGAATCTGGAGTTAGCAATAGAGTTTCTGTCATCGTGATCTTGAGGCACAGTCTGTACATGAAAAAGGCAAAACTAATGACTGACAGGATTAACTAAGTTTCATACTCCTTGCTCAGTGACTCATATATGTGCTGTAGTCATTCAAAACAGCTCTTGTCCTTCCATCTAAACTTTTAGAACTTCTGCACTACTAGAGGGTGTTTTCTTAGCAACTGTTCTTGGTCACTTCATCTAGAGCAGTGGTTTTTAACCTGGGGTCTGGGGACCCCCAAGGATCCATGATGTCCTCACAGAGGGTCTGCAAAAGGCTCAAAGGATGCTCAGCCCCTCTCTTCCCAACAACGAGTGGCAAGTTGGCTACCATCTGCATTGAGGATCCCACTCAGAGTGGGGCCAAATAAGAGGTAGTGGCGCTGCTGCAACAGATGACACACCTGACAAGACACTGAAAGTTGGAGCGAGGGGTCACTGTTGGCAAAATAAACTGCCACTTGATTTAGGTGAAAGTACACACACTTATGAATGGAAATGAAGAGACGTCCTTGAGATCTTTTACAAAGGAGTTACTCTACCCCCCCGTTTTGCTTTCACTCCCCCATGCCCTTTTCCTTCCCTCCCTATTTTGCCCATCTCAGTCTCCTCTCCTCCTGCGGAAGAAGGCAAAAAGAAGAAGAAGAAGCCAACGGAGGTGTTTGAGTGTTTCCTGATAGACTGGGTGGCTGGAAAGGAGGGATATGGGGACGTCCAGTGGCAGTGTTGCAAAAATTGATTGAGGTTTCACTAAACTTGTGAAACCCCAGCGACCCGTGAGATTGGGAGCCTACCAGAGAAACACCATTGCGGGATGAGTTGCCCCCTTGGTAAAGGGGACTCAGAGGGACTTGTTGGGGACCTGATGCCAGCAGTCAGTGCCCAGGAGAAAGTGGAGAAGAGGAGTCCTGATTGCGAATGGTGCTGAGGGGGTCGTGGAGTCACCATTACCTTGCTGAGGTGCTTATTTCAACTTAGTGTCACCACCACCTTTTTAAAACTTCTGTGTTAAAATCTGTGTTAACAAACGCTCTTTCTCTGTTGATTAAGACTGTTCTTCACCATATCTCTTCGTAACGTTATATCAAGTAACTTTAGATCAACGTGATCTGTGCGACTGGAGATCGACAAGGGCTGAGCTGCTCTGACTTACCCAGACTATCATTATTGAGGATAGTGAAAAAGCCTTACATAATAAATTAAAATTACAAGCAGTTAATCAGTGCTATCTGGAACTCTTAGAAGTAGTTAAACATTGATGCTAGATTGCTACATTGTATTTACATTCTTTTGGACTGTGCTTTCCTTTCGAAAGGAAAAAAAACTTGGGAAACAGACAGGGCAAGGCTGCAGCATGAGCAGAGCTGTAGAAGGGAGAACATGGAGGCAGAAAGCAACTGAAATGGCAGAAAGAAGTGGCTGGAAGAAAGGCTAGAAGAAGTATTTGGAAGACACTCAATGATCTTCAGAAGATAACATATTGAAGAAGAGGAAAACGTGGAGTTTTTGTGGGTGTTTACTCCCCCTCTTTCTGGTTTCTGTTTTTTTTTCTTCATTGTATTTAATTCTATTATTTCATAAGTATTCAGATCTGTAAAAATTGGTGGAGAAGTATAGAAGAGGTACTTTTTTTGTAATTGCTGAAATGAAAGCATCATTGAAGTAATAGGATTTATAATTGAAGTATACTTTAAATGTAATAGGTTCGGATGGATGTGAAGTATATTTTAAATGTAATAGAATTTTTTTTAACTGTTGGTTAGCAAGATTGTTTAGTAGATTGTAAATAATTTTGTCTTTTATTACTGTGATAGTGTGATACATGATTCTTTGTCTTCTGAGGTCATAAGGTAATGAATTCTGTGATTCTTTCCTGCAGAGTGGTGCAGTGTCCAGCTGGGTAAAATTAACTCAAGGTTGCTATACTGCTTTTTGATAAGCCTGAAGCCAAACTTGGTGAGATACTAGATAGTAGACCTTGAATTAAGACAGTTAAGGTAGTCATATACAGAACCTCTCAGCAAATTAATCCATGTTTTTCCTTTCTCTCCTTGTTTAAACATTAGTTTAATAGAGTGCCACTTGCTGATTAAATTAAGACACTTTACTTTGCTAATCCTCATTAACTTTAATTTGTCATAGCCATTTTACTGAATTAAGTACTTCGCTTGAAATCATTCATAATTAGTTAGCACAAATCTATTAACATAATTTCAGTCTCAGATTAAATTCAATGAGTTTATTAATTTTCAAGGGTGACTGGAATAAAAATAAATAAAACAAAAAAACTAAATATAAATTTTAAAAATATAATAAAGAATAAACAAATTGAACGACAAATAAATGAATAAGAATATTTAGATCTAGCAGGGAATTGAAGTAGAAGGGAAAGGGAAAAGAAGTATAAGAAAAGAACTAATATTTACTAAAATTAAAATAAATTTAATTCTAGATAAATAAGTTATAAATTAACATAAGTTGTCTGAAAGCATAATTTGACTGTAGAAAACAGACTGAGACAAGATGGCTTCAGGAAGTAGAAAAGCAACAACGTGGACACAGGTACAGACCTTGCTGCAAAGAAGATCATCTTTAGACATAAAGTCTCCATCAGCTGAACCTAGGATTGGAGTATTAGAGGAAATAAAAAAATTAAGAATGAAATTCAAGAGTGAAATGAAGGAATTGAAGAGTGAAATGAAGGAAACAAGGTCAGAAATTAAGACAAACTTAAGAAAAGAGTTGGAAGTATTTGGAGACAAATTAGAAAACATTTCAAAAGAACTAAAGCATGTTAAAGTAGAAGAACTGGAAGGAAAAACCTTAAACATTGACAATCATACTACATTTCTGGAAGAAAAAATCAAATGGAGAGCTCATCAATGGTAATGGACTTCAAAAATAGAAGTAAATGTATAAAGATAAGAGGTTTGGAGGAAATGCCTCAAGAAGATTTGTATTTGCACTTGATCTGTCCAGTGGCTCAGTTTATTGGATGAATCCTTGAGCAACTGGATTTGGAAGTGGATAGGATGTTCAGAATCAGTTTGCCAATAGCCAAGAGGAGGAAGGTTCCATGTGATATAGTGGTTTATTTCTTACAAGAAAGGGGGAAGGACTTGATCCTACAACAGAGCTTTACAAAAAAGTTTGTTGTTGAAGATTACAAACTGAAAACATTCAAAGATGTTCACCTGCAAATATAAAAGAAAAGAATATAGTTTTCTAACACAACACTTGAGAAGAAGAGGTGTAAGGTACAAATGGAAGAAGACGGAGGGGATTTCATTCTCCTTCAAACAGCAAAAAGTAGTAATAAACACTGTCTCAAAACCAAAAATTTTTTTGAAAAGATATAAAGACAAACTAGAACCAGATCAGAAAGTTACTTCGGGAAAAGGATCTTCACAAGTACCAGACGTTTTAGGGAAGAAGAAAGATAAAGAAGAAGACACAAAACTTGTTAAAGAGCGTAAAGAGGACAACTCAGAAGAAGAAGAAAATCAGAATCTGGGCAAGAAAGAGATCAAGAAGAAGAGACAGTCTATTTGACTCTTATTATTAGTATAAATATTAAAATATTTAATTAAAATATTGTCTTTGATTAAAATATTGTCTTTGAATGTTCGAGGCTTAAATTTCTCATAAAGCGTATCTTTTATTATCTGGAAAGTTTAAAATTGAATATAAATTTGATTGAAGAATCTTACATTAGATGTAAGGATTTAAAATATATAAGAAAAATATATAATATATATAAGACTTAGGAAAGCCTTCTCAGCATCAATAGATAAAAAGAAAAAAGGAATAACAATTTATGTAAATACCAAATATTCTTCAAAAGAGATCCATAGAGATAATCAGGGACAATATATCACTGTAAAGGTGGGAATTATGGATCTTAAATGATTAGTAGTGGCAGTATATGGCCCACTGGAAAACCACAGTAGATTCTATGAAAAACTATTTGAGAAGATAGCTGATTTAGACTACCAGGAAATTTTATTAGTTAGAGATTGGAATGGTATTCTTGACCCAAATTTAGATAGTTCTCATCAAACTATAACAAAAATAGTAAAAATCAGGGCAAACTCCCCGAATCCTTTTTTAGTTTACTAGATGACCTTTCCTTGACAGACATTGGAGACAGAAATATGGATTAGAAAAGGAATATACGTTGTTTTGGAGCACCACAAAATGTGGTCAAGAATAGATGTATTTATTGCTTCTAAATCTTTATTCAAGTATATCATAAAGATGGAAACCATACCAAAAACACTGTCTGATCATAGCCCTCTAATGTTGCAAAGTAGGAATAAAGAATTTAATTGGAAATTAGATGATAATCTGTTAAAAGATGAAAGAATAATTGGAAAAGCAAAAAATGAATTTAAGATTTTTTTAAAAAATAATCTGGACAAAGGAACTTCTATATATTCTGGGACGCTAGTAAAGTGGTAATGAGTGGGATTTTTATGCAACAGCAAGCATGATTAATAAGAGATGAGAAAGAAAAAGAATAATCTTATGGGAACTTCAGTATAAAGAAGAAGAATTTAGAAAGAGACCTAAGGATTTGAAGTTACAAAATGAAATAAAAGTCTTGAATAAACAACTACTGAAAATAGCCACCTCTGAAACTGAGAAAAAAATGAAGTTTATAAAGCAAAGATATTTTGGTAACAAAGATATTAGTTAATGTACATATTAAAGAAAAAGAAAAACGTCAAATAACTGAAATTAGAGAAAGTCAAACAATTTAATGCCAACAAAAGAAGATTAAATGTATTTTTGCTTATTATTTCCAGGATTTGTTTAAAGAGGAAAAAAGCCCAGAAAGAACAATTGTATAAAATAAATAAATATTTGGATCAAACAGAAATTCCCCCAATCACAGACCAACTGAGAGAAGATTTGAATAAACCCCTTACAAAAACTGAAATTAGTGCAATCAAGAAACTGAAATTGGAGAAAGCCCCTGCCCCAGATGGCTTTACAGCAGTATATTATAAAACATTACGAGACTTCTTGATTACTCCGTTTCAACAGTTAGTAAAGTTGAAAACCAACAGGGGGTTTCCAGTACTTGGAAAGAATCTACCATTACTTTAATACCTAAAGAGGGAAAAGACCTATTAGATAAAAAAAAATATAGGCTAATTTCTTTACTAAACATAAATTATAAAATATTTGTATCAATATTGGCAGATAGATTTTAAAAGTTTTTGCTACTGTGGATACATGAGGATCAAAATGGATTCCTATGTAGGAGATATTTAAAAATATTAGAGTAATTTTAAATATTATTGAATATTATCAAGAACATAATGAGAAAAAATTGGCACTGATATTTCTTGATGTTGAGAAGGCTTTCAACAATGTTAATGGGTTATATATGTTTGAAATCTTAAATAGAATGAGGTTAGGAGATATGTTTGTGAACTGGATAAAAGCAATTTATAGAGAACAAGAGCCCACATTAAAATAAATGGTGAAAAAACAAAACAGTTTGAAATACAGTGTGGCACAACGCAAGGCTGTCTGCTCTCACCTTTACTTTTTATAACTTGCTTTGAATTTTAAATACTAAAATAAGAAATAACTCAACAGTTCAGGGTACACATATTCAAGGAGAAAATTATAAACTAAAAGCATATGCTGATGATATAGTTATAATATCAGAAGACCCATTAAATAGTATTCAAATGGTTCTTGACACTCTCCAGGAATTTGGCGTTGTAGCAGGGTTCAAGGTTAATAAGGAAAAATCAATATTAATTACTAATAATATGTCCCAATCTCAAAAACTAGAATTGTCTGACCGCTCAGGTTTAAATTAACTAATAAAGTTAAATATACAATCACCAAAAGCAACTCTGGTCTTTTCAAGAATAGTTATAAGATAAGTGGGTGGGAATAAAGAAGGATTTGATGAGCTGGAATAGATTAGGATTGGGTAGGATAACAACAGTTAAAATGAATGTTTTACCCAGACCGTTATTTTTATTTCAAACTCTATCAATACTTTTTAATGAGCAACCCTTTAAACTATGGGAAAAGGAGATTTCTAATTTCATATGGAAGAGGAGGAAACCCAGAATTAAATGGAAATACTTAAAGGATACTAAAGAAAGTGGGGGGATGGGCTTATCTGACTTAAAACTTTTTTATGAGGCATCTTTTTTCTCATGGTTGATAAAATGTATTGAATTATCTAATTTAAGATTATTGAATTTAGAAGGATTTAATTTGTATTATGGGTGGCACACTTATCTTTGGTAGAAAAAGCATAATGTAAACCAAGAATTCTGTGATTATTTTGTAAGGAAAGCCCTTCTTAAACTCTGATTGAAATATAGATGCAAATTCTATTCCTCACTACCATCCTGGATTTCACCTCATGAGGCTTTTTATAGGTTTGAAAGGCTACAGTCGGAAAGATTGATTACTTGTAAAGATATAGCTAAAATAAATGGAAATAGTATTTATTTAAAATCAAGAGATGGATTGATTTCACAAGGTTATACATCCCATTGGCTGTTGCATCATCAATTGACAGAGAAGTGTAAGATGGATAAGAAAACAAAGGGGATATCTTTGGATGATACAGAATTTGATAAAATATTGAAACCTGGAACAAATAATTTGTTAAGTAAGATTTATAAATTAATCCTTAATATAGAACTAGAACAGGAGGTCATGAAAGATAATATGATGAAATGGGCTCAAGACTTTGGACTCTCTATGAGCTTAGATCAATGGGAGAAGTTGTGGGCTGCAAATCAGAAATTTGCAAGATGTGTTAATCTAAAAGAAAATTACTTTAAAATGTTATATAGATTGTATTTAACACCAGTTCAAATATCAAAGATGGAAAAAAATGGTAACAAAGCCAGCTGTTGGAAATGCCAAGAAAGAGGATCTTTTTTCATGTCTGATGAAAATGTAAAAGGGCAAATTATTATTGGAAACAAATTCATGATCATATTACAAAGGCATTAAAAATTTATTTCCCTATTTTACCTGAACTCTATTTATTGAATATTCTCATCAGTATACATTGAAAAAGTGCTGGAAGATTCTGTTATATATGATTTATGCAGTTAGGTTAACATGCTCAAAAATGGAAAGAATCACAGATACCAGTGGTGGATGACTGAGTATTAAAATTATATGACTTAGCAGAAATGGATAAGCTGACATTATTATTAAATAAATCTGATTGGGATTTTAAGCAAGAATGGAAAATTTTAACTCCCTTATGGGAGATCAGGTTGGGTAAATTATCAACAGCAAGCTTCGAGGAATAAGACTTCCACTGATATAGAGACATTAGCTGAATTACTGACTAAAGTGAAAAGTGTTCATAAAGATTAAAATAAAGGTTGTGTATTTTTTCAGGATTTGTGAAATACTAGATAAACTACCTACAGAGACTGGGCAAGAAGTCATAATGTTAAATATTTGTAAGGTTTTCTCTCTTTTTTCTGTAGTCTAGTACTTTTACTTTTTTTCTCCTTTCTTTTTTCTCTTTTACCTTTTTCTTTTCTTGCTCTTTCTGTTTGTTTGGGGTTTTTCTAGTTGTTTATTTCATGACTTACTTTATTTTTTTTTATATATAGTGTTTATTTTTTCTTTGATATACAGATGTATATTTGATGTGATATGTTTATTTTTAAATAATTTCATTAATCTTGCAATAAAAATTATTAAAAAAAAGAAAAGAGGGAGCGCAAGAAAAGGGCAAATGCCAGATGTCTGGACTTGTGTGTTACTGTTCAGTTCACTTCAGCCTTAAGCTGGCAGAAAGAAGCAGAAGAAAAGTCTTCCTTTCCCCTCCAGTAGCTCTCAGGGAACTGTGCCTTTACATCTCTCTTCTGTCTGAGTTTGAAGACCCTTGATGAGCAATTTTAAATAAATATTTAATGCATTTTAGGGTTTTAAATCTTGAGTTGAATCTTAGGGGCCCATGGCATCAATAGATATTTACAGGGGATCCCTGGTAAAGATAAAGTTAAGAAACATTGATCCAGAGGCAACAAAGGCAAAGTTATGCTAAATGGGCTATTAATAGTTGTAATAAGTGGATGTCTGTTTTGCATTATACAACATATGAATAGTGCATAATTAGTGGTAAATTTGGAGGAAAGCATGCAAACAAAAATAGTTCTGTTGGGACTCTGTACTGGGACTTTTGTCTTACCGACATGTCATTTTAGTTGAGCAGTGGCTACAGCTGTTATAACATTTGTTGTTTGAAATCATTCATGTTAGAGCTTAAGTGAGCATCAAAATCAGTACCACCGTAGATTAGTGACTAGAGCAGCCTTTCTCAACGTTTTTACCCTGGAAGAGCCCCTGAAATAATTTTCAAGTGTCAGGGAACCCATCCATATGATCTCTTATGGAAACCTTAGTGACTTCTTGTGGAACTCTAGGGTTCCAGAGAACTGGTGGAGAAACCCTGGACTAGAGTATTTTTAGGGCCTGAGGAGACCCAGTTTCAAATCCCATGTCAGTCATGAAGATGTGGCTTTGAGCCAGTAACTGCCTCCTAGGGCTGTTGCAAAGATAAAACGAGAGGAAACATAGCAAATATGTATGCTTCCTTGAGCTCCTTGGATATATGAGGGGATACAGTTATAATAAACAGTTCTAAAACAAATAACAATCCAAAAATGCCTCTTTGTCCTTTTTCTTCAGCATATTGCTATCTCATTTGCAAACCATTTTGCAACGACAAAGGTAGATACAGATGTATGTGGTACAGGTGTATATGTATTACATTGCAGAAACTGTTGATGTTATGATAATGATGGATACTCATGAGCTGTAGGAAAATATCCCCACCTGATTTGTCTGAAACATCAGATCTGACAGAGACCCTGAGGAGTAATAGTTGGTGATTTACAGGCCTCTTTTTGTGCTGTTGCTTCAGAAGAATGAAGGAATTATTGCTCCCTCCCCTTGTGGTTGTGTTTATATTCTACTGATTAAATTTTACCTTCATCATTTTCATATGTATGTGTATTAAGTAATCTCCTTTGCATAAAAAAACCATGTATTCTTCCTGGGTGGTCCATATTTGTTAAAGACAAGTTATTTTTTTTAACTTGGTACTTGTTTAACTTTTACAGAAGAGTTGTACTTTTAGTAAAGCTATGTATGCACTTAGTAATTGGTTTTATTCTTTAAAGATTACATCAGTTCCCTTGCCATCCTCCTGGCTATTTTGAGAAATGAAATCTTCTGTGGCAATTTAATCTACAGATCTGCTCACACACACCTTTCTGAGCTAGCTCTAATTTGTGGTTTTAGGATCTTTCTTTACCCTTTTGTTCTACATTTCCCACCTATCTAGTTTAGTGCAAATGCCTCCATTGGTTTGAACTGAGATTACAGTCAACCCTCCACCTCTGCAGGTTTGATTTTCACTGATTTCATTATTTGTGAGTTTCTCCAACCCCTGCTGTTCCCACCTCAGGCCCTAAACGGCCCTAAACATACTCTAGTCCAGAGGAACTTTCCCACTTGGTGGCTCCAACCAGGCCATGCGATCCTTTAAAAACCTACTTCTGGTCCTCCTCCACCAGCAGCTGCCTGGCCAGCTAAGGACAGCTCACAGCCTGATTTCTCAGCACCACAAACTCTTTTTTGATGTCCCCTCACACACCCAAGGAAGGAGATGGGTGAGAGAGGAAGAACAGGGCCACCACTGCAGTTCAATCCCTTTCCTTCTCCTCTTCCTGACCTGGTTTGGACCCTGGGTGTGTGTTTTGCTTACCATGCCTCAGCCCCCTTTCCACAGACACATACACACATTTTGATATTTGCAATTTTTCCGTTTTTTCCCTGCACCCCTATTCCCAGTGAATGTGGAGGGCTGTCTGTAATTAATAAGATATGAAATAAAAGACTCCAGTTCAAAAAACACAAAAGTCTTCATTCCATAAGATTTAAAGAGAATTCAGTCCTTCTGTCTTGGCTTGGCTCAGCTCCTTTAGTGTTTGCTTCTCTTCTCTGCTTTGATTGTATAACAGCTATTCTAAAGCAGGAACAGAGAAAAGTAATAGTTATATGCTTCCTAAATGCTCTCCACAGGAATATCAGCCTGGTCTGGATCAGTGGATGGTAGCTCATATTTACTAAGAAGCAAAAAAGGGGAGATGAGAATGTCCATGCCAATGACTGTGGCTTTTTGCTCTTTGGCATTGCTCTGGCTGAGAGAATCAATAACCTTATCAGATCTCTTAAGGTAAGCATAATGAGTTATCTTGGTTTTAAAGCTTACTTTCAGTTTTACATTTAACTATAGCCTTTAGTTGTTGGGGTGTGTTCTCTAAGACCTACCAGATTTTTATAAGTAGATGTACTTATTTACAATAGTAAATGACCATACTTTATCACAGAACTGTTCACTTGGTGGATTAAAATCACAAATAAAAACAACAAACAGTACAACAATATAATTAAAACTCACACCTATGTTAAAAGAAAACTTGTACTCTGCAAGTTTATGGAGTGTATTCTGGTCCAAGTCCGTCGGGTATAAAATATCTCATGTGCAGTGGAGTCTTCGTGTCTGCAGAATTGCGTGTGTTCCACTTGAACTTCCAGGACCAAAGAATAAAAAGTGGAATAAAAACAAAATCATGTAAGATACTATCAAATAAGACATACTTGTCTCATTGTGGGATATTTCTAAACCTCAGTGAATTCCATTGCCTCCTTCCATGAATGGAATTTTGATTTTTGGGGGGGGGGTGAATATTGCCGTGCTGTTCACAATCAGATTGTGTCACTTCTGCTTACCTGCATCATGGGATTTTTTTGTCCCAGTAGCACACATGGTAACTGGCTGAAATCAGGGGACATTGCTTACAACTTTGCAGCTTACAAGAGCATTGTAGTTTGACCACTGTGCAGCGGATTCGGCAGCAATGCATGTTAAATGGTCTTTCTTAGCGTGAGAGGATTAAACTTAACAACAACAAAATTATACTGGCGCTCTCATAATCTCCAAACTGAGCAGAATAAAAGTGTTTATGAAAGGGAATCTGGGCAGAACATATAGTGAAATCCTGAAGCTTTTTGCAGTGGTACAGATCACTGTTGTCAGACTTTTGAGGCCCGGGACCCACCTCTGACCTAAATTTTGGAACTAACTTCTCTCTCTCTCTCTCTCTCTCTCTCTCTCTCTTCACAGGCTGGTAATGGATGGTCACATTCCTTACCTGAATGCTTATAAAGATTTTCCAGAAGAGATGAAGGTATATGGGGCTGACTTCAAGGTCTTTCATGCACAGGTGACTTTTAGTAATTTATCTTATATGTTTATATATTATTATATATAATATATTATATTATTATAATATTATAATTATAATGTTTATATAGTATATATGGGTATTGCGGTTTTGATTAATTAAAATAGATGTCCTTTACAAATTTTTGCTGGTAGTTATTTGGAAACGAGATTTCTCTGGTGATCTTTGTTTTCAAGATCAGTTTCAAAGAAAGCCAGATATGTCCTCTGAAGTTCTATATCACATCCAGAGATAGACAAGCAAAATATTTGGAAGAAGATGTTCTCACTGTGAAAGAAATGGGGGTCCCATCTGCCCCAGTGTAGCTTAGTTTATGCTCCCTATGTTGTATCTGGTTCAGCAGGGTTCACATTATGTGTTTTGTGTATTTTAACTGTATTGCATTTTAATTTGTAATTTGCCTTCACTCCCAGTTTGGGTGACATATAAATCATGCTGCTAATAAGAATACTAGTTCTTCTTCGTGGTCTCTGTGCCTCACACAGTGGCAATCTTCACGCATGCGCAGTAGCGTTTCGGAAAGTTCCAGAGCTGAGCAGCTTGGCGGGAACCCCTCCCCATACGGTACTGACCATGCCACTGGGAATTAGGTGCTTCTTCTTGACTCTGCCACCCTCATGGCTCTCCACATCATTGGCTGCCCCAGTTGAAAACTGTGGCTAAGTCCTAGATTAGGAATCATCAATAACTTTGGCAAAGAAATCAGAAACAGTTTGTATTTTGGGATACTGATTAGCAAACTGAAAGATCAGGTTCATTCCTTACTGCAAAAGTTCACTAGGTAACACTTTGGTTTGGGAAGGCCATCAACTGCAAGTGTGTTGTAATAACTTTAATGTGCAAACATCTGCAGTCTACACTCTCCACTTTTCAACCTGGGTAAGTGCCTTTTGCAGGCAACAAGGTAGTCAGCTGTCCAGTACCATTGCTGCAGTCCCCGCTTGTTAGCCCTATAAAGACCCTTGAAAAAGCAGTGAAGAAATAAAAAGATTACACAATCCATAAACTGCTGCTCTTGCCACAATAACAGTTCCCATACTTTGGTGCGCTTGTCTCTTTTCTTATACACAGAAACAGAGACAACAATCCTGAATTGAGAAGTCTCTTCTTGCTATTGTTTTTGTTGTTGTTGTTGTTATTTGAGTAAAAGTATGTTGCAACTCATTGATGAGGTGATCAAAATCCACGATCAAGTTCCAAAGAAAGAATTACAGTGGACCCTCAACGTTTATGGGTTTAACTTCCATGAATTTGATTATTCATGGATTGTCTTGCCCCTGGTACCACCAAAAGCTGGGGATTATGAAACATAGATGTCCAAAAAGGGACTTGTACACATGGAAATCAAGCCTTGTGAGTATCTAGGGCTTTTTGTAGGGGAAAGCTTGAAGACTGGCAGAAGCCAGTCCTAGGAGGCAGTCTTGGAGCCAGGCAGAGGTGTCTTTTGGGGGGCCTAGATTTATCTGCAGTCTTTCCATTTTCCTGAGGATCCTGCACCCTAAACCTTGTGAAAATTGAGGCCTCACTGTACATGATGCTGGCTGTCCACTGGATTGTGGACAAGGAACCCTTGTGGAAATTCTGAATGACTTAGAGGTCTACTTGTAAGATCAATTCAATTAGCAGGTACAAGGGATGGGTTTTCTGAGTGGTGACCTCATGACTCTACATCTTTCTCCAAGTGAAACATACCAAAACATAACTTACAGAGGGCTTGGAAAACTTTTTTGTGGTTATCTTATGTTTTAGTTAAAAGGGGTGTGCTGCTTTTGATTTGCATTTGTATGGTAGTATGGTAGTGTGCTGCTGGCCTATGAATGGTTCTAGACTGCTGTTTTAAATGCTTGTTTAATTGAAAAGCGATATTGCATTTTATTGTGGTGTGAGGACATGGCCCTGAAAGGTGTCCTGGAAATATTTAAACTAGGGTTGAGCTGAATGTGGCCCGGGGGGTCACATGCTGTTTTCAGGGTTCCCAGTTTGAGTCCCTTCAAGCTCATTCCAAGCTGCAGTTGGCATGGATGAAGAGCAGCTTCTGGAGCTTCAAGAAGATACAGAAATATTTAAAGGTAACCTGTAGGTAAGCACTGGGCAAGTTGTTTTAGTTACGAAGAAAAGCGTTTGTTATTTCTGTAAAAATGCAGATTACAAAAGTATTATTGGTTGTCTTATCAAATTAGTACCATTTTTTTAAAAAATGTTAAAATGTTATATGTGTGTATGTATATGTAAATATATCTCCGACTATATACAGTATACACACACATATGTATATGATCCCACAAATGATATATGCACACAGAACAACAGAATGGACAAATGGAAAAATTATTGTAAAAAACTTCCCATCAATCCACTGTAAAGTTCTTAAAATTTCACTTTCACTTTCACCTTGCAGGGGCAGTGTTTCCACAGCTAAGGTAATTTGTGCTTTGGGAACCATGCTCTGTCTTGCAATGCTAGCACACAGAGCTGAGGGGACTGCCAAATGGTACACTGATGATGACATCGTTCTTACTTTTATGCAAGCTGTACTCTTTGAAAAAAAATGAGAGAGTAACAATTATCACCTCTGTGCATGCAATAATAAATTAGTAACTAGGCATTCTGTATAGATGGGTGGGGTGATGTTGACGTTGCTCCAAGTTTAGTTACATTTACTGTGTGTTCATATAATTAAGCTCATGTGCCCCTTGAGAGAATCACGCTCCCCACCTTCATTTTGCCACTCCCCATCATTTCTCAGATATTAGTGGGAGACATTAAGTTTGCTTACCAGACACTTCTACTGAAGGCAGTTTTTCCCATGGTAAAGAAAATAAGCAATTGATTCATACAATCCCACCACATCCCCAAATCCATGGCCTCTTAAGGGGATCCTACCAACAGCATTTGCAGTATGCTTTCCCTTATCTCCTGTCTCTTTGAATGTCTTAATCTAAGTTCTAAGCATGTTTTAGAACCTTTGCTGCTGCCACAGCTAGCATTGTGAATGCAGAGTATCCTGGAAGAGGCAGTACCCCCCCCCCCGCTTCTGATTCCCTATCTTTTGGCAACAATCAAGGAGAATAAATACACATTTGTGATAGCAGGCAATGTTATATAGCGTTCAACTGATAATTAGCACCTTCATAATCCTGATTAACTTTTTTTTTCTGCAATTCACTTTTGGAACACTTTTGTGGAACTCGCGCACAGTTGTGCATAATTTCTGCAGACCTCCATATGTTTATAGGATGGGAAGATGATTCCAGCAGTTTACAACTGAGTTAAAATGAGAAAATCCAATCAAATCTTAGGGATAACTATCTGTAGTTCATTAGCTTTGGAAGTTGACATATTCTAATCAACTCTAAATTTTGGCTGACCCAGTTTGACTTCTGTTTATTTTATTTTTACTAGCAGAAACAGCATTTAAAACTATTTCCACCCTTATTAATACAGAGGGTACCTCGTTCAGTTTTCCCAACCTTGTGCCCTCCAACTGCGTGAATTAGAATCACAGAATCATAGAGTTGAAAGAGACCACAGGGGCTATCCAGTCCAACCCTCTGCCATGCAGAAACACACATCAAAGCACTCCCAACAGATGGCCATCCAGCCTCTGCTTAAAAACCTTGAAAGAAGGAGACTCCACCACACTCCCAGGCAGCATATTCCACTGCCAGACAGCTCTGACTGTCAGGAAGTTCTGCCTGAGGTTCAGGTGGATTATCTTTTCCTGTAGTTTGAATCCATTGCTCTTTGTCCTAATCTCTGGAGCAGCACAGAACAAGCCCACTCCCTCCTCAACATGACATCCCTTCAAATATTTAAACATAGCTATCATGTCCTCTCCTAACTTTCTCATCTGCAGACTAAACATACCCAGCTCCCTAAGCCCCTTCTCATAAGGCATGGCTTCCAGACCCTTTCCCATTTTGGTTGCCCTCCTCTGAGCATGCTCCAGCTTATCCATATCCTTCTTGAACTGAGGTGCCTAGAACTTGAAACAGTATTCAAGGTGAGGTCTAACCAAAGCAGGATAGAGCGGTACCATTACCTCCCTTGATCTAGACATCCTACTTCTGTTGATGCAACCAAGAATCGCGTTGGCTTTCTTGGCTGCCGCATCACACTGCTGACTCATGTTCAGCTTGTGGTCCAGCAAGACTCCTAGATCCTTTTCACATGTACTGTTATCTAGCCACGTGTCCCCCATGCTATATTTGTGCATTCCATTCTTTTTGCCTAAATGTAGGATCTTATATTTCTCTCTGTTGAAATTAATTTTTTTGTTTTTTTAATATATATGAGTTTATTAATGTAAAATATGTTACAAAACAAAAAGTTATACACACCATATCATAATAGTATACTGTTGAAATTCATTTTGTTAGTTTTGGCCCAGCTCTCCAATCTGTCAAGGTCATTTTGAATTTTGATCCTGTCCTCTGGCATATTAGCAACCACTCCCAGTTTGGTATCATCTGCAGATTTGATCAGCATGCTCTCTATTCCTTCATCCAAGTCATTAACGAAGATATTGAATAGCCTAAAAATATTAATTATGTTACAAATTAACTAAAAGCTTAGTATTCATTTATCTCAGTATTTCTTACGCATATCATGTCTTGAAAATAATGTCCATGTTTGCATCTTAAGCTGCTTTAACTGCAGGCTGGAAGCTGTACAGTAAAAGATTATAAGCATTTGATATCACTTCCTTAAATGTTTTTGAGTTGCTACTGTTTGGAAATGGAGAAGTTGGGACAGCTTGATACTTAGCTGTCATTTCTTCAGAACACCTCACCCTTTCATTTCTGATTACAATCCCTTACTTCAGTGGTTTTCAACCTGTGGGTCCCCAGATGTTCGTGGACTTCAGCTCCCAGAAGCCCTGAGCATTGACCATAGTGGCTGGGGCTTCTGGGAGCTGAAGTCCACGAATATCTGGCGACCCACAGGTTGAGAACCACTGCCTTACTTGGTGGCATTCAGTTTGGCCACCTCACTGAAGAAAAGAAAAGTTTTCCAATTAGACATTTTGGAAAGGATCTACAAGATTGGAAGACCATCCTGTAACTCTTTTACATTAGGTTTTTAGTCTCCCAGATTTTCTAGATTTTGTTTAAAACTCGACAGAGAAGTATATGTACAATTTAGACATTCTACACTATTGTCACCAACATCGTTGTAGAGCAGTGGTTCTCAACCTGTGGGTCCCCAGATGTTTGTGAACTTCAGCTCCCAGAAGCCCCAGCCACTATGGTCAATGCTCAGGGCTTCTGGGAGCTGAAGTCCAAAAACATCTGGGGACCCACAGGTTGAGAACCACTGTTGTAGAGGGTTTCTTCAAATTTCAGCCACTTCTTTATGCAGTGGTGTGTTGTTGTTTTTTTAATATAATAGCTTGAAAAAGTGTCCCAGCGGGTCTAATGTCGTTTGTCAATTGAAATTGGAAGGAACACTGGAATTTATTGTGATCAGGAAATGCCCTCTACATTAGGATGGTACATTTTAAGGCGTGGCAGATACTAACATTAGTGCAGCCATTTTTTTGTTCCTTGTATAATGAACTGCTTTGGATTTCGTATTGAAATCCATGCTAGTTTTAAATTTAATCAATGTTTAATTTGAATAATGTTGATAAATGGCCAGTAGCAAAACACACTGAATTCATATGTGGTCGTTCTGAGGTGGGTGTGTTATTTTTTGCCAGCCAGACTATTGGAGTCAGTTGCCCTCAGAGGATCAAAACTGTGTTGCCTTTAGAAGCTTCTCCTCTTGGTCCCTGATTCTACTGCTTGTGGTTCTCCCCGCCAGTTCACATTCTATGAGTAGGTTCAAATTCACAGGTAAGCATTTGTTTCAGGTAGAGTCTTGGCTGAGGCAACATTTTGGACTGTAGCCTCAGGAGCCCTGGTTGGCTTCTCAGAATGTACTCTTGTCTGCCTCGTTATGGCTGGGCTACTACTTCGTAGTTTACCTCCCAGCTTTGCCTCTAGCATTCTCTGAACTGATTCAACTTGGGCTCTATTTTGTATTTTTGATATGTGAGGAAAAAAAATACCCACCCAAGACATTTCTCTCCCCTTCAAAGTCAAAATAAATCCAGCAAGTTTAAAAATTAGTTTTGTAAAAGTTGATTATCTTTGTCGTGATTACCTTTCAGTTTATGCTGTAGTCATGTCATAAACTAGTTTCACTTCAAATATTCTCTTCTAGTTGGATAGAGACTTGTGTGAACTTTGTGTATGATGATGGCTATGTAATCCCAGCAGTGTGTTTTAGATTCATTTTTTTAGAAAACCAAAAATCATCTTAGGTTTTCTCATTAATACACTGCTTCTTACTTTCATTTGTCTGAAATTGTAATAAAACTTTAAAAGATGCATGACTTTTTGACTAATCCTATTTACCTATCATGCCTACGTGAGATATGCAAAGCAAAGAACTTGAGTTCTTAGTTTGTCCCTTTGCTGCCTCAAACAGCAGCCTCCTTGTCTGTCTGGTTAGCATTTGGGGTCTTGAACCTCTTCTGTTCACTCACATTTTTAAAAATATCTACCAGGGATAATGAAATTAGCAGGTGGATCCATAGCATTTTATTTTTCTCTTTTTGGAAACAGCTTCAGAAATGACAGTAAGCAAGGGTGAGGCTCTTTAAAAAGAGTTGAGGAGGAAGTTCATTTCTGACATTTATTGTAATCAGGTCTATCACAGAAGTTTACTGTTGTGTAACAGAAACTCTGGCTTGTCCTTACCTGTTGAAGCATTGCTTAACAGAGAAGGAAAATGGCTTACTGAAATGTTGGTCAAATTCAGATGAAATTTGTCTTTTAAAAACAGTATTTTGTGCAGGAATTGGTGAGAGAGAGTAATGCTGAATTAGTGTATCAAAATATTTAAATACTTTAAATACTTATTTTAAAATGAGTCCATATGCTTTGTAGACCCATATTTGCCAGTTTGATCATGTTTATCCAGAGCTCTCTCGTAGAATATGCGCTGACTACAGTGGCCTTCCAAGGAGTACAATTCATGTTAAAATATTTATCCATGGTAGAACAGAGCTCAGATGTCATTGTGTTGGTAATTTAGAACTGCTTTTTCCATGGATACTGTACATCAGTTTTTGCTTACAAAGTGGATTTTGTAGATTATTTTATTGGAAACTGTATATATGTCTATTTAGAGAGTGAGAATATGATCACATTTGTGGTGTGTGAGTTGAACTTGATGGCCTTTTGGTGTCTTCCAGCTCTTGTTATTCATGAGGCATGCTAATCAAGGTGTATCATCTATTCCAAGCTAAAATGAGGGTGGATACAGAGTGGAGACGGCAGAGTCTTAGCCACTAAAATCTTGCTGCCCAGCATCATTGAGCTGCTGCCCCAGAGCCAACCGTTTTTATATAATTTTCTTTTTTTTTTGTAGTCCAAACTTTGGCCTGTATGGCTAATACTTTGTTTCTTCAAAGATGTTGATTTTGTTGATACTGTCCATCTTGATTATTTCTGGTATTGTGGGAATCTTGGAATTTTTCTTTGTTAATATCTTGTTGGCTGTTAAATTATTTATGAATTGTTTATTCCATGGTACAAGTCAGGATATTAAGCAGCCCTCTGACTTAAAGCTGTAGGCGTTTCACCCACATATTTGTTCTTTTCTGCCATTTGTTATCCTTTGGTAATCCGAGGCACACCCTCTCTTGTTACATCACAAAGAACGTGTGGTTCACAGGTATTAGGATTAGAAGTTATGTGTCCACCCTTTGCATCACTGCTCTGTATTTCTTAAACATACTTTACCACTCCTGTATTCCTTCCTGCCTTAAAGAAAATTAATAAAACTGGGGAGGGGGTGTTAAAATCTTTCACTTTTGAGCTGAATGTTGTACAAAATCTTTTTTAAAAGGTGGCATGACAGTTTTTAAAATCATTAGTGACTTAAAATGTGGTGTATCTAGTGCACAAGCAATGTGATTTGCCCTTGTTCTTTTCATTTCTGCAGCCTTCTGCATATGTTCCATATTTCTGAGCCTTGGAAACAGATTTGTAGGGCATGGAGTTGAGCGGGGAGAGTCTGGTAGTAGTGTTTGAATTCATATGTGTGCTAGTAGTTAGCTAGTAGTTTATATTCCATTGGCAGATGGACAGTGTTGGGTGCAGCCTCTCAGAACTGGACAGGTTCTTTAGTCAGTCTCATGGAGGGTAAAATGTCCAATATTAATTAGCATATGGTGATGCAGTATATGTTTTTGGCATGTTACTGGTTTGGGGAAAATATTACTGTGAAAAGAGAGCCTTAAACTATATAGAATTGATGGTATTTCTAATATAGTTCATCATCTTTTTGTGAATATTTTATTATGAACATATAAAAACAAGATTTAATAAACACAAGCCTTTTAAAACCAGTAAATAATATTCCTGAACAAAAATTCTGCTGAAGATATGTGATAGTTTTGTTTCGTTTTTTTCAGAGGTTTGTAGGTGGTATGGTAGAATTATCATTGTTGGGGTGTGCACCTTCATTTATCTTCTGTCATTGTCATTGGCTGGCCAGCCAAGTTTTTGAAACACTACAAAAGTCTGTTTTTGTCAGACCTGTTTGACCAGAGTCAGTGGTAGGACAGGGAAAAAAAATGAATACATACCAAAGGTAATAATGGCTATAGCAGTTTTTTTGTTTTTTTTCCAGAGAGCTGAAGATGTCTATATACTCAGTTGTCTTGTTAATTTCATGGACAAAATGTAAGGAGATGAAAAAGTGAAATCTATGCCTTTGTTTGTTTGGAAGAGGTAGGACTTGCATTTCTGCACTATGTTACATATACTTGTTCCCAAAATGGACTTGTGCACCAAAACTACATGGTTGTAAAACATTTCCAAAAGGGAGCTATAACGTTCAATAAAGGATAGCCTGGTCACTATCATCTGTGGTCTTGTAATACCCAGGTTACTTTACAGCAATGCGTTGTATGTGAGGTCTCTTTGAAAGACTACTTGGAAAGTGCCATTTGTCCAAAATATTGGTATTATACTGTTGACTGGAACCAGGTGAATGGAATGGATTGCCAGTTTTAGAACAACTTCTCTGACTTCCATGCACTTTCCAGACAGTACAAAATGCTTCTTAGTTTTAAAATCCGATACGGCTGGGAGACCATGTTTTTGGACCACAGCATTCTGTATGAAACAGTTGCGAAGAAGATTGTCTGAGGCCATTTTTCAGTATTCCGGTCATCACGGATGATTGGTAATGGGAAAAGGCATTGGATACTAAACTCAATTATTATACTTCATCATATAGGCTTTTAAAACACCTAAATATGGATACCACTATCTTGATGCATTTAAACAGAGCTTGGCTACTAGCCATAGTTGCTGGGGCTTTCTAGGAGTTGTAACCAAAAACAGATTTACTTTTCATTATTTTATACTTGTACTGTTCTAAGATGTACATAGGATTGTATTTTTGCATTTAAGACCGTACTTTAGGAACCTTTTAAACTGAAAGGCAGGGTAAAAATCTTTTTACCTGGTATTACAATTGCTATTTGCTTGCTTTACAAGTCTTATTACTATAGGAATTGACAAAGAGAGCTTTCCAAAAGGGCATAGAAAGTTTTTTTAAAAAGCCTTGTCATAAAGAGGTTATATATGTGAAAGAGAAACAACTATTTCTGAAAACATAAAAGAGCATTACAAATTAGCCTCTTCCCTTGGGCCAGTAGCTTTTAAAGATTCACAGCTCTGATTGCTTTGCAACAGAGAGGCATAGAAAGAACAGGTAATCCTATTTTTTTTAAATTTTGAGCCACTGTGTGTTTTCTGTTAGTTTTATTCTGTTTCCTCTCTCTCTCCCTCCCCCCCTTCCTCCGCCGCTATATATTTTACTCTTTGTCTGCTTCTGTATAGCAATCCACTTTACAGAATCATGGCAAAATGGCTGATACATTAAAGGTTCTCTGTAAGCTTCTCAGAAAGGAAACGTTGCCAAGGAAAGACTTGAGGTTAAAATTTCTCTTTCTTTCTTTCTTTCTTTCTTTCTTTCTTTCTTTCTTTCTTTCTTTCTTTCTGTCCTTCTGTCCTTCTGTCTGTCTGTCTGTCTTTCTTTCTCATTTTAGTGGGAGACAGTGAATTCATTGTATACTATTTCATCCACAGTTTCATGAGGGATCTTGTTATTAATAGTGGTGGTACTCTTTTTTTAATTTAAAGCTGATTTTTTTAGGTTTTTTTTTTAATTTAAGCAACATCTGTGAGCTCTGTTATGGCAGCCTTTGCCTCCATTTCTTTTCCCTGCTCATCCCTGGATGTAGCATCATTCCAGGTCATGGGAAAGCATGATGTCCACCACAAATATACAGTAGCAAGCTATGTCAGTTGCCATTTTCCCCTTAATTCCTCAGAATGATGACACATTTAGGACCTTGTGGTGAGAAGAAATGACAGTCAGACCACTAAGAGAGGCATGCTTCTTTTACCACTACTTGCTACAGTAGCAGCTTGCAATAGCAACACATTTTTTTTAAACAAAAATGTCCATTACTTCCACCACTAGTGCTAAAGATTCCCCCATTCCTAGTGGTGAATTTTACTACTCTCTCCAATTAATGAAATGTCCTGCAATTTCTTCAATTTCATCAAATTTAAATGTCCGTTTGGATTAATTCCTAATTATTATTGCAGACGAGTTTTAGACTGCTTTAAAAGTTCTTAAAGAGTATTTTTTTAAGTTTTTATCTTTGTAATATTTTAAATGTTTTTACCTGATGATACAGAAATACTCTAAATAAGTAAGCAAATAAATACACAGCTGGTATTAATTTTTGAAAACCCAACTTTCTCGCCATTCTGTCAATATGAAGAGAACATTTGAAACATAGAAGCAAGATTCAAAAAAATGTGCAATGCAGTCCTTCCCATGCTTGCTCAGATGGAAAAATTGCATATAAAGTTTAAAAAAAGATACGTTAAGTCACAGTGAGTTTGATAAAACTTGTTGTTTTTGTGTACCTTCAAGTCATTTCTGACTTACAGAAACCCTAAGGTGAACCTGTCAAGGAGGTTTCTGTGGCTGAGAGTGTGTGATGCACCCAAGATCGCCCAGTGGGTTTCTGTGGCTGAGTGGGGAATCGAACCCTTCAGGGTCATAGGCCAAAGCTCAAACAACTGCCATCAGTAACACTTGTCTTATAGCGGTAGTGTGTGCCAGTGTTCATGCTGAGACTTATTGCTAAATACATAGGGATAAAATTGTAGCCTTGAAGACTCTTTGAATTGCAAAGATTGTTTGTGAAGAAAGCCTCGGAGCTCAAGCAACCAGAAAATAACAGTTGGATTCCAGAGGCACAGTAGTATGTTGAGCCTCAAAAAGAAACAATGTACCATATTTGTTGGCATATAAGATGCACCAGCGTATAAGACACACTCCATTTATACACCGGAAAGTACTATTTCCAGGCGTATAAGACACATTGACATATAAGATGCACTCCATTTTCAAACAGTATTTTCCGGGGGAAAAGTGAGTCTTATACCCCAGCAAATACAGTGTATTTTTGACAGGACCTGTGTATGGTGTTATTCAAGTTTGTTTTTGTGTAGGTTGCATCCTACTTCATAATCACGAGATCAACAAGCTGGGCAAAAATGAGATGCAAATGCTAGTAGGTCAAGGCAAACTACAAAACAAGGGAATAATTAAGAAAGAATTTTAATCAGATTTGTATTTTACAAGTGTCAATCTACGTAATATTGAGCAACAATGTCACCTGCTTCATGTACCAATTTGGCTATGAATTCTGCATGTGGCAGAATCACAAGCAGTGTTGTCAGTTCTCTTACATAATTAACAACTGGCTACGCTAATATTGTTGTTTCACAAACTTCTGTTAATTTGGTACGTACTGTACTGTATTGCGTTCATATGTTTAAAATGACTTTTTTGTTAGAAATTATACCAGTTGGTTCATGTAGTGATGAGTTCAGTTGTTGTTTCACATGCTTGAATCAAGTGTGTATGTGTAACATGCAGTTGCGCGAGTACTTACCAGTAAGCTAGAATCCTGAAATCTGGCACTTTTGTAGTCTATGCAAGACTAGAAAAATCTTGAAATGAGACACTGGAACACTTCTCTCTTGAAATACTTGGCACAAACTTGCATTCCAAAATAGTTAAGTTATTCCTGAATCAATTAGCTGAAATTTTCTTTGATCATTTGTAAAGTTGGAGATATTTCATAAATGTCCCCACTGAAATGGTATAAGAAGTAAGTGCTCCTTAGCTTCCACCAAATATTTATGGTTGCTTCATGAAATGGAAAATTGGTACAAATGTAGCCCAAGCTTACTAGAAAAGTCCAAAAGTTGGATACCTGTGCAATTAAATGTTGAGGTGTAAAATTTATCTTCTAGAAGAATCCAGTAGCCAACATTTCAGCATCAGGAAGCTCTATCACTGCTTCATATGCTTGAATTAAGCTATACCTAGCGTATGTTACATTGCAGAGTAGCAATATAAACACAGAAGATCCAGGCCCATATTGTCCAAACGTGACTTGAAAAAATCTAGAAAGTCAGGAGATCATCCTTCTTTTTATTCTGAAGCATTTGTTGCGGAAAAGGACAGTGGAGGCATCACTGATCTTGCCTAAACAAGTTAAAGGAAATAGAGCTACAACCCCCCACCCAGTACTTGCTGTAATGCTGTCATAGGCTCAGGTGTTATAAAAAAGAGAGATGTCAGCTATACTCAGTTGCAGCCTGAGCAATATAGAATGGAACCTTTCCTCCTTACCTAAGCAAAGATTAAGAGTTCTTTTTCTACTTTGTATATGTGAGGAAGGATGGACTGATCTGTCTGGGAGTGATTTCCCCATCTTTTTAAAATAGCAGTTGCGTCTAGGAGTGTTCATTCTACTTTAAAAGGGGCCTGAGACGACATTGGTGCTTAAAAACTTTTTTTGCTGCAGCTAAGTTCCATGCTTGGCACAATCAGTTCAGTGGCTTCTATATAAATCTGCTGTCTCCCCCATTTTTCATGCTATATTTTTCCCCCCTCTCAGGTGGTATGGCAGGCTGCTCTTTCCTCTCAACAAAACAACATAGTTGCTTTTGTTCCTGTTGAGCTTTTTAAATGTTTCTAACATTCTTGTTTGTGTCTCTGTTAAACAAACAAAAATTCTGCATACCCTGCTGGATGGCATGACACCATCAACTTTGTTATTTGGTGGTATGGTTTTATTTCTTACATCTACTATCTTACATACCGTACATGGTGAGCAGAAAAATTAGACAAGGCCTTTACCATCAGTAAAGACTGCTGAACCTTGAGTTGCTTAGATGAAACCTCTTCATTCTTCTCTCCTCTCCTTCCTCACTTGTGAAGATTGGTCGGTATTTGCCAAGCATCTCAGTGTTACCGATTCGCTGAAAGAAACATTGCAGTAGCCTTTAGTAGAGTAAACATGCTCCTTCCTAGTTCCTGTATGTTCCAGTTCTGTTTAAATTATATGATTGACTCTCTCTCTCTCATTCTATATATATAGAGAGAGAGAGAATGAGAGAGAAAGAGAGAGTGACTTTTTGTATTCAAAAATTCCTTTGTTTTGCAAGAAAAGCAGTATAGTAGTACTCATTCTTAGCTCTTTTTTTTTTAATGGCTGTGTCTGGAAAGAATTGTCTAGCACTTGAACATTACTTCAGTTGTGTTATCTCCAAGCCATTGTGATAAAATGAAAATTCCTGACACATTTAATCAGTTAATTGTTATTTCTTGAGAGTGGGGAGTAGGTGATTCTCCAGATGTCAGAGTGTGACTCCTATCATTCTTAGCCAGTGCAGTCAAAAGGTGCAGGATGATAGGAGTTCCAGTTCAGCAATATCTGGAAGATCACACATCCTCTACTACTACATTAAGTAAAGATTTAAGAAAGTATTCACTTAGAAATGTTGAATATGATACTGTGATTCTTTCACATTAATCCAGATTAGGCTGGGATAGAAGCTTTGGTGGGGCATGAGGGTTAAAAACATGATGAATGGGAAGAAAGAATGCACCTCTTTATGGCTGCCACAGGGCCAGGGACAAGACCAGTAACACTCATTTCTCACTTCACATAGTCGTACCATGCGGTGCACAAGCTGTATCACCATTGAGCATGATGAAGAGAGTTGAGTTCTGCTTCCCCAGAGAACCCCAAATTATGAAGTTTCTACACAGTCACACCTAGCCTTGACAGGGTGCTTACATTTTTTTCAGGTGTCAAGTTCACTTTAAAAGTTGATGTTTAGAGAGGACTCTTGGCTATGTTTGCCTTGGATCCCATTTGGGAGAAAGGCAAGAAATAAATTTTAAAAAATGTATACTATCAAAAAGATAGTGAACATGGTTTACCTCATACAGTGCTATTGTTAAGAAAAACAGTATCTTTGCATAAAATATCTTTCCCTATATAAGAAGGTCATTTGTAATACTATTTTATGATGCATCTAACCTTCACTGGCTGGCTTAGTTAAAGAATGGGCTCCAAGGAAGAAAGTTCTCTGATTTCCCTAGCCAAGTTGTTCCACTAACTAATGGTAACATAAACAAGATTTTTTTTTTAAAGAAAAAAGTGCATTGTGTAAATTTGCTTTGAGGCTATCGGTACTCCTTATGTATCTAGTCTTGTGATGTTTGTTGTGGCCTAGGGTTGGATATGTCTTTCTTCAGGTTATATCCTTCAGATAATTCATAAGCTAGTTGATCTTTTTTCATGGTTTATTTGAAAGGGTATCCTGAAAGAAGCATGTGTTGTGAACATTAATGTTTGCTTTTAAAATATTAAGAAAGTCATGCCTAGGTTAGTAGTTGTGAAATATCAAAGGAAGTGTGCTGATTCCAACTTGCAGCTCTCATAGTTGTTCATTTGTGCTTTCTGACTGCTTTATTAAAAATGTCCAAAGACCAATGTGAATCCTGATGTGTGACAGTCCTGTAATGCATGAATTTCTTGTTTTTCAAGAAAAATCCTTCAGGCAGAAAGGTTACTTTAAAAAAACTTTGCTCTTCTAAAGGTTACTTAAAAAAACTTTGCTCTCCTAAAAATCCTGTAGTGTAATATAGCTTGCAAACATTTACATGCAAGAGTAAACTACTGGAATTATAATCAGAGTTTATACTGATGGTATCAGGTACCTTGAATATGTTTTTTGTTTAATTGAAATGATCAAAAATCGAGTTTTCAAACAAGTGTTCTATTTCCAGAATACTAAATGAATACAATTTACTGAATCCAATTCAGTGAATTAAGAACACTAAAATCAAGACTCAAAATATGCCAATGAACACCACCCAGCCTCTGGAGGTCACTCTACAAGAAACAATACAATAGATTGCTAATGTACTTAACACACTGTTATGCATATCCCCTGACTAACAATACAACCCTGGGGGATAACCCACTTAACAATAGGCCATCACACAGGCCAACTGTAACATGTGCAAATTGCTTCCTCCCACCTGGGGACTACACAAGTATATATACTCTGTCTCACTTCCATGCCACGAGATCCTCTGAAGATGCCAGCCACAGATGCAGGTGAAATGTCAGGAGAAAATACTAATAGAACAGGGCCTCAAAGCCCAGAAAACCTACAACAACCTAAAGTAATTCCTACTACACTATTAATAGCATTGTGTTGTTTACTTGTATCCATGCTTTTCCCCTTTCTTCTGATTAGTTCAATAATGCTTATATTTACAATAATTTATAATGACAGAACTGTATAAGGCTGAAGATATTAATCCCAGTAAGTTTCATGCATATACTATAGATAACCATCTGTTTGTAGGCTTAGACTGATGTTTTGAGTAATCATACAGCTACTTTTGGGAGCCAGCATAGTGTAGTGGTTTCAGTGCTGGACTATGACTTTGGAGACCAGGGTTGAAAACCCGGCTCAGCCATGGAAACCCACTGGGTGACCTTGGGAAAGTCACACTCTCTTAGCCTCAGAAGAGGCAAAGGAAAACTGCCCTGCACAAATCTTGCACAAAAAAAAAAAATAATCATAGGTTTGCCTTAGAGTTGCTATAAGTCAGAAATGACTTGAAGGCACACAACAACAACGTAGTTACTTTTGAACATTGGCAGGTATCCACAAATCTACTCACCTTCTTACCTTCTCTGTAACCCAACACAACTGAGAGGAGAACCTGTCCTACATGTTAGGCCTCTACACATGGCAGGGAAAATGTGGTTTCACAGCTGACCATAAAGAGTAACGGACTAGCTGTCCAGGCTAACATTTGTAAATACTCATGTGTTCAGCTTTTGCCCTCCAGTCTTGTCAGTCAGTCTCTAACTTTGTGAAGGCATATTTTTGAAAAATAAGATACAAATATATTGAATGAATGAATGAATAAATATTGATAAAGCACCTGACTTAGCCAGAAACATGAGATCTTTTTACATCTTACTGTTGTGACTAACATTTTTCCCGTGAAGCAGTTTATAAAAAGCTATAAACTACATTCCCCATATTGTGGTTGTCTTTTAAAAACAAATGTGTTAAGTCAGTGGTTCTCAACCTGTGGGTCCCCAGATGTTTGTGGACTTCAGCTCCCAGAAGCCCCAGCCACTATGGTCAATGCTCAGGGCTTCTGGGAGCTGAAGTCCAAAAACATCTGGGGACCCACAGGTTGAGAAGCACTGTGTTAAGTGAATATACAGTCACTGTCTTGGATCCAAAGGTACTGTCCTGTATGCAAAAGACATTTGGACTTTGTCAACGAGGATCTATAACAAAGCATCCCTGTGGGAGTCCTCTCTATGCTAAAGTGAGTCCAGTTCAAGAGGCATGCCATCTAAACTTCAAGAGTAGCTTATGGAGTGGGCTGTGTATATGTGTGCCAGGGAAGTTGCAGCAGGAGGCAGGCAACCCTATTCTGGGAGCAGAACTTCAAAGCAATATGGGAAGGATAATATAAATGTGTTTAATTTTGATCTAGGTTTAGACCCTGTTTCAAGTCCACTAAATTCAGGAGGTTGGATCCAGACCAGCCCTTCCATGAAGTGCAGGGTTAGCCTCTTCATCCTGCCTTCCCCCAGCCAGCTTTTAATGTTTAGCATTCAAAAAATATTAAGCATTAAAATAGGAGTGAATGGTGTTATAGGACAATCGGAAGCTATCATAGAATTGACTAAATTGAAATGAAATTGTGCTGCTTCGTGGTCTCTGTGCCTCACACACTAGGAGCTTTCGCGCATGTGCAGTACCGTTCGGAAAATTCTAGAGCTTAGTAGCTTGGCGGGAATCCCTTCCCCCATGTATCCACTGAGCATGCTCAGCCCACCGAGCAACAGTCACTCCTCAGTTCTTTCTCATCCGCCGTCGTGTACAGAGGTTCTGAGCGTAGAGCGTTTCCTTGGCCTACTGTTGCAAGTCTTTTCGGTTTTCTTCGACTCAGATTTGGTATATTGGACTTCTCTTTAGGATTACGGACTGGTTTTGTCATTTTGGTGATTTCTCCATTCTTTTTGGGACTTCTAACTCAAACCCCGACTTACCATCCCCCCTTCTTTCGTTGTCGTCGTCGTCTTCGTCTCCATCCTCGACCTACCTCTTCTTCTCCTTTCAGACTTCTATGTCTACTCTTTTCAAACCCTGCAAGAAGTGTGGTCGTAAGGTCACTTGTTCGGACGCGCGTAGCAAGTGTCTCCTCTGCTTGGGTGAGGCTCATAACATCAGAACCTGCCCAATTTGTAGGGAGTTCACCTCACAGACCTTGAGGAACCGACTGGCACGCCTCAAGTCCTTCTGCTGGGAACAGTCTTTGTCACCTCAAGACCCAACCCCGGCGAAGAGCCCAGAGAAGATGTCCAAGAGCCGACCTGCGACCACACTGCTAGCAGCTCCGGCAGCTGCCGATTCCGCTGTGCCGACGGTATCGGGCTCGGTACCATCGCATAAGTTACCGAGGATTCCAAAGACCTCTGCGGCTTCCTCATCTACGACTCCTGGAGAGGCCCCTGCGGGTTCGCAGGGTGCCAAGTCGGCTAAAACGCTTACAGCGGCTCAATGTAAGCGCCCAGCAACCTTGGAGTCTGAGAAAGAGAGGGAGAAGAAGAAGAGGAGGAGGAAGGAGAAGCGTGGGTCTCCGGCTAGACTGCCTCTCCCTACTCCACCTTCAACTTCGACTCAGCTGGTAGTCGACCCGGAGGATGATTTGGAACCCCAAGAGCTCTTGGAGGTTTCCGACGCCGACGACACCGCGGGTTCTGCGGCACCCCTTGAACCGCCGGTGCTTAATAGCGTGGTTTCTCCGTCTGGACGCCCTGAAATGGCGGTCCGCCCGGAGGATATTCTGGCAGCTCCCCAGACCTCGCAAACATCTCGAGGATCTGTTGGTAGAAGCACCTCGCCCGTTCCAGAGAGACAAGTTCGACAGGCTTCCCCCCTTACCGGGAGCCCTATCCAGAACAGTGGGAACATGGCGAACGCGGCGAATACCCGGAATGCAGGGTTAGGCAACCCTTCTCATGTCATTGGGAGCCCTACCCTGAGCTGCGAGAATGTGACGAGCGAGGAGACCACCCGAAGTGCAGGCAACCTTCCCCTCACCATCGGGAAGCCTATCCAAGATGGTCAGTGCCCCCTCGAGACTTGCCTTAGTCATCTGCATCCTATGCGCTGTGGTATGGCCGCGAACATACTTGGAAAGAGTTCCCGGGCTCCTACAGGTCCTACTCGCCCTCTTATCGGGACCACTACCACCACGATGTGAGGCAGTGGTCTCCTTACCGCCGCTCCAGATCGTCTTCGAGAGGAGAGGATTACCACTCTCAGCGTGAACGCACTCTGTCATGCTCACCTAGACGATCGCTTCAACACCGTCGGTCCCGAGAGCCTACTCCTCACTACCGGGCAGTCTTGCCGCCTCCGCGGGTCACCTCCATGGTGTTCCACCCAACGTCCGAGGCTACCCTCGTGCAAGTTGCGACCGTGCCGGCGACGGTCACTCAGGAGATCCCACATCCTGTATCTGCGTTGATCCCTCCGACAAAAACCGCTGTACCGTGACCAACCGCTGCAGAACATCAGCCAACAGCTAAAACTGCCACCACCTCTACTGCCATGGTCACCTTAGCGATACCGTCTCGCCAACCATCGCACAAGTGGTCGTCGGCTCAATCTCCGGACCAGTCCTTCACAGCGTCATCACAGGACTATGAGTCCGAGTCCAAGTCTAAGGAGTCGACGCCTAAGTCCCACGAGCCAACACCCTTGGCGTTTGGGGACCCAGCACCTGAGTCGGTGCCTGAGGATGTGCAGCAGTTCTCAGACATCCTCCTCCAGATGTCAACGGCCCTGGGTCTCAAGATGGCGGAACCGGCCCTGGTGGTGCAGGATCCAGTTTTCCATTACGTGGACACCCATCCGCCTTCAACAGTGCCACTCCCGTTCCTGCCCCCTCTGATGGAGGCCCTCAAACACCCGTGGGCCCAGCCGGCTTCCGCCCATCCAATTCCACACAGGATGAAACATCTATACAGGACCCAGAAGGAGGATGCTGAGTTCCTGTTCAATCACCCTCAGCCCAACTTGGTGGTTATGGAGTCTGCACAGACAAAGGGTGGGGCCAGGTCCCATACGACCCTACTGGACAGAGAGGGACGCTGTCTCGACACCTTCGGGAGGAGGTTCTACTCTGCCTCCTCCCTGGTAGCGAGGGTATCGAACACATAGGCTTGCATGGTGGCATATCTTCGCAACCTGCTGGACAAGTTCGCTCCAATTCTGTCCACCGTCCCTGAAGAGAGCAGGGCGAGCGGCAACCAATTCTATAATGAGGCGGTGTCGCTGGCGAACCAGCAAATCCTCTCTTCCAGGCAGTCTGTAGAGGTTGCTGCCCGGGTCATGGTCGGTTCCGTAGCCTTGCGCCGATACGCTTGGCTACGGTCCTCTGGCCTCCAAGAAGACACACGGAAGCGTATTGAGGATCTCCCGTTCGATGGCAGGGGGCTCTTCAATGCGTCAACTGATGAGGTGATGGACCACATCGTCAACTCCTGTCTAACCGCCAAGAAGATGGGGATTCGTCAGCCTCAACAGTCCCGCTGCAGATTCGGCTCTCGACCCGCGTGGCACCGTTCCTTTTCCGGGAGTTTCCAACAACGCTCGCCCCGGTCGGTACCATCCAGGACTTCTACCACGTCCTCGAGACGACATCCACGGAGCCGCCAGACAACATCTAAGAAATCGTAGTTGGGATCCAAGTCCTGGTTTTGATGGGACTTGCAGGACTCTACCACAGCCCACCTTCCACCTACCATCAGCCTTGACGGACCACCCCACTCTGGCCAAACACCTCGCCTTGTGGCGTTCAATCACTTCAGACTCTTCGGTGCTCACCATTGTCCGTCTTGGTTACGCCATTGAGTTCACAAGTATTCTACCGCGAGGCGTTTTCTATTCCACCCAGGCCAGCCCTGCACTGCTGGAGGAGATCCAGTCCCTTCTGCAAAAGGGAGCGATCGAAGAGGTCCCGTCCTCGGCCACTACCACCGGCTTCTACTCCCGGTACTTCACTGTACTGAAGTTGAGCAGGACCCTGCGACCCATTCTGGATCTCCGAGGGGTAAACGAATACATCCGCCCCAGGAAGTTCAAGATGGTCACGCTGTCGCCAATCCTACCCTTCCTTCGTCGGGGAGACTGGTTCGCATCCATCGACCTGCGGGATGCCTATTTCCACATCTCCATACATCCGCAGCACAGAAGATATCTTCAGTTTGTGACCGACGGCACCTCCTACCAGTACCGGGTGCTGCCGTTCGGCCTCTCCACCACACCAAGGGTCTTCACGAAGTGCATGGCCCCTGTGGTCTCCTACCTGCGGACAAAGGGCATCACCGTCTTCCCATACCTGGACGATTGGCTGTTGGTAGCATCCTGCAAGAGCAAACTCTACTCGGACATTCATCAGACCCTGTCGCTTCTGACCCGCCTGGGTCTCTGGGTAAATCTGAAGAAGTCCCACCTTGAGCCGGCGAGAGTGCTGGACTTCATTGGAACTACCCTAGACTCAGTCTTGGCCAGAGTCTACCTGCCCCTGGATTGAGCTCATACTCTCCGCTGGGCCACTGCAGCCGCCTTCAGTGCCCCCACGATATCGGCGAGGAGGATGCAACAGCTCCTGGGCTACATGGCTTCCACCACAGCCATCACATACCTGTTGAGACTTCGGTTGCACCCCCTCCAACATTGGTTTGTCAGAGCCTTCAACCCGCTCCGAGACGACCAGGGGTTGCGACTTCGACTGCCAGCACAAGTACGTCACTCTCTGCTGTGGTGGCTCTCATACTGCCATCTCCTGTCCGGGATGCCTTTCAGACAACTGACCCCTCGGCTCACGGTCACGACCGATGCCTCCCTTTTCGGGTGGGGAGCGCACTGCTAAGACCTCAGAGTCCAGGGACGCTGGACAGGCGACGAGACCGATCTCCATTTCAACGCTCTCGAGCTCCTCACCATCAGGAAAGCTCTGAGAGCTTTCCACAACCTGGTCGCGGACAGACGGTACTCATCCTGACCAACAACACCATGGCAGACTGTTATGTTAACAGACAGGGAAGGACCCACTCTACCATGCTTCTCACCATCGCCCTCCAGCTCAGGGATTGGTGCATGTCTCTCCGGGTCCATCTGATTGCCAGTCCACCTGGCAGGTCAGGAGAATACCACGGCAGACGCCCTGAGCAGGGACACCTCGACCCACCACGAGTGGTCCCTCTCGGACGAGGCGTTGTTCCTGATACGATACCGTTGGGGCAAGCCCGACATCTATCTTTTCGCCACCATGTCAAACACCAAGTGTCGCCGGTACTGTTCGAGAGCCGGCCGGGGACCGAACTCTCTTGGCGACGTGTTCAAGTTTCGGTGGACAGAGGGGCTCCTCTACATCTTCCCGCTGTTTCCTCTCCTGGGCCGAGTGGTCACCAAGATCCTGGCAGAATGAGCTGACGTCATCCTGGTTGCCCCGTACTGGCCGAGGCAGCACTGGTTTGCGCCCCTGCTTGAGGCTGCTCGGGGTCGACTTCTCAGGCTCCCGACAGCACCCGATCTGCTGTCTTACTCGGACGGTCACGTTCTCCATCCCGAACTACTGCTCCTGGCCCTGCACGCGTGGAGGATAACGCCCTAGACGATCCCGTTATCCAGAATGTCCTCACCGCAGCCAGGAAGGAATCGACTCACTGCAACTATGCCTACAGGTGGCGGCGGTTCATGACCTTTGCAGAGGAGCGAGGCGACATGGTATCGCCGGTCGGCCTTGGTACCGTACTCCGCTTCCTCCTTCACCTTAAACAACAAGGACTGTCGTTTCCGTTTCTGAAGGTCTACCTCTCTGCCATCGTGGCCTACCAACCTCGAGGGTCTGCATCGGCAGTGCTCTTCCGGGATGCCACCATGAAGCAACTCATGAAGGGCCTTCAACATCTATACGCACCAGTGTCACCACCGCTGCCACCCTGGTTGCTGTCCCTGGTACTCTCCCAGCTCATGCGACCGCCATTTGAGCTTATGGCCACTGCCGATGACAGGCTCCTGACTCTAAAGACTGCTTTCCTGGTGGCTGTCATCTCCGCCAGGCGTGCCAGCAAGCTGACAGCTCTACGAGTCAACGAGCCGTTCCTGGCTTTTCATCGGGACAAGGTAGTCCTTCGCCCGGACATTTCCTTCCTGCCAAAGGCGGTTTCTCATTTCCACCTTAACCAGGACATTATTCTGCCGGCTTTTCATCCTAATCTGACGACACCTCTTGAGAGGTCTCTACACTCTCTGGACGTTTGAAGGGCCTTTGCCTTCTACACTCAGCGGACTGCGACATATAGACAGACCCCACACCTGTTTGTCTGTCATGGTCAGCGTCGCAGGAGCCACAAGGTGTCCACCCAGAGATTCTCCAGGTGGGTGGCCCAGACAATCCTGCTTGCTTATGAGATGGCCAAGCAGCCTCCACCGGACTTGCTTCGGCCGCACTCCACCAGAGCTGTGGCATCCTCAGCAGCCCTCCTGCGGGGCGTGAATCTGCAAGAACTTTGTCGAGTGGCGACCTGGTCCACGCCATCGACCTTCATCTGCCACTATCGACTGGACTTCCAGTCCAGGAGGGATGCCCGGTTTGGACGAGCGGTGCTGGCCTCTGTACTCTAAGGACCTGACCCACTGTCCTTCTGGTAAGCTACACAGTCTCCTAATGTATGAGGCACAGAGATCACGAGAAGAAGAACAGGTTGCTTACCTGTAACTGTGGTTCTTCGAGTGGTCATCTGTGCCCTCACACACACCCGCCCAGCCATCCCCTCACTCTCAGGTCCCTGTTGGCAGACTTTAGAACTGAGGAGCGACCGTTGCTCGGCGGGCTGAGCATGCTCAGTGGATACATGGGGGGAGGAGTTCCTGCCAAGCTACTAAGCTCTAGAATTTTCCGAACGGTACTGCGCATGTGCGAAAGCTCCTAATGTGTGAGGGCACAGATGACCACTCGAAGAACCACAGTTACAGGTAAGCAACCTATTCTTATCCTTTTCTTTATATTTGACAGATACATAGAATCATAGAAATGTAGAGTTGGAGGAGACCCCAGGGGCCATCCAGTCCAACCCCCTGCCATGCAGAAACACCCTCAAAGCACTCCCAACAGATGGCCATCTAGCCTCTGCTTAAAAACCTCCAAAAAGGAGACTCCGCTACACTCCGAGGCAGCACATTCCATTGCTGGACGGCCCTGACCGTCAGGAAGTTCTTCCTGAGGTTCAGGTGGAATCTCCTTTCCTGCAGCTTGAATCCATTGCTCCTTGTCCTGGTCTCTGGAGCAGCAGAAAGCAAGCCCTCTCCCTCCTCTACATGGCATCCCTTCAAGTATTTAAACATGGCTAAACATTGTTAAGTGTTCTCTGTGTTCACAAGATAAATCAATGCATTAAACAACTTGAGGGTTCTGCTGTACTTCCTTTAGGCATGCTTTGAAATAAGCTCCACAAGCATATTTGTTTAGATCAGAATGTATGTTAACAAATGCTACCTTATTAACAAACAAGAAAGACTTGTTCTGTGTTTTAAATTATAAAAATAACTTTCTGCCCTGAATACTACTTTCTCAGAGATAGTTAAAAGGAAAAAGCAGCATCATTGTGAATTTAAAGACCAAAAGCAGTTCTAGCTCAACTGATAATGGATCTTTTGAAGTTTTATGTTTCTGTCATTGTGTTTATGTTCAGGTTAGACGATCAAGTCCCAGACCAATAACAAAGTTCATGACCAAAAGAACTTGCTGCTTTGTAGGGTATAGAGCAAAATGTGTGTTCTGTGAAGCAAAATGTTTGCATTTTGAAACGCAAAAACCGGACAACATTCTTAATGCTTTTTTCTACATTTAATTTTTCAGTCCTGGCCTACATATGAAGATGTCCATAAGAAAATGCACGCCCTTGCAAAATACATAGAGCTGCCTTGCTTTCCAGAAATATCAGAGGGCTGCTTCCTTCATCCAAACATGCTGTGCATGAAATACTTGATGGAACTTAACTTACCTGGTAAGAGAGCAAGACTCAGATGAAATGTTACCTACTTTTAGAGTACTTTACTGCAAGACATTTTAGTAGTTCAGCTGTACGTCTTTTTCACAATTTATTTTGCGAACGAGGCTGTTGGAATAGCCTTAACAGCAATGTTTGACTTTAGGCAGACAAGCACTATACGTATTTTGGACTATAGGTGCTGACAGCCTTTCTGGAATCTAATGAAGTAGCTGAGGCGTAACATTCTTGCTAAACTGGAAAAGTAAGAAAATTTGCTCTTTTATGTCTTTTGAAAGTTCTTATACAGCAATGTGAACATGGTTGCTACCTGTTCAATTGGTGTAAAAGAAAAACCCAGAGATTCTTCATTTTTTAAAAAAAAAGGGAGTAAGGAGATGTTAAAATTTATGAAGGCATAATCAGACCTAGATTAAGAATGATATAATCCCATTTAGTTTAGTTGGAATATTAAATTCTGTTGAAATCTCTGTCCTGTTGAAATCAATGGAAGTCGGCAGAGCTCAATTTTGGTTGGCTTATGCCCAGAATAACTAAGATAAAATAAAATTTGCTCACTGAACATATGATACTCAGAATGCTTGCTGCATACAATGTCCCTTCCACTTTCATGAAGATTTGGGGTACAGAACCCTCATAAGAGTGGAAAAACTGTGAATAACTGCCCCTGTCACATTCATTTCTGAGCCCCTCCCAGTTCTCTTGCCTTTTTCCTTGACGCATATTCTCTGTGCCTGGCAAAATGTAAAGGAATGGGAGGAGGAAAAAGGGGGCAAGGCACGCATACGCCACATAAATAATCAAATTTGCGAAGTCTAAACCCACAAATATGGAGGAGGGACTGTATTTCTCCACAAGGGATAAATGTTATACTTCAAATATGGGCAAAATGTAGTAAGTTGTCCTCTGGCAAAAAACATCATATGGTGGTCAAATATTACTTGTTCTGATTAATCCAGAGCTCGAAAATTAAAGCCAGTCAAGTCATTTATTAATGTATTGGGGTTTTTTTTTAAGCAAAGTGACCTAAATCAGCAGGTTTTGGATTAACACCCAAATTAATCCCATGTGTTAGCACATTAATGAATTTTAGAACATTGGAATTTGTTAAAATGGGTGGTTCTTGGTCTGATGCATCAGTCAGACAGAAAAGCCTAAGGAGAAAAAGGAGTATTAGAAGAGATGCATTACGTGGCTGTGTTGCTAAGGAGAAGAACGTACCAGATTAGCTGAGAAGGAACTGCATTGCAGGGAAGCAACTGAAGAGCTGGGACTGGGGAGAAGTTTAAGAAGAATGACTACTGTTGGCTTTTCCTCTTCTCTCTGTTCCAACCTCACCCAAGCCTCTTAGCTTTTCCTTCCTTCTTCTTCTCTCCCTGCTCCCATCCTACTTTTCACTCAGTCCATTCTTCAGTGGGTCACATATTTTAAGGAGGTGGATTGTAAAGTTGGAGTTTTGAGCCAAAAGATAGAGATGGCTAAGTTCATACTTTCCTGTGTTTGTCGTGTGTTTCTTTTTTAAAAAAATTGATACAGTGCAAAACACATTCAGCTACTGATCTTTGCATATCTCTTTTCCTGATACAGCGTGGGAAGGCAAAGAGCATGCAGTGCTTCAACTGTGCAGAAATTTTTATTGCGTATGCTCAGAGGCACTGAAAACAGTTCTGATTAAGATTTCTCCACATTTGATTGACTGACTGATCGTTGAAACAGGCATTTATTGCTGCCCTTGCAATGGATGAACATCCCTCTGGGTGAATGAACATGTTATTCCTTCCTAATTATTAACATAGAGGTTGGAATCAAGTGGTCCTCCAGAGGTGGATTGCAACTTCCAACAGACATAAGCAGCATAGACCATGATGGGGAATGTTGTTGGAACCTGCTGTTAAACAACATCTCAAAGGTTGCATCATGTCCGTCCCTGCTTTAATATTACTCCTTATTAGTTTAATAAACAAGGCAATAGAAAGGCAAGTGAACAGTGTATATGTTAGCAAGGGCCCGTGGGGGTGTAGATTGTCTTGTTCCTGGAAGCATTTTCTTATAGCATGTGACTTGGTCCATTGCATCAACTTTTAAATTGAACTTGACACCTGGTCCATTGCTTCAGAGAGTATACTACTGATATAGTATTTTTATTAATGTAGACTGTCTTGTTCTCAGAGATGTTCTGTATGATTATCTTGCTTAAAATGTTAATGCCTCAGTCTTAAATATTTGTTTCCTTAAAACTCAGTTCCATATATATCAGTGGAACTTTTCCCCCAAGTAAGCATGCTTGGGATAGCATCTGTATGGCTGCTTCAAACATTATGAAGTTACTACGCAGAAGGCAGTTTGTTGTGGAGGGTGATCAATGAGCAGCTGTGTTAATTCCTTCATATAATGTGGTTTTTGTATTTGAATTTTATAACATATGAAACTGCCCACAATATATCATTTTTTCTTAATTCAGATGATATGCACAACTGGACATGTAGAGTGGTTAAAAAAACTGGCATTGGTGAAATAGACTTCTTGAAGTTTCAGCCTGGAAATAAATCATCAGCAAGAGTGAAATATGATATTCTTGCTGTAGCCACTGTGATAGTGGCTCTCAAGCTTCTGTTCTTGTTGGATGACCAGTATGAGAGGTAAGTGTGTGTTATGGCATAACAAAGAATACTAGTAACATATTGCAGCTCAGGCTTGTAAAAATGTAAGGCAGCTGTTCTCTTTAGCTGTTTGGGGCCAAACCAGTGGAAGTTGGATTAAGAGAAAAATATCACTTACTTAGCATTAATATTCCATTTTTATGTGTGTGCGTAGAACTAGGAATCCTGTGGGTTATTTTCCCCTCAATTTGTCAGTCAAGATGGTGTCTTTCAGAACCTGAAAGGGTCCAATTTTATTAAACACGGTGCTGTTTCAACTGATATTTATCTCATGTGGAGACAAATATAAATTCTGTTTTGCACAGTGGTATAATGCTTATGCTGCACGTGGAGTTTCATGTGAGTGTTCTACTTGACAACAGCAGGCATTAGTGTGGACATGAGAGAACATCTGCATGGAATCAGGTTTTCAGTTGCCTCTGTCTAGGTAGACAGCTTTAAAACCAGCCCCAAGAATTTTGAGGTTTTGATGAGGGTTTTTGACTAGAGATAAGAACAGAATGGGGAGTGATTCCAATAAACATTGAACCTGATGGCTGTGTTTTTCAGGCTGCTAGCAGACTATGCTAAAGAGAGAAACAAAGACAACAAAGAAGGTACCAAATATTTTAAGAAGTCTAGTTTAAGCCTACCGTTTTTAGCATGTTACTGGTGACAATTTGATTAGTAGCTTATGTGCATTGAAGACAAAAAGACACTCATAAAGAAGCATGAAAGTGAAGTTTGCATGACATGGAGCACATGGTATTTGCATGTTGCTTCTACACACTGTCAGAATGATAGTAGTCTGTTGTGTATCAGAGTTTAAAGTATCTAAAATTTAGACAGACGGAAAGGGTACAGCAAATGCAGATAAAATGATGAAACGTCAGTTTTCAGAAGCGCAAGAAAGTTTTGTGTGGGCGAATGCAAATATAATGTAAGTCATCTTTTAATCACAGTAAAGAGATCAGGAACTGGCTTTATAATGGTGCACTTCCTCTTCTCTGTCTTTCTCTCCTATAAGCAAATTCCCCTCATCTTCACCACTGGCTTTGCCCATGCTAATGTTAAACAATTAACTAACACAGGAATGTCTTCCAGGTTTTGGTCAGCAGTAGGTACAAAGCTGAATAAATGATTTTGACATATAGAACAATGTAGACCAGATCTACCTAGATCTCTTCTTCAGAGAGCATCCAGTAATGAATTGAACTCATGGATGTCTTCTGCTACATGCTAGATATCCTAAAATACCAAGATAAAAATAGTATTATATTTTAATCACATAATACTTGTAAAGAGAATCAGTTCAGTGTGTTTTGTTTAGGTTTGTGAGTGAATCTCAGGCTGATCTCTCTTAGCCTACCCTGTTTTGCACAGTTCTGATGATACTAAAATGCTGCTTTTACATTTCTAGGTAAAAAGAATGGGTAAAAATTAACAAACAACACAATACCTTTTCTTACAGGCTATCCAGTTTTTGACATTGAAAAATGGTATGCAGTTGTAAAGAAAACTCTGGATATAGAGCAGAAAAAATTTAATGAAGAAAGGATCAGGTATAATGTTCAAGAAGTAGCAATTTCTCATTTGATCTGGAGACTGTCTGATAACTATGAACAATATTGAAGGATATGGAATAAAATTTATTGACCAACTATTAGAAAAGTCAGTTTTTTCATGTATAGATCTTTTAGAGACATTTTAATGAGTTTTCCTTTCTGTTTTTGCTACTATTAAAAAAAAAGCAAAAAAACCTTCTTTAAGAAGTTAATTATTAGGGTTAGCAATTTTTTGAAGTTCTGATCTTTAATCAGTGCTGGTTTTGGGACGAAACAACACTATGACCCTTGGGGCTTACCTAGCTGAGACGGAGGCATGTTCTTTGAGCAAAGCCCCACCACATTCAGCAGGGTGTCCCAGCACTCTGGCAATTTTGGGAATCTGGTTGAGATATGGATGCTAACTTTGCCAGCTCCAGTCCACATGTCTGAATCTGGATCCAACTCAATAACACAATCATATATGCAATTTAAGATGCAAAATACAAAAGTGCATTAAACTTCAGGTAGCACATCTCAATCCAATCAAGCAGCATCTCAATCCAATCAATCCACAACACTTTTAACACTCTTTTAATTGCATCAGCTGTTAAAAGCAGATTAAAAAAAAATAATGGACTAAGATCTTGCTGGCTTGTTCAGCCAGTATGATGTAGTGCCTTGAGTGCTGGGCTACAACTTCGGGAGACCACGGTTCGGATCATCACTCAGCCATGGAAACCCACTGGTGAGTGATCTTGGGCAAGTTACACTTTCTCAGCCTCAGAAGAAGGCAGTGTCAACCCTCCTGTGAAAAAATCTTGCCAAAAAAACCCTGTGGAAGGGTTCCCTAAGTCAAGATCTACTTGAAGGCCCTAATAACCCCCCAGAATTGACCTCAGGGTACCTATAAATATCCCCTAATCACATAGTATGCACTAAAGAGTTTTTACATTTCACACATTTGCTGGAAGGAATCAGAAATCAAAGAGGTGGTATTGTTAGTCTGTTATGTAAGATGTCTAGGTCAGGAGTGTGCATACCCCAGAGCCAGAGGGCTGTGCCTGCTGATGCTGGGCACTCTGGAGGACCGCAGGCACACTATCATGGCTGCCGTTTTGACAGCTAGAAGTGATATTACATCACTCCCAGTGCCATTTTGGAACCAGAGATTTCTTACTATTTTAAAGTGTTTCAAAGTGCTCAATAGTATTGGGAAGGGGGTGCTGTTTTAAGGTTTGTTTTGGCTGAAAAGCTTTTTTCAGCTGAATTGGGTGGGATGTTGGGAGCCCAGGGGATTGGTGGGGCCCCAAAGATTCCACTAGATCTTTCAAGGGCCACATACTATTTCTTTATTCTCTCTCTCTCTCTCTCTCTCTCTCTCTCTCTCTCTCTCTGCCTCACACCAATATCTCAACTTTTTTTTTATCTGTAGGCGTTTATGGAGATGTGAGAAACCAATATTATATTCAGCAACAAAAAAGTATCTAGTTCACAAAAGACGACGTAAGTGTAAATTCCATTCCTCTCCTTTTTAAAAAACATGGAACAGGACAGTTTTTCTTGGACAATTTGAAGCTCAAACTGCTTGTTCCTTAATAGAACAGAACTTTCGAACTCAATTATCAGGATATTTGAGGCTATTTGTTTCAAGGGAGTAGGGACAGAGCTAATCTACCCTACCTACCTGTCAGCCTTACATTGGCTGGGGGATATAGTAGTGAAGGTTATCCTTAGTTCTTCCTAGCTCTTCTCCCTATACCGGAAATAATTTTTCTGCAGAACCTTGGGAAAGAGAAAGGCCCTACTATACTCTTGCAGTGTTCACTTAAAGCTGATGTTAAGATACTGCTCTCTGAAAAATAGCTTGCAGTCCTTTCTCTTACCCATATCAACTCTTCTTTTAGTGTAACTGTGAAGAATATTTGAGCTTTTAAATGCGCATCACAAGGCATCTAAATTCTGCAGGGTGGTGGCACCATTATTATGCTTCTTCAAGATGATTGTGTTAATACTTTACCATCACCATTACCTCCTAAACCAGGGGTAGGGATCATGGATATTTTGGGACTGCAGCCCTCCTCGCAGCCCTAGCTAGTATAGCCAATGGTGAGGAATGTTAGGAGTTGCAGTCCAACGATGTGTTGACAGGCCACATGATTTCCACTGCAGTCCTAAAAACTTCTGGGAAATAATGCAGAATGTTAGTGTGTCCTGTGAAGTTTGCTTCCTAAAATATTACAGGTTAGATTTATGTGATTATTAGTGTTGTGGCTAACTGGTCTTCTGCTTTGTTCAGAAATGGTAGCAAATCTTCAAAAGCAGTTTTGTACCCTGTCTGGCACCACGCAGCCTCCTGAGAAGCAGAAGCCTTCAGCTTTCCAGCTAAATTGGACTGAAGAAAGCACCAAAAAGGACTGTTTTCACGAACACAGCCTTGCTGGAATTTTGCTGCAAAAAGGCGACATATTTACAACTCTGAACAAAAACTATTGGTTGGGCACCACTAAGCTGTGCACAAAGTAAGTATTTGACACTCCTGTTGACAATCTGTGCTAGATATGTATATTTTTAAAATATTTACATATCAAAGTACACGCAAGTGAGGTATGAAAAGAACTGTGGTATATAGAGGGTTGAGTCTGTTGCTAAAATGATCATGCAAAAATGTTTGCATTTTTATTAGATTTGGCTTATTTTTTTTTGTGTTAATGCTGTGAAGGTATCTGGATAGTAGATTTTTCTCTCATCTATCAGATTTTTATAGTTTAGAGGCACAATGTTGTATCTGTACAAGAAAGAGGAAATGCTGTTCACTGATCAGACAGCTTCATAAAGGAATAGAGAAATGCCTGTTTCTCTAGATTAAGTCATCAAAAAAAGAATTAACTGGAGAAAGGCTGATATGGAATAAGAACTCCATGCCACTTGGCTTTTCAATCACATTTACCTTAATAAATGATATCTATGAACAGTAAAAAAGATGGAAGTTCTGCAGGCAATAAATAAGCAAGTAACCAAAATCTGTCACAGAGCTGAGGAACTGGTACCCTCTATATGCTGTCAGACTTCAGTCTCTGCCAGTCCTAGCTAGACTGGGAAATGATGTGGAATGATGCTAGTCCGAGCTCATCAATATCTGGAAAGCTGTGGGCTACCTAGCCTAACTCCAAATATGAATTGACTTGAAAAGTAATACAAGTTATATAGGAAAATAAGAGTATATTAAGCTCAACAGTGTTTAATTATAGTAGATTTACTGCTGAATGACATGTTAGCCCGTCAGAAGAAAAAGACAGCACAGGAATGATTTATATACATAATATATACATTTATGCTCATAAGCTGGTACTATTTTTCTGCTGGAAGCAGAACTGAATCACAAGTATTATTCAGCAATACCCTAGCTGCTGAATAGGACCTGTTAGTAATATTCTGGCTGCAGAATATTTAAGACCTTAGAATACCTAAGAGCTATCACTGCTGACATTCATTGTTGTTATAGATTTTTTTTTTAATAACTGCTTTGTGCTTCTTGATGGGCAAGTTTCAGACCTTAATTTCAGATCCGATTAAGGTGGAACTCCATAGAATATTAAATGTAACTAATTTCAGTGATGATATGAGTTCTCAATTGTGGCTGAGACAGGTGGAGAAATTTGATCAGTGTAGGAGAGCATATAATTCCCAGGTCCATTCCTGATTGATGCTTCAGAGAATCTAGAATTCCCAGCTAGCCAGAAAACTGCTCCACACATTGAGTTGTTTGTGGGAATATGATTTTTAGATTGATTTAGCAGAATTTTATTTTATTTTATTTATTCTATTTCATTTTAACATATCTCGGGGAACTGCCGACATTGATGGTTTGCAGTAGCAGAGTGAAGTAGAACTACATCATTGGGCACAACTTCTCATATGGAATGACTTTTAGCAGTCTGTATTTCAGCAGATTACTACCTCATCCTTTCTCCCATTCCCTATATATGACAGTTAGATTAAGGGTTTTACCTGTTCATGGATTCATTTTATGACTGTGACTGATTTTTTGTCCCAGTGAGACTGAGTTTGTTAGCCAGCAAAATAGGATTTTTATGGCTAACAGAATTAATTTGAGAACAAGTGTACCAAAATATTATAAATGTTATCTAAAGGCTTAGTTGTAGAGGTACAAGAAAAGCTTCAGTTAGCATTGATTGTTTTAATGCAGTCATTTAGTGTAGATTTGTGATATTTTCCTCCCCTTTTTCTTTTCATAGTGAATGTGGTCAACTAGCACACTACAAAGAATCGGATTTCCCCCATACCTACCGGTTTGTGTTAAATCTATTCTCCTTCCTCCTGCGGGTACAGCCTTCTCTCATCCATGAGGAAGTATGTATATTGGAGCATAAACTCTTTCGTGCAAAACTTTCTAAGAAATCCACGGTGTTCCAAAGTGCCAAAAAGTGAAACCATCTTGAAGGAATGAAGACTTTGTAATAACTGAAATGATCTATGCCACTGATATATACTTTTACCAGAATTCCAGAAATGAGCAGTTTAAGTGGAAACCATACAGTCGGTTTACTTGTGGGCCATATTCAAGTGTCTTGTTTGAACCCAACAAAACCCATATTGTTGGGGCAAAAAGAAATGGTAAAATAGAACACACACTCTACTTCCCCCAAACTTTCCCTCTTTTCTGCTTCTGGCTTCCTAGAATACTACCTGATTTGATAATCCACAGTTTTCGGTACCATCTTCACTGGGAAACTATTGTTTGATCCTTCAGAAGTGCATATCAGATTTGTTGGACTGAGAATATGAAGAGCGAACTAGACTTAATAGTCCATACAAGAGACATTGCAGAGGAGAAAATGTCTTGATCTGTTTAGGTTACCAAAGTTTGTTTTCTTTCCATTCAGTGCCATTGATATTACAGAATTTTCATTTGTTTATTTTTTTTATTTTTTCATTTAAAAGGTAGTCCTATTTACTACTATGAAAATATATCCTAATATATTGAGTTGTCACAGTTTTGTAACTTGTGTTTTTCAAAAATAAATAAAAGATTGTCAAGTCCAGCTGCTTTCTAATGATGTGGTCTTAATTTTGTGGCAGATTGCTTTTTTGGCTGAATTATGAGCCAGAGAGATACCTGCTGCAGATGGCAAGGTTTCTGTCATTTAACATTTTAAATGAAAGATTGAGAATGAATGGAGGAACCACTTGGATTTTCACCTTATCTGCCAAAATGTCTGGGGCTGTTGTTTTGTGGAATGTATGGCGTAGTGGTTTAAGCATTGAACTATGACCCTAGAGACCAGACTTCAGTTCTCCACTTGGCTGTGGAAACCCACACACTCTCAGCCCTGGAAAAAAAAACATGATAGGTTTACCTTAGGGTCACTATAAGTCAGAAACAACTCAAAGGCATGCAACATTAGTTCTTTAGAATTTTTAATAACAGTATTGGTATAAAAATACTGAGATACTGAATCAAATACCATTCACCACTTCAAACTTCTTATTTTCTTTTTTTGTCAACCTCCACAATATGTGTTAAGATTTACTGCTTACCATGCTTCCACTCCTAAAATGGCAAGACTTGGTACAGTTTGTTTAATATTTGATACAGTCATTTGTTCTCAAGTAATTAATTAGGACACCTTGAGTGAATACATTTCTCCAGTACAGAAGCCAGCAGACCGTATGTATTTGCACATTCCACTTATTTAGAAAGTTACATAGAAGTGCTTGAAATAGATGGTGGTATCTTCTTTAAAGCTCTAGAGAAGAACAAAGTGCAACCTCCAAGTGTTGTTGAACTGCAACTCCTAGTACTCCTCACCACTAGCTATGCTATCATTCCTGTGAGTTTCAGTCAACAACTTTGCTCCAGAGGAAAAGGAAAGGAAGCAGATGTCTGTATGTGAGGCTTCCATCAGTTAGGAGACAACAGTTTCTCTCTTCCTTTCCCCATGTTCTCAGCTCTTTCTCCCTGCTCTTTTGTTTGTATCGGCTTCCTATGTGAGCTTGTCACTGGCTGCCCTCTTTCCACCACAAACATTTCAGATGTTGCATGTAGGTGAAAAAATGAATGCCCGTGGAATTAGCATAGCATGGAATGTGTAACATTTTGCTTTTTGGTTTCCCCATTCCCTGTTTCCATACTGTTATTTTCAATGGATTTTTATTTCCATGCCACATGGAATGACTGTGTGACTGTAACCATTATGAGATTCATTTGGAACTCCCCTTTTTAGACACACAGATTATATGGCAACTACTGTACTCTTACTTTAAATACCATTGTTTAATTGCTTACTTTTTTAAAAAATGATGCTTGCTTGCAGGCACAGCTTTCGTTTTTTAACTACAATGGCCAAGTCTATATCCTTGTAAACTTTTTTTAAAAAGAGATAGCTTTGTTAGTCTGTTTCAGTATTAAACATCAATATATTTCCCTGCTTCCTTCTTCTTTCTTTTTACAGCCTCGTAAACTACCAACTTTGTATAAATCTTGGCCCCATAATTTTGCTGTTACCTATTTTGGATGCTGGAGTGACCTAATCAAATCGGTATACTGAACTAAATTCAATACATTGAATTAAAACTTGGTTTGTTTACTTGTCCATGTGGCTCATGCAGATAAAGTGGTAGATATTTTGGGGGTGGGGAAGTGCTGCACTTGCAGTGTAATTGACATCTGTTTCTCTCAGCTTGAGCAGTCAGCCACTGGTTGCTATAATCATAGCTAACAGGGTATGGAAACATGGTAGCACCTGATCTTTACTGCAGTGAGAGTTGTGTCCCAAGCTCCGCACCTTTCAGTCACCATTACTCTGAGGTGGAGTTGCATTTCTCAGGCTGACAAATGGGGCTGGATAGCCCAAGGGCAGGGTGTGTAACTCCAAAAGAACAGCTTCTGACTGCTTCTAGTGTGTGCATTTAAGCTACAGCTCCCTGTCTCTTCTCAAAAGTACTCAGCAAAAAGCATTCTTACCTGTACTTATGTTCTCCCTTCTGAAGAGGAAGGACTTTCTTAGGCCATTTCCTCACGAAACTGTTATAGCGCTATGATTCCACTTTCAACATCCTATGGAATCCTGGGGTTTGCAGTTTTGGGAGGGGCAAACTGCAAACCCCAGGATTCCATAGGAAGTTGAAAGTGGAATCATAGCGCTATAACAGTCCCGTGCGGAAATGGCCTTACTCTTCTTCACGTTGTTTTGCATTCTCAGTTTCTTCCAGCGCTATTGAGCTTTAAACCCTTTTGTTCTTTCAGAAGCATCATGTCACCAAGTGGCTAAATATTCACTGTGTGGTGGACAATATATGTTTGCATTACTTTGGGAAAAAAGAGATCAGTATTGGTTGTATTAATATTTTGCTTTTGTATTTCTGAGTCTACTATTGATTTATACTCCTATTTCCAGTACGTAATATCATACATATGTATCATTGTTTGGTGTGCCTTCAAGTCTTTTCTGACTTACGATGACCCTAAGGCAAACTTATGATAGGGTTTTCTTGGCAAGATTTGTTCAGAGGTGGTTTGCCTTTGCTCCTCAGAGGTTGAGAGGGTGTGACTAGTCTGCTCAAGGTCACCCAGTGGGTTTCCATGGTCGAGTGAGGATTTGAATCCTGGTCTTCAGGGTCCAAGTCCAACACTGTACCATGCTGAGGATTACACTATAAGGCATGCCTCACCATATCTAGATCTGGTCCTCCTAGCCTCAACTGGAAGAATTGACCCTGACTTCAGCTGTTGTCTGACCATCCACAGCGAAAGCTGGATCCAAGAGTACCACCAGTACAATACACTCTTTTACATACCATTGCAATATGAGATGTGGAATACATTAGATATCCGAACTAGCCTTGGGGTTCTGTAGATATTTTGAACTTCAATTCCTATCAGCCCCAACAAGCACAGTCATTAGTCAGGAATACTGATTCTTGAAATCCAAGGCATCTGGAGGCCACCAGGTCATGAAACACTACCTCATACAATTATCCATCATTTTATTTTTTTATCCTGCCTTTCTCCCAGTCTGGGACTCAAGGTGGTTTACAAAAAGGCAATAAAATAAAACACATACAGTTAAAAACATACAGAATCAAGATTAAAACAGTGCTAAATAACATCAGAGCCCATTATAACCTTACTTTAAAACAAAAACAGTGCAAGACTATAAAAGGTGTGTGTTTTTTTTTTAAATCAGTTTCCAAAAGCTTGCTAGAAAAGAAAGGTCTTATCACTGAAAAGAAAAACAAAAAGGGGGAAACATGCTAACTTGCAGTTTAGGGAAGAGCATTTAGAATTCTCACCCAGAGAGCTTTGGCCTCAGTTAAATGCAAACCCCAGGATTCCACAGGATATTGAAAGTGGAATAATAGCACTAGAACAGTGGAGTGTGGAATGGGCGAGGTTTGCAATTGCCTTCCTCTGAAACTATAGCCTACAGTACCTGGTATTCCTTGGTGGTCTACCTTCCAGGTACTAATCAGGCCTGATCCGGCTTAACTTCCAAGATCAGACAGGATCTGGTGCCTGTAGGGTATTTGGGCATTTTGTTTGACCATATGCACTTCAGTAGAATCCCAGAAGGATTCAAACCAAAGAGCAACAAATTTCATCATAAAATGGAAACAATGGGAGTAATTACAAATCAAATTGTCATCCACTGTCTCATACCCGTTTTGTGCAGATATTGTGGAGATATTTGAGATAAGAATCCTAAAGCACTCTCCAAGGGGGAATACCAAAGACACAATACAATGAGTAACAGATAGGGAATGCTGCATTTGAAAGGGACCTTCTGGCTTATGGAGTTTGAAAAGGTGCTTCACAGCAGCTCTTAACTGAGCTCTTCAGGAGCGCACCCTGTTGGGGTTGCAGGCAGGCCCAGTAGAGGCAGCTATACCACGAACTAGCACTTCTATCAGATGCTGTACCTATGCCATATTGCAGCCAAGAATGCCATTAGGGAAGGACTTTGGGGCAGAAGTCTAGGGCGCCATGCAGCAGAATGAGCAAGAGGGTCCCCAAATGTAGCCATGCTGGCTTGTGACATTTTGAAGAAGGGAAGAAATTAAGCACTGCTGTCTGGATGCGGTTGGGGGTGGGGTGGGGTGGGGTAAGGTATCTATGTGAAATCATTCTATCCATTGCCTAAAATTACCTTATTACACCCATGATCTCAAACTCTTGATCACTGGGATGCTCAGAGCACACGCCGTGAATTCCAACAGCATTGACACTGACTTAACCTCAGACAGCCGTTGGTTAAATGGATGCCACTTCCAGTTGTAGTTCCAGCTTAAATCAATAACAAAGCAGGAACTCTGAACAGACATAAACCGCACCATGTACAATTCGCTACAGTGCTCTTATCCTCGGGGTTTCTGCTGGCCAGTGGCTCAGGTGCTCTTTTCCTAGATCAAGATGAGCAACTGTGACTCTCCAGATGCTATTGGACTGTAATTGCAATCCACCAGCCATTAGTGAGGGATGCTGGGAACTGCAGCCCAAAAACATGTAGAGGGGCACAGTTATCCATTCTTGCCGTAGCTTACATCTGAGTCCTAAGTCCTAAGGGCTGGAAGCCCGTCATCCCTCCAGATGCCTTTTGCCAGTCCTCATCCACCCTGTCTGCCTGTCCAGTGGCAAAATTTTATAGCAAAGGCCAACATTTATAAGGCACATGTTCAACTGCTCTGGCCTAGATGGAGGTAAGACAAGCAGGGAGAAGAGCCTATTCACAGAGGAACAGAGCGCAGGGGGGCCTAAGAAATCAGTAACATGTTGGTCTAGATAGAATAAGGAAAAGATAATGAGAAATAAGGGGAAGAAGCAGCAGAGGAAAGGCAGTGTGCAGTATTATCCCTACAGTTGGGCAGAACTGAGTTGACTGGTGTTGGGAGTGGCAGCGCATATTCAGCACTTCCTCCTCAACCCCTTAAATTAACTTGCTCCATACTGCATTTTCAGATACAATGGAAAATGTTATGCTGTCTGCAATGGTGTAGAATCTGCCGGTCAGGTCAGAGGAGAGGAGAGAACTGGCAGAGTGGATGCTATCTTGCCCTTTGCTTCAGGCAGCAGAATGTCTTGGACTGGCCTTGAAAGCTCCTCAGCTGAACATACTGCGTATCCACCTTGGAATGAAAATCAAATGCGGAAGACGCAGAGGGCTCGGCCCTTCCAGTGACTTTCAGACTATTTTTAATGGTTGAATCCTCTCCCAGTTGCTTTGCTAGGATAAAGCCATCAAATGATTAACCTTCCAATCATCATTTGAAACACACACACTTAATCTCTGTGGTTGCTTCCACACTCTTTTTACTAGGGTGGGCACACTTCAGACCCAAAAAGGCCATGCCTGCCAGTTTTTTGCAACTCTGGAGTGCTACAGCTGTACCATTGTGGCTGCCATTTTGGAAGTGACATTGTACTTCTACTAGTCTCTTTTCTTAGGTATTCTTGCAGGGGGGGTGTCTTGGTGTAAGGAACCCTCTTTCATAACATACTTGGCTTCATAGTATATCTATACTGCTTTAAAGTGTTTTTCTTGCAAATTTTTTTTTCCAGCTGAACAATTTGGGGAGAGGATGCATGGAGTTTTAGGGGTTTGGTAGATATCAGAGAGGCTGCTGCCCCTCTCCAGGCAGCATAATGCTATCTCTACGTTATACAAACTCTTGTCTCTCTCACCTGGTTTAAAATAACCAGCTAAATTCATGGCAGCAGGCTGCTAGATATTTGTGTAAAACAGGAGTGAACAAAGTACAGGCCATTTCTGCCCTACACTATCATAGTGCTATTATTCCAACATCTTTCAACATCCTGTAGAATTCTGGGGTTTGTAGTTTATTGAGGCCAAAGAGTTCTCTCTGGGCTGAGAATTCTTAATGCCCTTCCCTACACTGCAAATCCCAGGATTCCATAGGATGTTGAAAGTTGAATAATAGCACTATAACATTGTAGTGCAAAAATGGCCACAGTCCTGGGGCCACATGCACCTTCTTGAGGCTATTTTCATGGCCTCTGACATCTTCAGACCCCCTTCCCCCATTTTCCATCACAAATTGGTGAATGGCCTTTCCAAGAAACCTCCAAGAGTAATAATGCATTTTTATGTAACATGCAGCCCCTCCAACAATGCTTAATCAAAAAAAAAAATACATGCTTTTCAGAACCAGAAGCACATTTCTGCCCACATCTGATACTTTTTGTTTGCTTTTGGCAGTTTGGTTAACTTCTGGAGAGCCAAGGGGCGAAAAAAAAAAAGTCCATGAACCCACAAAAGTTTTGCACCCATGGTGTATAGTATTTGCATCTGAATATGTGCCTCCTGTACTAGGCGCCTCATGATATAAACAGCTTTTCTCAGCTCTGTATAATCAGAGCAGTGTTACGTACTTTTTTTTTACTTCTGACTCGTTCATTAATCAGTAGCATCCCAGCCTGTTAGTGTATGCAACTTTAGGAGTATATTGGTGAGAACTGTCATTGATGAGTGAATCAGTCTGGCCACAACACCAGTAATGTGGAAACCACAACTTCCCATCTGAACTATTAATTTAAGTTGATTAAGAAGCCTGCTTATGGACTTTCTGGGTACTGAAAGTAAGCAGGAAACAGATTCAGTCCATTGCAAAACTGGCGCTCTAACTGAGTCTTATCTTTGCTTCAGCGGAGATCACTTGAAAATTACAGAAAGGTTCTTTCCTCTCTTCCGCCCACAGTCTCTGTACTATATTAAAAACAAGTAACACCCCTATGCTGATTCCAGGATAAGCTCCAGTAGGCTCTGTTTCTCTAATTAAAATGTAAAAAACAAAAACAATAACCAAAAAAAAAACCCTCGTCGTTTCACTGTTCTTTTTACTACTAGTAGTAGTATCTTCCCAGAACTGGGACTCGAGTTGTTTACAGTTTGACAGAGCAATACAATTAAAAATATACAAAAAGTTAACATTAAAACTGAATTAAACCAGCCACAATGTTAAAAGAATAAAATAATAAACATGCAATTAAAAAGATCAAAAAACCATTAAAAACAGTGCAGTTTAAAACAATACCGTGACCTCGACCTGTTATTTAAATACTTTCTATATTAAAAGCCTGTCAGAATAATAAGGGATTTGCTTGCCTAGGGAAGGATATGCCCCTTAGTAAAATGGAGTGCTCCAAATGTGGTAATTCTGTCTCAGTGGGAATGATATACTATGATCTACTTGAAAGTTATACCGTAGAACTGCATTGAGGTGTTTTTAAGTCACTTTTTAGATATTTCTTAATCTGATTCCATAGAAACTTACAAGCTAAACTTTGAGTATCCAAAATTCTGCGCTGTTCAAATGTATTGAATTCTCTTTGTCACTATAAAAGCAGTCCTATTGATTCCTTTTCTGATTATTCAATTGCACCAGACATCCTCCAGCCATTTCAGAAGCTTAATATATCCTTAAGTACATGGAACTTGAGTTTCTGTGGATAGCAGAGCAATCCTATCAAGGCATTTATGGAAAAGTAAGCCCGATCAAGTTTGACTCAGTTGAGTATAGGGTTGCAACCTAATTCTTTATGACCTGTTTTCTTCCTTTAGGCATACAAAAGGAACTATTTAGGATACACCCACTGGCAGAGCTTGGAAGCTACCATTTAGACTACAACTCCTAGAATCCCCAACCCTGTCTTATGTTGACTGAGAGCTGATTCGAATTCTAGCCTCCTTCCCCCTAAAAAAACTTTCCCAAGCTGTGGCTGTTGATTACAGTCCCTTTTCTGATAGAGTCCTGCTTCCTTTCAAAATGTACAGTTTTAAACTGTTTATTTGTTGTGATCACGGTGTGCCAAGTGAAGTCTGTACACTTGCCTCATGAAGGAACACAGCATAAAATGGGCTGAATCTCCATATTCATAGGAAGGATCTCAATGTTTTTGCTTACTAGAACGTCCATTTTGCTTGCTCAAATGCTAATGTTCTAATAAGCATAATTGAAGAGAAGGTAGTTAGTGTACCTTCTCCCAGCAGTCGTAGCCAATATAGCCAATGGCAAAGGCTGCTGGGAGCTGCTGTCCAATAACATCTAGAGAGCTGCATGATTTCTCTCCTGTATGTGAATACACTAATTTCTGCAGGAACAAAGGAAGCAGAGAAAAATCTCACAATCAAGAGCAATAACCTCTGGGCTAAAGTCTGAAAAACTGTCAAATAATAGACTAGCTACAATATGAACAGAGGAGTTCATACACTGACTCAGAGTTTTTTATATCGTACCCCCCACCAGCAAATAGCTTTAGGTGGTGCGGATTTCTTTCATTTAAACTAATAAACAAAATGCTGTGCTCATTTAAACTAGATGATACAAGATGTTCTTGATGATGATTTTGAGGCAAGACATTGTGGGTATGTGGCGCTTGGCATACTGACTCCTAAGGGAGACAGGTAACTGCAAACAGCCAGTTCCCTTAATTTGTATTCCTTCCAGACTGTAAAATTTGAAACTAGTTCACATCCAGGTTTATTCTGAGGCAAGTCCTTCTAAACACAGTGGGGCATATTCCCAAGTTTGTGTGCACCAGATAGCAGCCCACACCAACAAGTTATTTGAAATGAATCATATGGAAACAAATAGGAAGTTGGCAGTGTCTGGCAGTTCCCAAGCTTTTGTTTGATGGGGGAACATGCTTACTGTGTGCTTTACTGTGTTTCACTTATATCAGAAGTGAAACTCACATAGCCCTCCAGATGTTGCTGAACTGCAACTCCCATCAGCCTTAGGCACTATAGCCCATGGTAATGAATGCTGGCAGCTGCAGTTCAAGAAAGTGTGGAGGGCTGATTTATATCTGCCAAATAACTCTCTCTTAAGAAGTTTACTTTAAAAACATGGTTGGGCCACTATGGTCCTTCAGATATTGTTGGACTGCAGTGTCCGTCACCAGAGCCTGCATAGCCAACGGTGATAGATGCTGGAAGTTGCAGTGCAATGATGTCTGTGGTCTCAGTTGTACACCATTGATTTCAAGGAGAATCCAGACTAAATTCAGTCATATTTTGGTTCCATTGAAACCAATGAAACTTAAGTTACTAATGATTAACTTTTCACATAGCATTCAATGCAACATAAGTGTGAATTGATAAGAATCAAATTCAATCTTGTCAAAGGGGTCAGAGATGAGATACATTCAGTCCTGCCTCAGCCAATTCAACATAAAGTCCTGATTCCTTTTCCCTCACTGCCATATACCCCCATCCACAACACTGGCCATTTCTGCACTAGACTGTTATAGCGCTATGATTCCACTTGCAACATCCTATGGAATCCTGGGGTTTGCAGTTTCGGGAGGATGTTGCAAGTGGAATCATAGCGCTATAACAGTGTAGTGCGGAAATGGCCTATGACTTTGGAGATATGGGGTTCAAATCCCCACTCAGCCACCGGGTGACATCAGGCAATTCACATTCTCTCAGCCTCAGGGAAAGGCAAAGGCATCAAATCTTGACAAGAAAACCCTCAGGATGGTATTGCCTTAGGGTCAGTTTTCAAAGGGGAAAGACATGATGGCTAGAAAGAACCTCCTCCTGTGAGCAGCACTTTGTTGTTGTGTGCCTTCAAGTCACTTCTGAGTTAGGACAACCCTAAAGTGAACCTATCATAGGCTTGTTTTTTGGGTTTTTTTGGATAAGATTTGGTCAGAGGGGGTTTGCCTTTGCCTTCCTTTGAGGCTGAGAGAATGTAACTCGCTCAAGGTCACCCAGTGTCTGAGTGGGGATTTGAATCCTAGTCTCCAGAAGCTTTTAATAAACAAACAAACAAACATTTGGAAATTTAAATAAATATTTAAATATAAATATTTAAATCATGAGTTTAATCTTGGGGCTTCCTGGCAAAAAGTTATACTTGCAAGGGAGCTCTGGTAAAGAAAAGGCTAAGAACCGTAGGACCTTTTCACACTACACTGTTATAGTGCGGTTATTCCACTTTTAGCACACTGTGGAATCCTGGGGTTTGCAGCTTAGGGAAGGGCCTTTAGAATTCTTAGCCAGGGAGCTCTTTGGCCTCAGTAAACTACAAAGCCCAGAACTCCACAGGATGTTGAAAGTGGAATAATAGCACTGTAACACTGTAGTGTGGAAAGGCCCCTAGTCTTAGCAGACACCAAGGGCCCACTGTACAAAGTCAGAACAAAAATCACTTTACATGGAACTGTCCTCCAACAATAACTCTTCAACATTGAAAAAGCACACAAAGACAATCATGTGTGATTGCCAAATGCATGCATACTATTTTATCATTTATGAGTCTGAACCCCAGATTCAGTAATGGTATGTTATCTGACTATGATCTTAAAAGTCTTCTTCAGCGGAAGAAACAAATAAAACGCTAATTTTACAATATATTTTGCTTTCAGTTTTGCTTTTAAGTTGGTTTTAGGCTTGCCTGTGACCACAATAATCCTTTGAGATCTACAGATGAGGGAAACTGTAGAACTGAAACACAAAAGAACCTGGTGTGTAAATACATGGGGTGAAACAAAAATAAAATATGCAGTGACGCCATGGCAGGAGTGGGGAACTCAGGCACTGGGACCGAATCTGGCGCTCTTGAGATCCCAGTCCAGCTCTCTTTGCCACATTCCCTTCCCCATGGGCCATTGTTTGGTAATTTCCCAGCTATGTACGATTTCCCACCACCACAAAAAAACAAAACAAAACAAAAGATTGAAGTGCTTGTGCCTCTCCTGAAATGCTTGTGCCTCTCCTAAGACTTTGTTATTGGTAGTCTAACAGCTTCAGGCTGTAAATATGCTGATATTATTTTACCCTGCCCTTTGGTCCACCACACAACTGGAGTGCATCCTTTAAGAACTTTTTGGAATATGTCCTTTAGATTGAAAGAGGGTCCCCACTTCCTGTAGGACTGGAGATTTTAGACCTTAATCCATGACTAGCACTACTCATATCTCAGTAAACACCAGGAAAAGGGCTATTGATAACAATGGGGAAATGGGAAACACAGGTTCAAATTAATGCTTTAATGCTAACCTTAGACAAGTCCCTTTCCTAACCTTTGTCACAGAGTGGTCCGGAGGGATAAATTAGAATTGTAAAAGCAGTTTGTATACTGCACGTGCATAGGAAGCCCACTGTTTGGGATTCTGGTTGGAAGTCACCACTCTGAATGCATCTGCTTTCAGAAATCAGTAGTCTTTTTAGCCATGGGCATCTTGCTCATGAAATATTCCAAAAGAAATTTGCATGGTGTTGATGTTAACCATATTTTTGAATCCAAGTCAAAACAATTGCATTCTCCTAAAATGTTGGCTGATACTATATCAGCAGCTTTTTAAAATTGTTTTTCACACCTGCCTTTTATTGTTGGCTTAGTTTTGTTAAGCAAAATAAAATATGTTTTGGTCAAGATTTGGAAATGCTATAAATTATAACAACGAAACCAGGAAATAGGTTTGGACTCAAACTGCAGAAGAAATAGAAATTAAGAATCTTTGCAGGAGACAAATTCCCAGGTTACTTTTGGACTGAAAAAAACAACAACCATAATCCAAATCATAAAAAGAGGGGTATTTTTTTCAGCCCCAGAGCCAATTCCAGTTTCAAAGATAATGGGGTGGTTATCAATCTGATTCTTTTGCCTCCTGCCCCAAGTAAGGCTCTAAAGGGCGAGGAGGAGCTTTTGCCCCATTGCTAGGGAGGCCACCAGACATGAACTCTTTTGCAGTGTGAGATGGCATCTCTTTCCCCTTCGACCGGGAATTCTCATAATCTTTAGGTGGAATCAGGCAGCCAGATCTCTCACACAGTAGGTCTGGGGTGTTTAGAAAAGGTAGTGAATTAAATTTTTAATATGTTTGGTTTTTCCCGTGCGTGTACGTATGTGCCTTCCAGCTTCCTGTGGACTTAGGTCATGAATTTCATTGGGTTTTCTTAGGAAAGGAATAAGACTTGGTTTTGCCAGTTCCTTCCTCGGAAATACAGCCTGCAACACTTGGCATTCATTGGCAGTCTCCCATCCAAATATTAATCAGAGCTGACCCTGCTGACCTTCCAGGATCACAGGGCATCTGGAGCCTTTGGGGTATTTGGCTCCTACCCCCTGCTGCCAAAGAAATGGGGAGGTGGCTTTTGGGTGGCTTTCTGTCCCATTGACTCCGCCCAGATAATCTATTTCCGCACTAGATTGTTATTATATCGCTGCTATCCCACTTTCAACATCCTTTGGAATCCTAGGGTTTCAGTTTAGTGAGGGTCCTCAAAGGCTGCAAACCCCAGGATTCCAAAGGACGCCGAAAGAGGAATAACAGCGCTATAACAGTCCGGTGCAGAAATGCCCTTGGTCCCGGAGGCAGGCAGCGAAGCCTCCCCGGCTTCCCTACCCGGCCCCGCTCGCCGCCCGCAGCAGGCGCCCGGGGCGACCCACCAGCGCCGCGCGCGCCTCTCCGCTTGGAACTCTGCGCCGCCGCCTGCCCGGGCCACGCCCCCGCCCGTTTGGCTGAGCCTCCTCCAATCCGGGGCGTCGCCGGGGCGTCGCTCGTCCCGGGCTCCCTCCCACCCACGGCCAGCCTGCCAATGGGAAGCGGGGCGCCGCCGCCAGTCCACCTGCGACTCCCGCGAGCCACCTGAGCGAGCGAGAAAAGCCGACAAAACCCGTTTGTGCGGCAGGGAGGCTGCGGGTGTGCGTGTGTGTGCTCGCTGGCGCGCGCGCCCTGCCCGGCTCCCTTTTCCTCCTCCTCCTCCTCGTCTTCCTCCCCTCCCCAGTTTGCCCGGGCTGCCGCCGCCGCCGCCGCCGCCGCCAGTAGCTCCCGTCCCAACCAACCAGCCCGGCCAGTTCTGCCACCCACTGACTGCCAGACATGACACAAGAGTACGACAAGTAAGTGAGCGAGCTGGGCAGACGGGAAGGCGAGGGAGAGGGGCTGAGCCTGGGCAGGTCCGACCGGTGCGGCTGCCCCTGACCCACACTCCGCCCCCCGGGACCGCGTCCCCCGCTGCGCCTGTCCCAGCGCTTCTCGCTCCCTCCGGCGTCCGTTGCCGGGGGGGGTCGGGGCATGGGGGCGGGCGGGGAGGGGATCGGGTGAGTGGGGGTTTGGGGTGGGTTGCGGAGCTGAGCTCCCCAGGCAGGAAGGGATCACTTACTGGCTCCACAGGTGGGTCCCCCTCCATATGTAGCGGAGCTCGTCGTGGTGGCTTTTCCGGGGCGGAGTGAGTCGTGGGGAGGGGGACGCGGATTTAAGGACCGTCTTCCTCTCCTCGCTCTCCGATGCCCAAAACGGTCGATTGACTCCTCGGGTAGATTTAATCCGGAGCGACCGTCTCCGATGGAGTTAAGCCGCCCAGCCGTCCACCCTCGCCGTCGCATCCGCCGAAACAAGTGGAATTATCAACGTTTCGTTATGAAGCCCCCTAGGTCGCCAGCACGTGTTTTAAAAAGGCACGGACGCCCCGGGTGGGGAGGTCTCAGGGGCGTTTCTGTCCAGGCGGGAACACGGGTCTGAGAGAGAACCGAAGCTACGTGGAGGCGGGGGGGGGGAGCGACTGTTCTGCATTAGACTGTAATAGCGCGATGATTCCACTTTCAACATCCTATGGAATCCTGGGGTTTGCAGTTTCGGGAGGGGCCGGCCGGCCCCTCCGAAACTGCAAACCCCAGGTCCATAGGATGTTGAAAGTGGAATCATCGCGCTGTAACTGTCTAGTGCGGAGATGGCCAAGCCTACGTACCTGTCTCTGCCGCCCGACGACTCTTTCCCGGCAAATCCAGGCTCTTTCCGTCTCTCCTGCGTTTGGGGAAAACCAAACCAGTTCTCCTTTCGAGCGCGGAGGCTGGCCCGAGTTCGTTCCGGGGTGAAACTTGCTCGGAACCAAGTCCCATTCCCTGTAGGGGGGCTCCTTTCGTTCGTGTGTTGGCCCATGACTCGGGAGACCGGGGTTCGAATCCCCGCTTGGCCGTGGAAACCCAGTGGGGGGCCTTGGGCGAGTCGCACTCTCTCAGCCTCAGGGGGAGGCAAAGGCAGACCTCCTCGGAACAAATCTTGCCAAGAAAACCGCGTGGTGGGCTTGCCTTAGAGTCGCCATCAGCCAGACCCCACCTGAAGGCAAGGCAACTCTCCAGTGACTCAGCTGAGGGAAGGGAGTCCAAATGAGTGGGTATAGGAGGCTGTAAACTGAGGGGTAACTTTTGGGAGAAACTTGGGCAATTTCTGGCAGTTAAAATCTCTGGTGATTTCATTGGGAAGAAGCTTAAGCACACACGTTTAAATCGCTGGTTCTGCTCTGTGGAACTTTAAATGGCTTCACCTCTGGCTGGTGCCTACAGGGATTTCTTGCAACCCTTCTCTGAGTCAGGTGGCGCAGTTGCAGAACGCTGTCCTTTGTCATGCACGCAAAATGTTCAGATGTTTATGGGGAGACTCATGGAAAGTTCTGGGTTCTCTGATTCCAGGAAGTAAATGTGTGCACGCTCATGTTGATGCTTTATACCTGAGGGCTTAATACCACTTGATACTCTATCCAAGTAAGTGGGTTTATATCCACAAAGCCTCATGCAAAAATAAAAGCCTGTTAGTCTTAAAAGGGACTGTCACATTTCAATTTTTTTCCTTCCCCTTCCTGTGTCCTTTTTATTGAGCATGTTGATGCTTAACCTTCTGTGGTATGGCTTGCCTGAGAAGACCCATCCCCTAATCATTAGGGTTTAATGCTGCTTTTGGGATTGAGCTCTTTTCGCTTGAAACCACAGCTGAGAAGTGTTTGGCTTTGAAACTTGACACCTCTCGCTGAAACTTAGGTCACCGTCCTTCTTTCCTCCACACCCCCCACTGAATCTTCTCCTCGTCTGTCTCTTTAAATGCCGAGTATGCCAAATAATCACTGGTCTGTCAGGAGGAGCTTCAAGTCTTCGCGTTGGTGGGTGGGGGTTTAGAAAAACCCCACAGTCCAGAGCCACTGGCTTCGCCCAGGGTTCTCCTTTTGATTGCTTTGTCTAATGGAGGAAGCTAAGGAGGTGCTGTATCTACCTCTCTCCACCTCCTTTGAAGAAGAGGACAAGGGCTGGGCAGTGAGACAGCTGCCTTAGCTGGGGTGTCATTACTTGAGTCACACCTCTCTCTCTCTGTCTCTCCCTTTCTTTCTCTCTCTCTCTCTCCCCCTCTGTTTTAATGGCTTGAATACTCCTGCTCTAATTTCTAATATGGTTTTTATTTTTTTGGCTGAGCACTTCAGACGCTGATGTGCAATTAGACCCTGATGTGCACATTTGTTCTTTGGACCTTAAAAGGCCCTCTCTTAATGTCCTTCTGGAGAAAGAGCTGATGGATTTTTATGAAACTCATCCTCCGGGGAAGGTGGATTTATCCAGGTAATCTGGTGTGTTCTTTTAGCACCATTCTTTCCCATCCTCAAAACTGGGAAGTTAGGGAAGAGTTAGATTTCAAATGACAGTTCTGTTAGTGTGCCTTTATTTCAGATTTCAACAGCTGTGTCTTGTGTCAGGAAGCATGCATTTTGAAAAGATTTGGTCTTTTGTCATCAGTAACATTAGAATGCTTGAGTAAAGGGTAGAATTGGCTTGGACACCCCCTTCTTGTGTACAAGATTTGCAAACTTCTTTGTTGGTTCTTCACTTCTTTTCCAGCAGTTGCCTGCTGGCTTAGCTTTGCCCGGTTGTAACATGTTGGTGACAGTTGAGAAGCAGAGAAGGGCAATCAGCTTGGAGAAGTGTACCTGGGGTAGCTTAATATAGAAGCAAATTAAGGATTTAGACTAAGGTTATAATTACAACGCCTGTTTTAAAAGTATCTTTTGGAGATGTATCCTTAATACTGGATTTGGGAATACTGGCATATTTTGGCTTAGAAGCTGTAAAAGTAATCTGATGCTTCATTAAATTAAACGCTACGGATGTAACTTGAGGGCAAGTACTTGCTGATCAGCCAAGTGCTGCCTGTGTATGGTCACCCGTTGGCATATGAGCATCTTCCTGCTTGGCAGTGCGGAGTCTTGTTGAGCTGCCAGGGTAACCTGCAAACAGAGTAAAAGTGTCCCTCTGTAAGAAGGCATTCAGCTGCACTCATGTGTACCAGGTTCTGTATTTCACTGTGTGTTCTAGCTGAAAACTGAGGACCAGCCGTTGTGGAAGCTTCTCTTTAATAGTGCATCGGTGTTGGATGACAAGCATTAATACTTGTAATGATGTTAATCCTTGTGAAGAATTAATTTGATTCTTCAGAAGCAAAGAGTGATCTCCTGCAAGTTCACCCTAAGAAAAAAACACGTCATGTTGTCCAATGCTAGGAATGAGGAAATTTCTGTGCTGTTCTGTGGGCATCCGAGTATACATGCAATCCCATCCCATGCGTATACACTCTGAAGTAATGTCTCCTGTGATTACCTTGCATATAAATGTGGATTGCCTGGGAACCTAGGGCTGTAATCCTGTGGTCCCTGAAGACAGCATCCCAGGACCTATAGGGTATATTGGAAATCTCTTGCTGAAGTCAGAGAGACAGATTTCCTCTGTGCCCCACTGCTGCCCCTCCAGATCCTTCCATGCTCATTATTTCTCCAGCACTTGGGGGAATGGAGTGAGTAGACTCAGGACAGGGCATGGGAAAAGACGGAGAGGTTCTGGATAGGCAGCATTCAAAACCTATCCAGCTCTCTTCACATCTCCGTTGGAGGGAAGGATTAGACCAGCCCAGGATATGTTAGAAGTAAATGCTCCAACATTGCTTGCAATGGGAGGGAAATAGTTTTCAAAGAATTAAATGTGGGGAACACATGGAGGGCATTCCTTAATCAGTTTTCTTTTTCTGGCAGGACTTGCCCAGGTTTAGGAGATGGTGGGGCAGGCCAGCACTGCATTATTAGTGTTCTGTCAGATAACTATTTTTTAAAGAAGAGTACAGTCAGCCCTCCACATTTGCGGGTTTCACTTTTGAGGATTTGATTATTCACGGATTATTTGCTGTCACCTCTGCTGCCTTCCTATGCCATTTTTAATAGGGACTTCAAGCCTTGTGAGACTGAGAAACTGTGAATGAAGCTTGTAAGTCCCTCTTAAAAATGGTGTGGGGCAGCAGTTGTGGTGGCACTAAACCTTACCAGCACCCACGTCTGCTTTGTGAAGGAACCCTGGTGCCTCAAAGGAGTCCGTGGTGGGTTGAATATGGTGATCGTACTTTTTTTTTGTCTTAAATTTGGTATCAGGAGGCCTAGAGTTATTCACTGTTTTTCCACTTTCACAGGGGTCCTGTGCCCCTAACCCTAGCGAATGTGGTGGAATGACTGTAATTACTTTGAACCCCAGGCTTTTCATGCTGCTTTTAGTTCAAAGGGAACTATTAAATCTTTCAGCAGTTACAAAAAGTGCTTAACTGCCAGGGGGAGAGCAGGACAGTCCTAAAATGGCAAGGCTTTTTAGAATGATAATTTGGTGTGAAAGATACTGTGAAAGGCAAGCATGAAGACACCATTCTGTTTTCTCCCAGGAACTACAGGTTTTATTTTCTTAAACATATTGGTTGTTAACCGTGTTCTTTGTGACAGACATCACTATTTCAAGACGTTGTATATGTTTGCAAAAGACAGAGAGACAGTCATGTACTGCCCTGCCATGTGACAGCTTACCAGCTTAAACTATATTATATTAGTAATTGTCACCAAAGTTCACAAAATAAACTTTCACGAAGATCTGTTCTGGTATACAGCTGTGTCCAGATAGTAATGCTCGATTGTGTTATGCATCAAATTTCACATCTTTTAAAAGCTCTTCTCTAGCTCAGAATGAAAGCAACAATCTATATATGTGCGTGGTCAATGCTCAATAGAAGCATGTACAAGCATAACTGTTAAACTCTTCATTCTCACTAGAAGTCTCACAAATTGCAATGAAACTGGCATGATGAGGCATCTAACAAAACGGCCTTATATCTGGCAAATGTCTTTTCTGTTTCCCAGTTTTGTTCTTGCAAGCAGTATATGTAATTGCTTTTGCTGTTTAGATATAAAAACTTCTCTGAGATGTAGGTAAGTCTGTTTTTGGAGAGAAACTGAATCTCTCAATGGCCCTCCACAATTATTGGCGTTTTTAGAAATCCTAATTTTGCAAACTTTAATGAAAAAGGCTTTTCTGGGGCAGGAAGGTGGAAATACTGCATGCCTTAGCCACTTTTGTTATTATTATGTGGCTTCAGGTTGGTTCTGACTTATGGGAATCCTATCATAGGATTGTTTTGGCAAGATTTATTTGGAGGAGGTATGCCACTGCCTTCCTCTGAGGCTGAGAGTGTGTGACTGTCTCAAGGTCACTCAGTCGGTTCAGACCCTGGTCTCTCAAAGTCCTAGTCCAAAATGCAAACCCTTACATCACATTGCCTCTTTTGTCACTTTATTTTTATCTTCTGCCCATATCCCCTTCACTAGCAAGTTTAATTCATATGGAGAAACCCCCCCAAGACCAGAATTGGGTAATGCTTTCATTGGGACCAACAAATGTGCCTTCTTTTTTGACTGTTTCAATGAAGACATTGCCTATCTGTGGATTTGAGACTTCACCCACAGGCAGCTTAGATATCTTAACTTTTTATTTATGTAAGATTGCTCTGCAGCAAGGATAGAAGCAATTTGATTCTGCATACCTGCCTCATGTCACAAAAGTCAGAAACATCATATGAAAGTTCTCACACTGAGACATTTTGGTTGGACCTACTGAGAGTGTTAACTATCTCTGCTTTGAGTCAAGGAGGTATAACTATAGATTTACTAAGGCAGATTACTGATCAAGTAAACATATAATTTCCCAGTAGCTCTGTAACTAACCCCAATTAGCAAGGTGAGCAGTGACAAATCCTAATGACTAAATAAGACTTCATGAGAAAAAGACTAACAGTTTTTGCACTGTATTATAACCGCATTATCCCTGCAATACACCAAATACTTACTGCTGTAATTCCCCCCACCTTTGTTTGGCAACTTACTCAAGCAGAAAACAAACCAGTAGTTATGAAGTAATTACATGCACAATAGAAGACTTATTTCAAGATCTTGCTAAATGCCATTTAGTATTGTGTTCACAGTTCACTGTGCCAATAGACCCTTCACTCTAAAACTTGACACAAGGCAGCTGGCAGAAATATACACATTTTACTGTCTTTTTAAAACAGAAAACATGGTCTCGTTTTTCCTAAAAGAATCTACAGTTCTGTGAAGGGATTGAATTACTGCCAATGCTGTTCTTTGTTGATAACACTAAGGATAATTCTTTCTACACCCCTTTTAATCTGAGTTAGGTTACCTTTAAGGCATTTGTGATTTTATTTGGTGGTGCTGCAATGAGAAAAACAGTTGAAGTTTGCCAGTTTTTCGGATTACCGGATGTTCAACTTCAGATTTGAATAAGGGTGCACTCATATTATTCTTTTTCCTAAAGTTTAGACTAATGGTTCTTAACTTTTTCTTTACCAGGGACCCCCTGTAAATATAATTTGTTGCCAAGGACCCTCAAGATTTAACTCAAGGTTTAAATACTTTAGACTTAAATATTCAAATATTTATTTAAATATTCAAACACTTACCTAAAGTTGCTCATCAGGGGTCTTCAAATGAGGGAGCAGATTGGATGTACAAACACACCTCCTGTTGTGTCCCTTTTGTGAGGGACACGGGGTAGATGTGGGTGCTGAAACTGCTCCCTTGTTTGCAAATGAGGGAGCAGTTTGGGTGCACACATCTTCTTGCTACCATTCTCTTTCATCAGAGATGTGGCAGTGTGTGGGGGGGTGCAGGTGCGAAAACTCAGTTTGGGTGTGTGCACATGCCTGCCACCATGTCTCTCGGCACCCTCAGCCGTCCCTGCCATGTTGAAGAGGTGATAAAACAAGGCGTCCTGTGCCGATTAGCCTATTGCCCATTCTGATCACTCACATCTGTGGGGAGCTCAGAGAAGGGAGGGAGGGAAGGGGGTAGAGAGAGAGAAATCAGAAGCAGAAAGCCAGTGCTCACTGGGTTTTCCCCATCTGTAGGTGATGAATCCGAGTGTCTCCCCTTGAACTCTTTCACCCAGCCTGACACTCAATGCAGAGCTTCCTCTCATTCCCTTCTTAAGGAATGTCACCAAGCCAAGTGTGCAGGTGCATTCTGTCCCCTCTTTTCTCTCCTTTCTGAGAAAAGCCAGCTGTTGGCAGGGAGATGTTGCCACCGCTGTTATTTGTGTCCAGCAGCAGGGCTTTGCGGACCCTCTGTGAGGGTTCCGCGACCCACTAGGGTCCATGGGCCCCAGCTTAAGAACTGCTGCTTTAGACAATCATCTGTTTTATGTCCCCCTTTCCTGGAGACCCAACTCCTTTCTGCTCTTCCCTCACCTTCCGTTCCTTTGTTTCATTCTCTTTCCTTCATTTACCACCTTAGGGCTGCTTTTCATAAGGTGGGTTTTGTTTTAAATACAGATATGTAGGAAGCAGGATTTATTCTGGTTTGTCACATGATGCGTCTGCTTCACCCTGAATTCGTCTTAAAGCCTGCTTCTGATCAGCATGCTTGTGGGCCAAACTAGACAAGTGTATGCTTGGTGCGTAAAATGAGAAAACATAGGGCTCAAAATAGTTTCCTTTTAAAGGTGATACCTATGTAAGAAACCTCTTCTTTTAAGCGCCCAGTATAGTCCTAATGTAGTCTTGAGGAGTTCAGCAGAGCCACTGTGGTGCCTAGTACGTTGAACTGTGACTTGAGAAATCCAATTTCAGGTTCCCAACCGAGTTACAAAACTCATTGGATGAACCTGAGCCAGTCCTTCTCTCTTAGCGTGATTGTACCTCCCAGTGTGGTTGTGAGAGCAAAATGAGGAAGAATATTGCCATGTACTCTGCCTGGAGCTCATTGGAGGATAGATAAGATGCAAAGTGACATACACAATATGTACAGCCATAACTTTGACATGTGTCCCAAGTAGACCATAGGCAGAAGTTGAGGAGGAACTGTAGAATCATGACAGGAAGTTAGAACCAGAGTGTTACCCACACAGGAAACCTTTTGTAGCACTTCCTGTCTGGGAGGACCTAATGCCCAGCCTGAACAGCAGGAGAAGTCCAGAACCTGAGAACACAGCTCATAGAAAGGATGATTCATCTCAGGTGTAGTTTTGCAGATCAACAGATGAGGCAACAAAGTCGAGGGTGTCCATCCAAGCTCTATCGCTGGCAGTTCCTGACAACTGTCTTATCCTGTTTTCTGGTTTAGAGTGTGACCTATGAATGTGACAAGTATATTATTTTCATGTCCATCCCATCTTTTGTCTAAGGAGTTAAGGATGGTTCTTTCCCTTTACCTTAATTCTGTCATCATAGTACCTGTAAAGACTGAGAGGTAGTGACTGTCCCAGGGTCACCAACTGAGCCTCATACCTGACTAGGTGGGATCTGAACCTGGATCACCTTGCTTCTAGTCAAATATTGTAATCCAGGGTGCTTAACTTGTGAAACTCCAGATGCTGGGTTGCTGTCCACATCATTTTTCATCATTGGCTGTACTTTCTAAGGCTAATGGGAGTTTTACAGAGTCACAGTGTTCTCAGTACTGCTCTAACAATTACACCACACTGCTTGCTGGAACAGATCTTTGGACTCTTATGTATCATACAGATGGCCTTGTCACAGGTGTAGGGTTGCTTTCAGCAGTCTTGAGTGTATACTTGGTGTCAGACGTGGTGTTATTCCTACCTAATGTGTAAACACTACTTCAGGTTTAGTTGTTGCTTATATGTGACCTGACTGTATATATAACTGACAAAAGCTGGAGTGGGAAATAATCAAATGTTATACTTACAGTGGTTGGGAGCTATGCTTATTCAGCCTTAGAGGCATGCTCACTGATTTTAGTAGATCTTCTTTAAGTATTACTTATTCTGGATCTCGCCTAACCTACTTGGATTATATTTTTGGCAGACTAGTGCCTATAAGAATATTGCATGTGGTGTCATATTTTAGGTAGGTATTGTTGGGTTGTTCTGTTCTTGTAATGGCCAGAATAAATAAAATTAATGCGTAATGTTGGGCAGTAGGAGATCTGAATTCAGGTCCATGATAGTTGTAAATCTGAGGTTGGATAGGCAACAATTTATCTTCCTGTCCTACTAACCATTAACAGTTAAGATGGCAATCAGAACGCCTGTAAACTGCTAGAGAAATAATACCTATTACTTGTAAAGCAGACAATTGAGTCAGTAGTAGGTGAAAGGAGACTGTTTTTCTCTATTGCTTTGCATGGTAAAAGCAATGTTGCTAGTGGCAGACACACAGTAGGGGAACAGGAAAATATCAGTTCCTCACTAGTATTAAATAAGAATTTTGTGAGGGAAGTAGATATACAGCACTGCATGGGTAGCACGCACATTTTGGGGATTTCTGGTGGCTGTATGAGCAAAGGCAAAGTCACTCTGCAGATCTGAGATCCTGCCTATATTTCTAAATGTTCTGAATCAGCAGGGGAGGTTATGGCTTCTGCACCTCCGTTGTGTGCTCTAGCAAGTAGGACTCCAGTTTTACCATATAGCAGCCAGGGGAGGAGAATGAACAAGGCAATGGAGGAGTGGAGTGGGAGGGATAGCAGTTTCCCCATCTTCTTCCCTCTTCTCTTGAAGCCCTTTGTGGGGAAAAGTTTCACTAGAATTTCAGGTGGAAAAAGAAAATACAAAGCCTTATGTCAAATATAAATCTTTAATTTCTGGACCTGGGAGCACAAAGGCAAGAAACTTTAAAAAAAGAAATCTCTTTGCCACCTTGTGGCACACCAAGAAAGTCAAACAGGTGTATGGCAGTAAGACAGGTGGGAGCAGCCGTGACACTTCAGATGGTTTTTTGGACTGCAATTCCCGCAATTCCCACTGTTGGCTATATCACCTAGGGTTGATGGGAATTGCTGGACAAAGACATCTATAGGGCCACAGTTGCTCACACCAGTAGAAGTAGAATGGTGCCTGTAATTTGTCGCAATAGTCGCAATACCCAAATTGTCCTTTAAATGATATTTATTACAACCTGAATCCAGTTGCTAGTCCCAGCAAGAAAAGACCCATTGAATTTACAGAGGTATTGGTTTTTCATTTAACATTTAAGTCAATGGGTCTTTAGTGCAAAATAGCAGTTGGATTTGGGACTAGACTTTCCTAATTCTACTACTAGAATCCCCTATTTTTGGAGCATGCCAGACTTATTTTTAATCAGAGGAGGTACTTAACTGCATCAGATGATGATGGCTAAATCTCTATACATTGGCTGTCACAAATATAAGAATCTGAGGAGACTGGTGACAGTAGGAGGCAACCAGTCTTGTCTATCGTGGTTCCAAACCATATAGCACTTCAACAATGAGCAGCCCAACCTGGAATTTATCCTGGAAACATCAATGTCACACAGTGTAGTAATATCAGTATTGGTGGAATTCCAGGGTAGTGCCTGCTCATAAACACACTTCCATGTCTTTAGGCTCAGTGAAACTTTGAAACTCACTTTAAAGGCAGGCTTATTAAAGGCATCAGCTCCTGTCTGATCCTGGAAGCTAAGTAGGGTCAGCTCTGGTTAGTATTTGGATGGGAGATCTGTCAAGGAATACCAAGTGCTGTAGGCTATATTTCAGAGGAAGAAACTGGCAAAAAGCACCTCTTGAGTATCCCTTACTTAAGAAAACTCTATGAAATTCTTGGGGTTGGCATAAGGCACATATGTACATGAAGAACACATTACATTACAATCTAGAAGCTGCCAGGTCCTGTATGACAGTAGTGAGATGCTACTTTTCCTGGAGAAACTGGACAGAGCTCATGAATCAGTTGGAATGGGGAAAAGGGCCTTCAGCAAAACAACCACTGCTTGGATGTCCAGGAGAAAAGGCAAATGCTGGACTTCCCCCCTTCTTCCCCATAACTGGTCCTTAAATGCCCTTATCCAGTCTCTCACGGGAGGCATCAGTGAATCCATTACTTCACCTGGATTTGATGAAAGGGAAAAATACCTTGATTCATATTATATGTGAACAGATACCCAGACGCTGGATATCTGTACTAAGCAAGCTCATGTGAAACTTAATGTACATGGAAGAGAAAATTACGGGATAAATTGCCAGAGGAGTGAGCAGCACTTGTCTATCTCTATCTGGTATCTGCCTCAAGGCTAGAGGTTCAACCACTGCAGTGCAATGCCTCGTATCCCTATATCACACAAGCAAGCATGGGTGATGTTATCAGAAGGTTCAGAGGGAGATCTGGGGGACTAAACTCAGTTGACACTCTATCGAGTGTAGACCCACAAAATGAATGGGAACTTGATAAGTTGACACTGATTTTAAATTCCACTGATGGTACTGTAGTTGGGACTAACAACTGGATTTAGCTCATAATAATTTTTGTATGCCCTTTGCCACCACCTTTTATCCTCTGATACAAGTTTGTCAACTAGGACAGTTTGACCCTCATAAGCAGACTCAAACTTGATTGAGAAGGATCTTGAAAAGGGGTGAGAATTGAGTGGCCCTCCAGGTGTTGCTGTACAACTAACTGCTCCTATGAGTCCCAGACAGCACAGCCAGTGGGGAGGAATCCTGAGAGTGGTTGTTTAGAGGCTCAAAAGGGCTGCACAATTTCCATCCCACCCCAATATAGAGTCACCTATGACACTCCAGATTGCCTGAATTTGGGCTGCTGCTGCGTGCTCAGTTATCTTCTCCTAGATTGCTCACGTAGAGTCTGGTCTGTAATTTGTCATGATCTGTCCAGTTTTGCATTCCTTTGGTCTCCTTTTTGCTACCCTGCCACTGCATTACCTAATAGTGGCATAGTCACTGCCTCCTTTAATGAAGCAGGAAAGTTCCTTCCTTCAGTGAGACAGTCCTCCTTACTAATGTAAGTTGGGTTGCCATAACTGTCTTAATTTACAGAGAACAGTCCTTTGTTTGAAGGATTCTTCAGTTTCTGTTAATTGCTGTCAAGTTGGCTTCAAGTTATGATGAGAGAACTCCAAGGTACCACTGATCAGGTTCTATAGACACAGAGCCCTGATTGAGTCTTGAGTCTTCTTTGATTGAGTCTATCCACCTATAATGTAACCTTCCTCTTTTCAACTTTTCTAATGAGTAATGTCATCTGAAAGCCTAAATACCCTAAAGGCACCAGATCCCATCTTGTTTTGGAAGCTTAACAGGATCAGCCCAGAGTAGTATTTGGATGGGAGATGGCCAATGAATACCAGGTGCTGTAGGCTATATTTCAGAGGAAGGAACTGGCAAAACCACTTCTGAAGCATAAGAGAATCCTATGAAGTTCTTATGTTGCCATAAGTCGGCAGACAACTTGAAGGCACATACACACATGGTGTCATGTCATGAAATGGCCAGAGCGCAATAGCCTCAATGTGGTCATTCTGGCTTCTAGGGAGAGCTAGGTCTGATTAGCTCTAGAGCCCACTTATTGTCTCCTTGGCAGTCCATGGTATCCACAGAACTCTCCTCTAGTACATTTCAAATGAGTTTATTCTCTTCCTTGCAGCCTACTTCACTGTCCAGCTTTCATGGCCATTCGTAGAAATCGGGAATCCGATGGCATGGATAATCCTGACTTTGGGATTCAATGATATACCATTACATTTGAGGCTTTTATCTGGTTCCTTCATAACTGCTTTTCCAAGTCCTGTTCTTCCTTTGATTTCTTGACTACATCTCCATTTTAATGTATGAGTGAGCCCCTATATAGAAACTATGACCATTTTGACGTTATCATCGTTCATTTTAGAACTGTATAAATCATCTGTGGTCGTTATTTTGGTAATACTAAACTAGGACTGTGCTTTTACACTTTCTTTCTTAACTTTCCACAATAGTGTTATCACTTTGCTATTTTCTGCTAGCAGTATGGTGTCATCTGCATATCTTAAGTTGCTGATATTCCTTCCTCCAGTTTTCATACCTCTTTCCTTCCAGTCTAATCCAATTTTCCATATGTTGTGTTCTGCATATAAATAAAATACAGCCTTGCCTAACCCCCCTCTTGCCAATTGGAAACCTTTCTGTTCCTTCATATTCTATCCTTACAGTGCCCTGTTATCCTGACTATAGGTTACACATCAGGACAAATAAAATGTGGCATACCCATTTCTTTTAAAGTTTAAAGATAAAGTATCCTCACCCTGCCTGTGTCTTCTTGAGATCTTCTGGAGTGGTCCTTCTCTCCATCCCACCACCCTCACTGGTGAGAATATGGGGGAGGGCCTTCTCAGTGGCTGCTCTCATGTTCTGGAACTCCCTTTCCAGGGCTGTTAAACTAGTTCTTCTCTGCTGTCTTTTCATAGACAGGTGAAGTCCTTGTTTGATTACGCTTTTGATGGTTGACTGCTCTGGGAAAAGGGGCCTTTCATGTGCTGTGTTCTTTATGTTTGTTGTTCTTCAACAGTTTTTAATTTAATAACGATAGTTTAGTTATATTTTTAACTTTTCTACAATGTTAATTTTTTAGCTGTTCGCTCTTTCAGCTGTCTTGTGTCCTAGATTGGGAAAAAAGGCAAGATGTAAATATAATCATCATCAGAAGGGAAAGCAGGATTGTTGTACACAATGATGGGGGTCTTGTGTCTTATTTTATGGAGGACGGTCCTCTTTTTGAATGGCTATCCAGTCCAGATCTGATCTACAAATAAAGCACCATATGGAGGCAGATCAGGGACCTTGAACTCATCAGTAGTAAACATGTGGATAACAGACTGAGCATCAACCGCGTAGGTAACCTTTTCACAGTCTTCCCTACTAGGCGGAAATATACAGTATTTATATTTAAATGATAGTCATCTTTTGTAAATCCACATGTGGACGTAGGAATGGCAGATGTAAGTTTATGCATGTCTGTGCCCTTCTTTTTTGATGTATAAGTGACCTCTCTACAAAGAGACCAGATTCTGACAGAGATGTAGGGATCAAGCTTCCACAGAATTGGCAATATTTCCTCCAGAATCTTGTCATTTTGCTTCATCGTAAGCAAGTGAAGCTCATTCAGAGTTGCAGCCAGGTAAGGTGAAGCTTGCTGTGATAAATGTTTTGTGTTCATTGGCCTCTAACTTGGACCAGACACTGGTGTTTTAATTAGCTTTTATCCTGGGATAGTTCTTAGTAGTTTCTGTGCGTCTTGATACAAGAGACAACCCAACAGAATGCTGCCTTGTTTGGGGCCTGCTGATTGAAATACCACTTTTTTTTCCCATTGAGTGGTATGTGTGTGCACCTACAGCCTGATCTCTATTCCTCCTGAGTGGAAAAATATAAAGTGCTGCGGCTTAAGTTTTCATAAGCAGTATTGTTCTTTCTCAAATGCGTGCAGTTAACTGGGAATATAGTAGGTGTGGGTATCTGTACCTATAGAATACAGTTTGGGTTTCTGTAGATCTTTCTCCCCCCGTCTTTTGCTTCAAGGACTGATGGTATCTTGTGTTTTTCTAGTTCCACATTTCTCAGCAATATTTTAAGCAGAACTCACTATCTGTCTTAAATACCAACCGATCCTTGAGTATGCTCAATGAAGACTGTGTTTTAATTATGATACTTCTATTGGCCAATCAAAATGCACAAAATGCATCATACAAGCTTTTGAAGCTTTGAAGGCTTGCATGATATATTTTGTGCGTTTTGGTTGACCAATAAAGACATCACTTTTTTGTGGATTTTGTTTGGATTTTGTTGTATTTTGCTGCATGACCAACTGGGCTATCTGTGAATATGTTTCCTGTGTTTTCACTGGTTTAAAGCTAGCTCAGAGATGGTGCTGGACGACTTCTTACAAACCGCATTTTAAACATCAACTGTTACCTAAAAACATTTGATTTCAAATGCCCAGAGATGAACTTCGTGTTAGATGGGAGTTAACTCTTGGAACAGATATAAAGCAAAGTAAGGCCATTGAATACTGCTGGTATCCAAGGAGTGCTGCACAAACCAGAGACTGAGAAAGTTACTTGAGTAGATCACAACTCCCAGAATCCCCTTGCTAACATTATAATTTTTCAAATAATAGTTGACAAAGAAGGAATAAGTAGGATCCTCTGAAAAATTTGCAGCAGTATAAATTCAAGGTTCAGATCTGAGCAACTCAACCCACCTCTGCTTGTTTGCTCTTAGCCATCATAACAGCACATACACACCACAATAGTCTTGCTTATGTGTATAAGATTTCAGTGCAAGTGTATTTGGTGAGCTTAAGTAATCACACAAGCTGATGATTAGTTTGTTCAATTGTGAGTCACCACTAAGGAAAATCTTGGCTGGAACTGGTATTTTGCAGTATTGGTCTGTTCCTTTCTGGACTGCCAATGTAACATGGCCTTTTTGGTGTTGGTTTTTTACCGTGTTTTGTGGAGAGACTGTGTAGGTATAGTTAATGTTATTGGTTGGAAGGTTGGCGGAATTTACGCAGCATTAGAAGTCTCAAACTAGGTCTTGGCCATTATGTTGTAGCCCACAAGAATGACAAAAGGTTTTGTTATGATCAATATCCAGCATTCTGAAAATAATTTTAAGAATGCAGTTTGAAGTTGCATTTTGCTGTTCAGGTAATACAGAGTGAACACTATAGTGATGATATCTCCTGAAGCTTTAGAGCAGTGGTTTTCAACATGGTGACAGGGAGATGTTATACTTCAGCTTCCAAAAACGCCAGGAGGCATGGCCAGTGATAAGAGTTTCTGGAAGTTGAACATCAAGCATCCTTCCCCAAGATGAGAATTACTGATGTAAAAGTTTATACATCATGATGATAGTGATGATTTTGCTATTATACTTCATAGACTCATGGCAAAATAACTGGGAGATTGCAGCTCATTTTTAAAACCTTTCTCTTGCACATGTCAAGTCCCAGCTTAGATCTGTTGTCCTGAAACCTCTGGGAACTAACTGAAATGACCATCATTGTGTTAAGAAACTATTACCTGTGGGAGGGATCAAAAACACATAAAGCAATGATTAAATATTACTATTTATATCAACCAACCAATTGATCATGTCAAAAGGTATTGACATCAAAATACGTGATTTACAATATAGCTTTCAATGTAACAGAATACTGTAAGTATTTTCAACCTTTATCCAGCCTTACAATATATTCTTGATAATGTCATATCAAATATAACATCCATGTACATGTACAGAAAGAACTTGCGTATAAGGCTCCAAGACCACAATGTCATACAAAAAAAATAACGTTTAATAGGCAATCAACGGGCAATATAGTACAAAAAAGCTATTTAGATACAATGATAGATATAATATTTAAATATGATGATGATGAAAAATTGATGATATATCCATTCCCCGGAATCTTTAAGTGAGATATTTCAACTGGATTGGTCTTTGTCAGGTCATCCGACTTGACCGAAGGCAGAGTTTGATATCCAGGCCATTGAGTCTTAACATGCTGTAAGCACAGAATATTTAAGCACAATTCCTGAAGCCACATCATGATAGGAACTCAGCTCAGAGCTTGGGTAGGTTTTTATGTAGACTAGAGCTCCTCGAATCCCTCAGCCAACATAGCCACAGGTCATACTGGCTGGGTGTTGATGGTAGTCTTGTATGTGTAGGTCAAGGAAATAATGTGTCCAAATTCTGGCCCATATAAAGCTGAGCTCACTTTCCCCGAGACCTCAGTTACATATTTTAAAATTTGGTGACCAAAAGCTAATCAATTTTGGTTGATTTTGCAGTGCTTGTTTCCTTATTTTGAAAAGCAAGGGAGAGAGAGAGAAAGAAAGAAAGAGGGAGAGAGAGAGAGAAAAAATGGTTTGTGAAAAATACAAATACATTCTGAAAGCTGGTGCTCTGTGTTCCATGGCTGAAGATAGCCAGTGAGAACATCTTTCCAGCCTTACCACCCTATCATGTATTTCAAGGTAGAGTAATTTGTGACTGGCAAAAACTTTAAGCTGTTGATTGGTATGTAAGGCTAAGGCTAAGATTTAGAGGTCAAAGCTTATATTTATTTTGGCAGGACTAAAAAGACTAAGTTCTTTTCTTTTTTTCTTTTTGAGAAGATGTATTTTTTTTGAGTTGAATAAATTGAATGAAGTGAGAATGATATATAGTATTCATATGCCAAGTAGACCAAACTGCAAACTACGTATACTTTTTAGCTAAGTATACTTTTTAACATTTTTAAATACTGTGAGTAGGATGCAAAGAGGTCTCTGTGGCCTTCTTTGAAAACTCCTTTTTTGCTCCTACCTGTTGTGCATTCTCAAAAGTCATTTGACAGGACATCTCCTGGTGCCATTCAACGTACTGTGTGGGGTTGTAGCCAGAAGTGGGAAACTGCCACAACTTTCATATTTGGTGGAAGTGCTTAGGCATGTGCATTCGTGTCTGTGGAGACGAGTCAGTGGTTGCATTCTACCCATTTCTAACTATGTTTTCTTTAATCTCTCTGTCTCTAAAGCAAAAGACCAGTCTTGGTTCTACAGAATGATGCTCTGTACACACAAAGGCGACCATTTACCAATGAGGATGAAGCCTGGAAGTCCTTTCTTGAAAACCCACTTACAGCAGCTACTAAAGCCATGATGAGCATTAATGGGGATGAAGACAGTGCTGCTGCCTTGGGTCTCCTGTACGATTACTACAAGGTATGCCCTTGGAATGTGGGACTGACTGATGGACAGACCAAAGGGTGCTTGGATTGGTGAACATTCTTTAATGAAACAGTAATTTTAAAAGGCCAGACCTTTACCACCTGGTGGAGAGCAGAATACAGCTGCTTGTGTAGTGGTTTCTAATAGTGTAATCTGAACTTTTAGTTACATAGTTCATTGTATAAACAAATGTGTATCGAATGTGTAGTTTTTTCCCCCCATGTTATGACGGCTACCTGTTCTGAATTGCCTCTTCAATAGGTCACAGCGTCGGTGTATTTCCACACACTGTGCTTTGTTGTTGGGTGCTGTCTTTAATATAAAAAAATGAAAATTACAGGTGGGTGTGAGGGAGAGAGAGATGAGAATGGAAGTATTGTAAATCTCAGTTTAAGCCTAAAGGCTTACTCCAAAATCCATGGAAGTTATTCCATTGGTGTCAGTGGAATCAAGAGGATTTGGTCTGAGCTTGGGAATTGTGTTATCTTTAACTGTAATTTTGTGATTTGATAATTTGAATGTGCTGTCATTATTGATCACCAACTATAGCAAGTGATCTCCAAAGGCCACTGAGGTAACAGTTAATGTGAGGCCAGAAACGTTGCTTGAACTGAACTGTCTTATAATACTCTGAATTGGGTTCATCCAGTCAAATGAATTGGCTGGAGATTTAGGACAGACAAAAGGAATTTTTTTTGTTTATACCATATGATAATTAACATTTAGAATTCTTTTCCATGAAGAGTGGGGATGGCCAGTATTGAGATGGCTCTAAAAAGAGATTAGACAACTGTATGGTGGAAAAGTCTGTTGATTTAAACGGAGCCTGGAAAAATTACTTAGAGGGGAGGGGACTACAGCTCCTCAGTATCCACTGGCCAACTTGGCCACAGTTTATTAAGACAGATATGTACAGCCTCTTGATTTCATAGAGGTCTGTGTACATCAGTCTGTACCAGAGGTATCTGTCCATAACAGTGGCTGGGAGCAGCAGGAGGAGGGGGCTTTTGGTGTTGCACGTGGGCTTTGCTGATGCATCTCATTGGCAACTGTGAGGCAACAGATACATGGCCTAGATCAGGGACAGCTGTCATGTAGCCTTCCAAATATTACTGGAAAGCAGCTCCTGCTAGTCCTGCTAATCCTGTTGAATGCTGGGAGATGAAGTCCAACAACATCTGGAGGGTTGCATGATTCCTGCCCCATCCTGGTTGGACCCTTGGCAAGCTTCTCTTTGTACTTTTAACTTGTCAGCGGCTAAACTGCACTGCATTTCCTGGGAGCTGACACTCTTGTTTCTTAACACTTCCTTATGATCCATCATATTGATGTCTCTCTGGAAGATTTCCTCATTCTGAGGTTTCCTTAAGTGGGTTGAATGGATGAGCCGTTTACACTCTTAATGAGCTATATGCATAAGTAGGCCAGTGCTCAGCAGGCAGTATTTGGAAATCTTCTGCATCAAATGCAGCAGGAGCCAATAGAATATATTTTGACTTTCAACTCTGGGAACACCTGACTTTTGGCTGGTGGGAGTGTAAGACTGAAAAACATCAAGAGTGCAACTGCTTGGGGAAAACGCCTCTAAATGGATTTTTATTGGCTGCTGAATACTGAGCAGCATTGTGTAATGGTTTGAATATTGTACTAGGATTCTGGGAGAGTAAGGCTCAAAACCCTGCTCAGCTATGGAAACCCATAGGGTGACCTTGGGTAAGTCCCACTCTCTCAGTTTAGGAGGAAGGCACTGGCAAAAATCTTCTGAATAAATCTTGCCAGGAAGACCTTCTGATAGAGTCTCTATGAGTCAGAGTTAACTGGAAACAATAAAACAACACAGTAAAACATAACAATAAAACAACACAACAACAGGCTGCTAGTGGTTTATATGGAACTGCAGCAGTCTTACTGGTTGCGTGCCACTCGCCAGATGCCAGGTGAGGTTTCTCTCCTCTCCTGTGGGAGTATATCCCATTGTCATGAACAGCTGTGATTCTCAGGTATTCAGAGCTGTCTAACTTCACCTTGTCCTTAGAGTCTGAAAACAATAATCCTCTAGCTAACCCCCACTCTCCCAGCCAGTATAACCACTGGCATGCTGGGTAGCAAATTCTGGGAGTTACAGTCCAGAAGAAATTAAATTTCTGAGCTCTGTATTGTCTTTCCAATGATTTTTTGCTTCAGAGTTCCCAACCTAAGGGTGAGAGAAAGCTTATCCGCTTTCCAAATTCATAGAAATGAAGGGAGCCATGATGCCTTATTAAGGTTTGCATGACTCCTGTTAAGTGGTAGCTCTTAAATCTAGAAAAGTCTTACTGCATCAACACTGAACTTTAGCGTATGCTTATTCTAAGTTTCTAAAACTTGTCAGACCAGCTACAGGACTTGAGGGGCTACTGGTCTGGCCCAGTGATGTCATCTTGTTCAGCTCCTGCCTTGTAAGAAAGGAAAAATAAAAAACACTTACAGTCTTGTGAAATAACAGGTGGATTGGGCAAGAGCTGTGGGCCTTGGAACTTTTAACCAGCACTACCTCATTGTTGAGCAAGCAAGTCTGCCATCGTTTTTTGAAAAAAAATATTTTTGTGTGCATGCGTGTATTATTACTTGCTGAACTGGCTTTCTCTCTGTATGTGGGTAAATGTTTTTTGAAAGGTACACAGACACATTACTACCATAGATGAGTGTTTAGGATCCACCTTTTTCTGCATCTCAGTAGAAGTTGCAGGGTAGAATAGGTGGTTGTTGCTTAACACTTTCCCCGTCTGCCACTTTATTCTTGTAAATGTTCCCTGCTCCATCTCCTCCACCTCATTGGGTATTACAAGCCCAACAGGTGTTGGGAACGTTTTTTTCTTTTCCTGTTAGAGAGTGGTTCCTCCTCTAATATGTTTAGGCATGTTCAGCTTGGTTTTGGGATGTAAAACATGGAGGCTCATATTCTGTCTTGCAGTTACAGATTCACAACCTAGGCCCTTTTCGCACCTTACCTTTGTCCGGCGCAGTTGCGCGGGGATCATACGAGCAGCCTCTTCAGTGAGGCTCTCGCGTCCCCGCTGCTTCTGCTCTGTAGGAGGGGCCGGCTGGATGTCAGCCAACATGAGGGCTTTGCCTCTTCCTTCCACGGCGCAGCCGGGTATTTTCCCAGGCTGTGCTGGGGAAGGAAGCGCGAGAGCTGTGGCTCCAGAGCTCCGCACGCAAGGTAAGTGCACGTGGGGCCCCAGGGCGATGCGCAGTCGTGCGCCATTTTTGGCTAAAAGCTGAAAATGATATAGTGTGTGATCGGCACCTGCCGGCCTCAGCAGCATTGTGTGATTACAAAGACATCGTCTGAAATGCTCTTCACAATCGCGCGATGCTCCAAAAGCCCTTTTGCACGAGAAATGCCATGCGAAAAGGGTCCTAGAGTCATGGATCCGCAGCTGCTTCATATTCACTAAGACTGTGTAGTCACAATGGTAGCATAATTGCCCCGATCATAAATGCTCTCCCAAGCCAACCTTACCAGGCATCAGCTGCACTGAGAGATGGAGGTCTGTTGTGCTGGTGATGTGGGGGAGGGAAGCAGGACCTCTGTCACAATTGCTTGTTACAGCCTCACTCGCTGGTGGGAAGGGGATCCTTGCACCCTGACTGGTAGCTGAACAGACCCCTGCATCTCTTGGTGCTGCTACTGCCTAGTAAAATAGGTTTGAGAGGGGTCAGTCAAGGAGATCTTACTTAGTACACATACATAACAGCTGCTGATGTAGAATATGGGTTGCACCAAAGTATGTAGATCAGCAGTGAAAGATCCATGTTCTGAAAACAGATGCCTCACTTATGTGCTAACAAAGCATCGCTTACAATTCTGATTTTCTCTCATCCCCAGTTCCCTTTTACTCATTCTTTTTTTTATTATTAGAAATTTTTAAAAAGTAACACAAATACATAAAACAAAAAGAAACCTTCTTACTCATTCTGTACAGCATTGAAGAATCTTCCTCTTTCTCATCCTCCTCCTGCCCCCCCCACATTTGAGCTGGAAGCCATTTAGCACACTTTTCATGCCCTTTTTTTTCTTTAAGTTGTCATCAGCCTCTAATTTCTGTTGATTAAAGGAGGGTGTTTCCACTGTCATTTAAATAGCTTGTATTTGTTAGGGAAAGGTATTTAGATGCAAAGGTGTTGCTGATATAGCAGCTTTCAGTGCTGGAGGATGTTGAGAGAATTTCACCTGATGTGCAAATTGGCTAATTCCACGTTCTGTGCAACTTTGTGTTTGCAACTACTAATTGCCACCTTCAAGTCTGGCAGCATTATGAGCACTACTAGTCATATACATTTCCTTTCTTTATATTTTTTTAAACCAGCATTTAAGCTGGCTTGTCTTAAAGGGAAAGTGGGTTATTGTATTTACATCTTTGGAAAGCATTTATTATTGCACATTGTGCTTCAAAAACAAAAGATTACAGTCAGGTGGTCTTGCACCTACACTTGCGCTTTACTTTTACTGTAGGAGAAAGAGTTAAATATCAGGGCTTAAACAGGTGCTTTTGTGGGACCACTAGCCTGAGTTGTGAAGCTTTTCTCTGTCTTAGATAATCTCTCACTCTGAGTTTGGGAAAAATTACTTTGGGATTACAACTTTCAGAATTCCCACCAGGATTGCCATCCCAAGAAGAGTGGGTTTTGAAACTTGCAGAAATGGATAAATTGACACTAATAAGAGATAAATCTATTAATGAATTTAAGAAGCACTGGGAGAGGGTTGTGCTATTTTTGTCATGTACTGAAGGCAGACAAGCTATACTTGGATTTCATTGAAAATTGAATTTAGAACACTTTTAGTAGAACTATATTTTCTTGTTTACCTTTTCTTTTACATACTGTCTATATTTGAAAATATATCAATATATCTATATTACTGATTCTACACTATCTGAGTAAACATAATAAGAAAAGGATCATAATCTGAGGCACTGAAACCTTCAGAAGTTAACAACAACTATGATCTGAGGAGTGGGAAGTCTGTGTCAAAGTGTTTTTAGGTATTTGGGGTTTTTTTATTCTGTAGATTTTGTTGGGTTTTAATTTTTTTTCCTTTTTATGTTTTGTTGATGCCTGAATGTTCAGTAATGTATTTTTCTTTTTTCTATACTGTCTTATTTTGTACATGTCTTTCTCTTTTGTAGTTTTAATAAACTTTATTAATAAAAAAAGAATCCCCACCAGGATTCTAGGGGGTATAATAAAAGGCTAACTTTTCTGAAATCTGGTTTTACTTTTGGGGAGGGACAAACATGATGGTAAAGCAAAGCAAGTTGTTCTCTGCAAATAGGATAAATGGTTGTACCCCTAATATTATCTGCGAATAGCTACTATGTATTTGTCTTTCTTTATTTTCTGCTTTGGTGTTACTTAACAATCAAAGAAAGCTTACTGTTGCAGAGTCCTGTAAATAGATTCAAATAACTTGCCATTGTGTTTCGTACTTAAAGGTTCCCGGAGAACATCAGCAGTGAAACCTGATGTCAGTCATTCTGATCAAGACCATGGCAAAAGGTTTAGTATTCAACATTAACATGTTTGCCTTTAAAATATTTCCACTTCATGCCTGCCATCTAGAAATGGAGAATGGATTTTAAATACAGGCATACCTCTCTTAGCAGATCCTCTGACAAAGAAACTCTTTTTTACAAAGCCTTTTTTTATGCCTTCCCAGGCCCTCTTTTCCTCCCTGTCCTCTGTTTAGCTGGAGTTTTTTTTTTTTTTGTAGCAAGTATCAGTATTGGGAGGAGGTTGAAGGATAGCTGGAGAAACACAGACTTCCAGTGTCAGGTTGCAGTACCATGCTGCAGTAATCAATGCAATAAAGCTTAAGCTAGGCAAGAATGTGTTTTTGCTCTAGCCAATCTTACTGTAGCAGTGCGTGCCCGCCTGCAGCAGGCAAAGTAATCAGCATCCCTTACTGAACATGCGTGTACAGGAAAACAGAGAAAAGAGCAGAAAGCAGATAAACCTGCCTTGGCAGCTATTGCCAGGACAGAAGCATAGAAGTTTGGCCACCTAACTGGAAATCATAAGAAAAATGGAGGCTGCTAAAAGACAGAAAACATTCCTGGATGAATTTTGGAAGAAGCCTTCAAGTGGCTTCTGGAAGGTTTTAAATGTTTCTGCCCACAGACTTACATGACCTGGCTGTTTCATTTCACACAAGCATATTAGTTTTGGATAAAAAGTTTGTTGAACTGCTCTTGTTCTTTGTGGTGCAGAAATGTATCCCCATTCTTTACATGTTCTTTCTACCTCTGGTACCCAAATTTTCTGTTAAAGAAGTAATGCCCTGGAACGCATCTACTTTATTAACTTGAGGTATACCTGTAAATTGGGGTACTTTCCCCAGCTCATGTGAACTTTCAGACTGTCTAGCAGGATATAGGCAACTTGTGGTCCTCCAGGTGATATTATATTGCGTGCATCAACCCCAGCTAACTCGATCAGTGATCAGGAATGATGTGACTTGTACCCCAGAAATATCTGGAAAGCTACAGGTTGTTCACTCCTTTTCAGGGATAAAACTGCTGCCCATTGCTGCAGTGATGAGAAGTTGCACAGCCGTCTTGCACAGTGAAGTTGCGTCCCGTGATGGAAACTTGTATGGAAACGATGTAGCTCTGCCAGCTATCTCTTGTATGGAATGTAATTGCTGATATGAATGGTTTCAGACTAATCTGGGAAACAATAGCTGCACATCACCTGCATACCTGTCTTCAGGTAGCTTGTGATGGAGTCCAAGAACTATAAGACGACTAATTGACAACCATGGATAGCTTGCACATTCCAAACCAAGACCCTCCCTAGCTGATTATCCAAACTAGATTAACTCCAAACTAGATTAACTCTATATTATAGCACGGAGTAGACAGCAGATTGCCCATGGATCAAATGCACTCCCTTTTTTCCCCCAACTCCCCTAACCCCACTACCTTTTTCCCCCTACTCCCCTAACACCCATCTTTAAAAAATGGAGAACTGCACTTCCAGAAATGTGATTCATCTTTAAAATTAGGTGTGTAGATCTGTGATCAAAACCATAATTTTTTTAACATGTCAGATTACACTTGATCAAAAGGGAGCAGTGTAGGCTGTAGTGGGTCCTAGGAATGGGTTTATAGCTAGTTTACTAAATTTATACCTACCAGAAGATAGAACTCAAGGTACGGGTGGATAGGGAGGCTCTGCATAGTTGTTGAAGGATGAGACCCAAAATGGTTACATTATGGGCCCTAGCCATTCTAGTGCTAGATATGTGAGGATTATTCCCTCACAGACTTGATGCATAACAACCAAGATGTGAGGCTCTTTTGTATAGTTACAACTACACAATTACCACTCTATGATTCCAGTTTAACTCCCATGGCAACCTTCAGTGGAATCTTGGGATTTGCTGTTTAGGGAGAAAAGTTTAATATCATCAGCCAGATTGCTCTAATGCCTCACCAGACTATAAATCCTGGGATTCCATAGGATGGAACCATAGCAGTGAAGGTGGAATCATAGTAGTATAACTGTGTAGTGTAAAAGGGAGACTATATGTAAGCAATGTTTCTCTCACCCACGAGATGTAAGTAGTACAAGCTTCTTGCATACTGGAAGCAATAGAGAAATCCTTCCAGTACAGAGAGTGCATTCAGGCAGCCTTGAGTTCTAGCATTTGTCATCCTAGAAATAGATATGCCCCTAGTGCTTAATTTTGTACCTGATTGATTTTTAAAAATCTTTTTTGTTTTTGTAGGAATAGTATACCAAACATGACAGAGCAGTCACTCATCACTGGTGGGGAAAACCGGGTCCAGGTTTTGAAAAACATGCCTTTGAATATCGTTCTCCCGCACACTTCCCAAATGGGGGTTGACAAGAGGAGCCACCTGACACCTCCGGACACCACCGTTACGGTCTCCATTGCATCCATGCCAACGCATTCAATCAAGACGGAAACTCAATCACACAGCTTTACAGTGGGTGTCCCTCCTGCAGCCATCTACCACTCAGAGGCACCTGACCGGGTGGTGGTTTTAGACAGGAGCCTCAATGCTGAGCCGTTCAGCTCAAGCACTCCAACCCAGAATTCCCAGCGGCGGACTCCAGATTCTACCTTCTCAGAGTCTTTTAAAGAAGGCGTGCAAGAGGTGTGGAAACTGCCTGGCTCTTTTGATTATGATGCTCTGTAAAGCGGGGGTGGGCAGCATGCAGGTTGGCAGCACCTGTCTTTGTTTTAAAGTAGAAACTCTGAAGACAAAATAATCAGAACGATATACAAACTAGTGGAGGAGAGAGAATGAAGAGGAGCCAGTAGTCTGCTGCACATTTGAGGCATATGTTGCATGTAAAAATTGCAGAGGTTGGGAAAGTTGCTTCATTAGGAATACAGGTCTCAGAATCTTCATGCTGGCTGGCTTTCTTTTCCAGGCACTGGGAAATAGGAATCTTTATGTTAGTTACTACAGGTTAAAGATTCTCAGGCAAACTCTTAACCTGGCCAAGAGAAGTACACAAAGGCCTAATCAAAGGCAATCAATCCGAACTTCTGTTTTACAGAGGAGAAACATTGCCAGCCATAGCAGAGACTTGGAAAAAAAATGACATGCCATTCTTAAGATATTGTGTAGCAATATCCAATCTCTTAGAAGTTGTGCAGAGATATACCAGTAGGTCCTACTCTGCCTTCCGTTTAATCCTGCTGTAAAGTACTTACAACATAACTGGTGCTATGGAAGCTTTCCCAATCTGTTGACCTCCAACTGTGTCAGACTGCATCTTCCAGCCAGGATAGCAAATGGTATTGGCTGCAAAATTATCTTGCAGAAATCCTTGATAATAAATCTTTATGCCTGAAGCCTAAAACACTCTTACCTGGGAGTAAGCCCTGTTGAATCCAATAGGACTTATTTCTAAGTAGATGTGCAGAAGTTTGAACAGTAATTGGATTCCTTCTTTTAAAAACCCTCCTTTTAAGCCTGATTTCTGGAAGGAAGCGAAGGAGTTAAAAAGCAACTCTGTTGTAAACCTCAGAAGTCAGAGGAACAGAGTCTGGAAAGTTACTTTTTAAAAATAACTAGTTGTGGTTGTAGTTCCAAGACAACCAAAAGCAGCTATTTACCTTTCTAGTGGTTTTTAAAAATGCAGCTCTTGCCCATTTTACAAGACGAAGTGTAGGAATCATGTGGTCCTCCAGATGTTTTTGGACTGAAACTTCCAGCATCCCTAGCCAGCATAGACAATAGTAAGGAATGCTGGAGTTGCAGTTTGGTTACATCTGGAGGGCCGTATGATTTCCACTCCCCTGCTCATGAGCAATTAAAATTGTTACTTTTAAATTATTTCTTTTAAAAAACCTGAATGCTGCAAGTAACTGGCTTGTCATACAAAACACTCTCCTTCTGTCCACCTTGTTGCACAGTGTGTTAGCATGAAGTATACAGTGCATGAACTATATAATATACTGCCTCCGCTATCTAACGAAGTCACATTCCTGTAACGATAATAGTAACTAAAATGTTACCATCACAAAAGGAATGCAGTTATGCCCCATCAAGTTGCAGTTATAAAGTAATTTAATTATGCCACTGTTATTGGGGAAAGAAATGACTACAAGTAGCTAGGCATTGTTAACTAGTTAGTCCAAATCTCTGAAGAGAAGATCTTGAATAAGATTTCCAGTGGCCTTCGGCACAACTGGCAGAAATAGCACAAATGTTTTCTGAAATCGTAGGGATATTGGGTACACAGGAGAGTCCTTTGGTAAAATGAAGTCCCTTTCCTCCCCGTTTTGGATGGTGTAGAATAGTAAATTTCTGGCCTGCTAAAAAGACAAATGGGTCCTAGAGTAAATCAAGCCTGAACTCTCCCTAGAAACCAAGATGACTAAACTTAGGCTGTCGCACTTTGGCCATATCATGAGAAGACATGACTCTCTGGAAAAGACCATAATGCTTGGTAAGGAGGAAGGCAATAGGAAAAGAGGAAGACTGCATTATAGATGGATGGACCCAATCAAGAAAGACATGTCCTTGAATCTGCAACACCTGAGCAAGGCTGTTGATGACTTGAGAACAGTTAACAACCCAGCTAGTGAAATCTTGTGTGAAATAATAAATTAGACAAACACAGAATAAGAGAGCATGCAAATATGGCAGGTTCTCGTAAAATAGATTAAATTTGTTCAGATTACAGAATGAGGGTTGCCTTGAATTTTGCCTTTTTTTTAAAAGGAGAGAATACTTTAGCCCTGTATTCAGATAACAACATTTCCCCTCTTCTCTGATTATATGACTACTCCCTAATCTGTGCATGGATATCAGGTTCCTATTTAATTCTTACATAAACCTGAAATCCCAATCCAGTGGATTAGAAATAGAAGGTATTTTCAGAGGGGCCTGTGGGAGTAATGTACTAAATTTAAAACAAAAGCAACTACCAAACAGTACAAAATCACTAGCAAGAACGCATGGCTCATTTTACAGGGGCTATCGTTCTTTAAGCTTGAATGTATGGTAGTAATAATACCTGCAGGGCAGAAATGCAGACACTAGTGTTGGTATATAAAGGTGTGTTTTCAACACAGCATTGCAGAAAGAAGCAGAGCTTGAAAATTTATTTTTTGGGCTACAGCTACTAGAATCTATGAGTTGTAGTCCAAAAGATAACATTTTCCAGCTCTGGAAAGACATAGCTAGACTTAAATGCAAAGATTTCTAAAACTCTGGGAGTATCAGAGTAGTACTGGAGCTAAACATCTTTTTCTACTACTGTTGCTCTATAGCTCCTAAAATCCAAATGCTGTGTATGTTAAAGAATCACAACGTGTGCAAATTAATGTTCTCTTTGACATTATGTTTTGCAATTTGCTTATGTTACTATGGATCAGAGTTCTTGCCAGAATATTCAGTGTTATTTGTCTTGAAAACAGTATTGGAAAGGCACAGGGATCAGGACAAACAGCCAAAACTAGAAGTGTGCTCTCTAATATTAGCCCAAGGCATTAACCTGCCTGATCATGTTATATATTCTGTGTTATGTATCTTATATTAAATGATAACAGATGTTGAAACAACATATGCAACATAGCCACATCTGGGTTACCTAGTTCAATCTCTGCTTGCTTCCCTTATAGGGTTGTAGTCATGGAGTGGGGCAAAAAGGACAACATTGCCACCCCCATGAAATTTTCCTTTAAGTCTCCAAATTTCCAGTAGAGAGTGAAGCACTGAAAAGAATTTATACTTACAATTCTTTCCCTTGCTGATTGGCTGGTCCTTTTCTTTAGTTGCTCAAACAGTATTTCTAAATCCTCAACTGAATTTTTAAATTGCTCCAGTGGTAGAAATTTGGGAATTTGTGGAAAATTTCATTGCAGTACAGGTTTCTTATTTTGGGTGGCAACCTCCTTTTGCCCTCTACCCATCAGTACATTCCTGTTCCCTTATGCAGGCTTGTTTGGGAGCAGGTACAGGGCTGCAAGCCATTTATTAATGATAAATTTAGGACTGGAGCATCCTTAGACGCTGCCACCTGTGTCTGAAATAGTAATTAATACTTCCAGGTTTTTTTTCCTGCTGAGCTGAATCTCCGGATGTCTAGCATGACTTCTGAAGACTACGTGTTTGAAAGCATTGCTGGGTAAGTGGAAGTCTCTTCCAAATTTGCTTTTGCTCAGACTGATGAAGGAGGGGTTAAAGAGCCCTTTACCTCTCCCTCAACCCTCCAAGGAGTAAGTCACAATGCTGACAGTTTAAAATATGGCCCCTGTTTAAAAAACAGTTACCAACCAAAACATGGGAACTTGCTATGCTCTAATTGGAAACTTTTGTTTGTTGAAATCATAGGGATGTCAGGTACATAGGAGAATCTTTGGTAAACAAGGTCCCTTTCCTTCCCACTTTTGAAGTGAATTCTGAAGTGAAGATGTCATAACAGGTGTGGAGAATCTGTGGTAGTGGGCTTGCTAGAAGAAGCAAGGCAAGACAGAAGAAGAGTATTTGATACCCTTTTCTAAATCTGTGCAGTGTAGTACAGATTGAGCCTCCCCTTATCTGAAATATTTGGGACCAGAAGTGTTCCATATTTTGGGTTTTCTTTGTATTTTGGAATGCAGCAACTTTTTGGAATAGTCTCACATCTACCTCATTTGCTACTTGTCTTGTGTGTGAGACTCTAGGCTGGAGAGAAAGTGAAGATCTGTGATACTGTGGGAATCCAAGCATAGTGCTCAGCATGCATCCACGTCTCCCACCATTCCACAGTTCCTCAGTCTTTCTCTTTTTGCTCCTAACTGCCCACTTCTGACTTCAGGGCGGTGGCTGCAGCACTCCTCAGATCTGAGAGATGAAGGCACATGAACACCACAGCTGCCACCTTGGAGGTGGAAGTGGGTGGCTGACAGCAAAAGATTTGGAGCCTTGGAGGTGTTCAGAGTTTGGATTGCCAGATAAGGGAGGCTCAACTTGTATGCAGTCAGCCCTCCACATTTACTGGTTTCACTTTTGTGGATTTGATTATTCACGAATTGTTTGCTGCCTCCCTACACCATTTTTAATAGGGACTGCAAGCCTTGTGAGACTGAGAAACTGCAAATGAGGCTTGTAAGTCCCTACTAAAAATGGCATGGGGCAGCAGTGAAGCTGGCAGTAAGCCCCACCAGCCACCCACTTATGCCTTGTGAAGGATCTCTGATGCCTCAAAGGAATCCATGGTGAGTTGAATATGGTGATCATACTCTTTTTTTGTCTTAAATATGGTTTGGGAGGGTCTAGAGTTATGGTTTTTCCACTTTCATGAGAGGTCCTGTGCCCCTAACCCTAGCAAATGGGGAGGGAGGACTGTGGTGTATTGACAAAGAGACTGAGGGAGAATTAGTTAAGTCCCAGTTTTGAATCTTGCTTGGATCATTTACATGGGCAGGTGGGTTTAGGGAGGCCATGTTCTGTCTGCTCTAGTCTCTGCCTGCAATTTGAGGGATAATAACACTGATGTACCATGCATTGTTGTTGTAAGAATTAACATTAGGTGATTCCTACATGAATGTTTTGGAAAACCTGAAAACAATATATGTATATTGCTATTGTTACCACTCCATAAGGAATGTTTTCCCTCTATGTACAAAGCAATGTATGCAGAACCCCAGCTGTAACATCTTTTCACCATTTGACCATACTCTGTGAGTCAGAATAGTAGAGTTGGGCTAGGCAGATCTGCATTCAGATCCCTGGCCAGCCATCAAAATTGGGAAGGTAACCTTCGATTAGCCACGTTTTCCACACTTAGAGTAGAATTTGCTACCACAGGATATGGTGATAACTTCCAACATGGACAGCTTTAGAGGGAAGTTAGACAAAGTCATGACTGCTAAACATGATGGGCATCTATTATTTCAGTATCCACATGCATTTGTATATCAGAGTATAAGAGGAAAGGTGCAGTTATACTCATGCCCCGTTTCCCAGAGTCATTAGGCATGCCACTGTGGGAACAGAATGCCAGTCTAAAGGGATTGCAACCTTTTGCCTACTTGGAAGTCAGCAGTGTTTCCCACAAAGGAAAAACATAATTTGTGATATGGCCATATTAAGAGAAGTCTTACCTATGGATCCAAGGGGTGTTTGTGGCCAACCCTCTTATCTGTTCTCTGTATGGTGGGCCCTCAGTATGGTTTGGTTCCAGGACTCTCTGTCGGTATCAAATCCATGGGTGCTCACGTCCCATTGTATACAATGGTGTAGTAAAATGGCAAACAAACGAGTTCTGGAGAGAGCCTGAGGATCTGTGAAGTGGGAGGCTACTGCAGGGTATGCCCACACATCAGCGTAGTCCTCAGTGTGCAACAAAATTAAGTTTTGCTTTGGGGATTTTTAAAAATCTTTTCAAGCTGTGGTTGGTTGGATGCTGAACCCCTGGATACAAAGGACTGTGACTGTATTCTAGATATAGTATGTTGGTTGTTAGATGTAGGCTGTTTCCAATTGTAGTTGCTTTCTCAATCTCTGGCTTCTGACTTGTCAGGAACAACTTTGAATACACACTGGAAGCTTCTAAATCCCTTCAAACAGAAGCCAGGAGATAATACCATGACTTACCTGAACAAGGGCCAGTTTTATCCCATTACACTGAAAGAAATGAGTGGTGGTGAAGGAATCCATCAACCCATCAGCAAAGTTCGAGTGAGTTGCCTCTATATTTTATGTAGGAGGATAGATGCCAGTGAAAGAGGGTTGGTTTAATATTTGGGGCCAGTGGGAGGTTGCACCATATTTATGGGCTAACATAAGAATTTTTTTTAATTGGGATTCTTGTCAAGTTATTTATATATGCATGCAGATATACATACACATATCTTGCATGTGTGTGTACACACCCCAAAGTCCACATAGTTTGTTACACCAGTCAAAAATGCTCCAAACTCTTGGTGCTAGTTTTTGAAAGCAATCTTTTTGTGCATTTTTAGTTATCCTAATATGTATAGACTTTGAAATCTGCTTTATGGTCAATACAGCTACTCCTGGATTTGTATGGCACCCACATATTGTGGCTCATGCCTACTCTGTTAATTGTCAAGGTGCTGCTGTTGATTCAAAATGCCCTTCCCATCTTGGGAACTTCTTTCTTGTAAACTTATCCATGTATGCAGATTGGAAAGCTCACCTGCATACAAATTGCTAGGGCTGCACTCCTGGTTAATCAGCGAGGAGCTGTCATCAAATGGCAACATTTTAAAAAAGAAAAAAGCTGGGTCAGTGGGAAGACTGAAGTGAAGCCACACGAGTAAAACACACACTGTTGCTTCCCATGAAATGATTTTGCCAAAGACCCTCTGGCCTTGCAGTCAGTTAACTTCTGCTGTCTTTCCCCCATTCCTCTTTTTTTCCTGCTTTTTGAAGAGTGTCATCATGGTTGTATTTGCTGAAGACAAAACAAGAGAAGATCAACTCAGGCACTGGAAGTACTGGCACTCCAGGCAGCACACAGCCAAACAAAGGTGCATTGATATAGGTAAGAAGCTCCCCAGTCGCTGATGCCAGAGCAAAACTTGGCAGGTTTCAGTTCCTCTGCTCGTTTCCTGTTTTTTTTTTTTTTTTAACTGAATGTGACTAGCAGGCCCAGAACTCTCCTCAGTCAGGGCTCAATGTCCGCATGACTTGCGTTCTCTTTCCTCACCCTTTGGGGTGAGAAATACTATTGTCTGTTCTAATCTGTAGGGTTAGGGAGGACTATAATAGGATGCATTTTTTGCGCTGAGCACTAATTACCCAAATTTGTAGGTGAAAACTGGCATTTTATGAGTGGCAAGATGAGGAAAGTGTTGTCCTCCCATTGGTGCAATACTGGATATAATGGCTAAGCCTAGTGGAGAATGTAGTTCAAATCATTAGCGTGCCACCCATTTTCTACCATTGGACCATTCCTACCATTCCAATGTGAAGCTTGCTTCAGGAGGATCAGTCACCATTTCTGTAACTGGAAGGGTTTTTTGTTTTTAAGTGGTTGTTGAATTGCTTGGCAGAAGTCAGATACTGCAGTCTTAGAGCTGAGCTGCCTTTGAGGCTGCTAAAATCCTTTTGTAGGGACATCATGTGTGGATTTGTAAGATTTTGAAGTCACACTTTCAACTTTGCACGTTTCTTCCAGGGATGGTCCCTTCAAATGCCTGATTATTTTCCTCCATTTTTATTGTCATCTGCCTAAGAAAGCACATCCTTTCCTTAAGCAGGAGGTGTTTGGGCTCTAAGCCTCCCCACAGGTCATGCCCTCTGCATAGAAATCTCCCATAGCCATTAATCATAAACATGTTTGGGTTAGTTGGGCTTATTCTGTGGAGTGAAGAAGACACTCTCTGCATAGGAAAAGATGCTGTTGCTTCTTGTTCAAGATATCTGAAGAGAAGCTCTAATGCTGCAAAAAGAGGTTCTCAGACTAAGGTGAGTCTTTGGCATAAACCCCAAATATGGCTTGGGCATTAAAATGAAAGACTACAGATATACCCATTTGCCTGCGGACTAGCTGTGTTTTTGGCTTTCCTTTGCAGGTTTGTTACAGTGAAGGCATTTAGCTAATCACCTATTTCATTTATGTAATAAAAGTAAGTAACTACTAACTGAAGGCAGACAAGGTTGCAAATCATATTTTATTACTGGAGGATTATTCTGAAGCTCATAAAGAGTCACCATAAGAGTTTAGGTGGGTGATTTTTCCAAACAAAATCACAGGGCAAGGTAAAAGCAGCAGGTACCATCTCAGTGAGTTCTTCTCTCTTTTCTGTCTCTCCCTTTGAGAATTTTTCCTTTCACTTCCTAGTTTTACATTTTTTAAAAGAAGTAAACAATCCCTTATTAAAGAGCTGCCTCAGCATATTTTAGTTCCTTATAACATTCTACAAATATGAAGGAAGATACCAAGTGGTTTTTTGCTTTAATATCTGCAAGTATATATGATTGAGAGATTAGCATACTATAATCTGTTGTTGTTGCTGGTGGTGGTGGTGGTGATGATGATGATGATGATGATGATGATGATGATGATTTATTAACAGCTGACTATAAGGAAAACTACAATACCATCAGTAACATTGAAGGAATAGCCTACAACGCCATCTCCTTCAGTGGGACATTAATGATGAAGCAAAGGTAGGTGCTGAGGCTTATATTTCCTTTTTGGTATTGTAAAAAAAAAAAAGAAACTGTTTTTTAATGTGGCAATTGCCACATAATAAGATTATTTTTCCTTTCATTAAAAAATATAGCTTGGAGGATTTTTCAAGTGTTGTTGATATAAATAAAGTTTGGAAGCTGCTGGACAATTGTCTGATGCCTCTGAATTATGGAAAGGTGAGAAGAAAAAGTCATGCCCTCTGACTCATCTCCCACCTCAGGTTGCAGAACTTGGAAAAGTTCCTTCTTGGGCTACAGCTCCACCAGTTCCCAGCCAGCGTGGCCCTGTTCTGAGGATGTTGGGAGATGTAGTTCAAAATCATAGCTTTTCAAGCCCTGCCCGACTGTGGCTGAGGGTAAAAGTAAGTGGTTATAGGAAACGAGGGAGGGAACCGTGGCCAGCCCTTTCAGTTCTTCTTTCGTGGTCTCTGTGCCTTACACGCTTTGTCCGGGAGCTTTCGCACGCATGCACAGTACCATTCGGAAAATTCACAGCTTAGTAACTTGGCGGGGACCCCTACCCCAGTGTGTCCCCACTGCAGCTTGTGGCACCCCACCCAGCAACAACTTTATCCCCAGTTCTTTCTCGTCCGCCGTCGCGTACAGAGGTTCTGAGCTTTTAGCGCGTTTCTTCTTTGGCCTTTTATTTTGCAGATCTTCTTGGTTTATCGACTCGGTTTTGGATATTGTGGCTGCTGTGGATTTGGACTGTTTTGGTATTTCGGTGCTTGTTCCTCCTCTTCTGGAACTCCGACCCCGACTTGCTAAACCCTCCCCTCGTCTTCGTCTTTCGTCTCTTCGTTATCTTCAACCTGTTCCTTGGACTTGTATGTAGACCCTTTCAAACCCTGTAGAGAGTCTCAGTGACAAGGTCACTACTTCTGACGGGCATCACGCGAGTGTCTTCTTTATTTGGGCGAGGCGCATGACCTCAGAGCCTACCCGTTGCAAGGACTTCACTCGCAGCTTTCTGAGGAACCAGCTGGCACTCCTCAAGTCTTTCTGTTGGGAGCAGTCTTCTCCTCAGGACCCTGCCCAGTAAGGAGCCCGTCGAAGATGGGCCCGAGCCCACGACCCGACCCACGACTGCACACCCAGATCGACGTATTTCCGTCCCCGCCGCACCTTACGGTACCGGGCTGCATTGAATTGCATGAGCTTGCCGAGATACGAAGACCTGGCGGCCTCCTTGGATGAATTCCTACAGAGGCCTGTCCGGCTCGCAGGGTGCTAGGCCCTCCAAGACACTTACTGCCGCCCAGCGTTAGCACCCGGCGACTTCGGAATCGGAGAAGGAAAGGGAGAAGAAGAAGAAGAAGAAGAAGAAGAAGAAGAAGGACAAGCGTGGGTCTCCGGCTAGACTAGCCTGTCCTTCTCCTCCTTCCACTTTTGACCCAGCCAACGGTCGACCCCGGTGAAGTCCAAACACTCAACCTCGTTACTTTTTGAGGTATCTGATGTGGATGATCTGGTGGCCTCCCCGACTCTCTCAGAGCCACCGCTTTTGGAGGAAGAGAGTCCTTGATGGGACGCCCTGTTGTTCTGGGAGACACGTTCGGAGGATAGTCCACCTGCTCCCCCAGACCTCGCAGAACATCTCGAGGCTCTGCTGGTAGAAGCATTACGCCGGAACGGCGTCCTTCCTCACATCACTGGCAGCTCTTTCCCGAGTCTCGAGGGACCGCCCGGGCTATTCAAGGGTTGGGGATGGTGATCCCCCTTTGCCCCACACCATTGGGAACTTGAGCATCGCGCCCTCGACGACCGACGAGACCGTCGTGGGATCTAGATGATCCCCCCAACATGGGAGGCTGTCCAGGATGGTCACAGCCACCTCAATCGCCTTATTCCTCGGCCTCTTTCGCCTTGAGGTATGGCCGGGAGCATGTCTTGAGGGGTGTCCTTTGGCTCGTACAGGTCATACTCCCCCTCTTACCGGGTACCGTACCACCCTGATGTTGGCCACTTGGTCCCATATAGCCACTGGGTTCAACGACCTTCCAGGGGAGCTGAAGCCTCGCTCGCGCGATGTAGTGTGCTCCATGGCGCTTCCCGGATGAGTCCTTGCCCAGCATACCGGTGCCGAGAGCCTTCCCTCGTCACCGGCCGATTTCTCCACCTCCACGGGTGGCGTCTACGGTGTTCCGTCCGACATTGTAGAGCTGTGTCCGCCCAGCCTGCTCCTTCTGCGGTTGCTTGCACTCAAGCGCTTCCATGCCCGGTGCCTCGCCGGGTTCCCCTTGCCATCTGCGACGCAACCACCTCTGGCTCCGAAGACGGTATCTCTGCCGGTACCGTATCACGCCCAATCGCCTGAACAACGCTCGGACCGTTCTCCTGACAGGTCCTCCCACGGCATCCTCCAGGATTACTATCTCGGAGACAGACTCTAAGGACTCTACACCGGCCTCGCACGACCCCCTCCCTTGGCGTTACGGCGATCCAGTTCCTGAGTTGGCTCCCTGAGATGAACAATTACTGGGGACAGTGCTTCCTCCGGATGCTGAAGGCCCTGGGTTGTGAAGGTGGGCGTTCCGGCCCTGGCAGTGCGGGATTGGGTTTCCCACTCCAATCAATGTCGCCCTCCTGCGGCAGCCCCACTCGTCCTATCCCAGCCCTGATGGAGGCTCTAGAACACCCCGACCTCAGCTGTCTTTCAGGCCAGCCCATAGCACACAGGCTGGAACACCTTCTCGCACCCAGAAGGAGGATGCTGAGTTCCTGTTTAATCATCCTCAGCCCAACTCAGTGGATAATGTGAATCGGCACAAACCAAGGGCGGATCCAACCCCCACACGACACCGCCGGACAAGGAAGGGCGCTGTTCGGACACTTTTACGTCAGGGTCTATTCTGCCTCCTGCCCCTGGTGGCGGGAAGGGGTGTCTAACACCCAGCGAGCTTGCATGGCCGCCTACCTCCGCAGTCTTCTAGACAAGCTTGCCCTATTCTCTCCACTGTTCCGGAGGAAAATAGGGTGAGTGCTAACCAATTTCATTCTACAATGAAGCGGTAGCGCTCGCAAACCAGCAGATTGGTCTCTTCAAGACACTCTGTGGAGGTGGCGTCTCGAGTCATGGTCGGCTCTTGTCGCCCTCCGAGGGATGTGCCTGGCTGCCGTCCTCAGGCCTCCAGGAGGACACCCGGAAACACATCCAGGACCTCCCTTCGACGGCAAGGCGCCCTTCAATGCGTCGACAGTGGCGATGGACCACATCGTAAAGGCCTGTGCTAACGGCCAAAAAGATGGGGATCCGGTCAGCCTCCGCAGACCCGCCGTGGTCCGCGGCCTACGTGGCGCCGTTCGTCCTCTGCGGAGCTTCCGACCTCGCTCGCCCAGGTCTGGGCCTCTCAGACTCCACCACATCCTCCTCCAGACGTCCTGGCGGACGACAGACGGCTTCCAAAAAGTCTTCGTCGGGATCCAAATTCCGGTTTTGTGATGGGGTCTGTGCAGCCCTGCCTGAGCACTTACCTTTCCGCCTACCATTGACCCTCCACCAAGACCATCCCACACTGGCCAAACATACCTAACTGATGGAAATGATCATGCAGTTCTTGGGTGCTCACCATCGTTCAGCTTCACTCGTCATCGAGTTCGCAAGTCCACCTGGAGGTCTGTACTCCACCCAGGCCAGCCCGGCTCTGCTGGAAGAGATCCAGTCCCTCCTCCAGAAGGGAGCGATCGAGACCAGTCCCGCCCTCGGCCGCTACCACCGAGCTTCTACTCCCGTATTTACCAAGTAAACTGAGGACGGGACCCTGCAACCTGTTGGACCTCCGAGGGGTAAACGAATACATCCGCCCAGAGGGTGCTCATGGTCACCTTGTCGTCCCTACCCTTCCTTTCACAGGGGAGACTCATTAGCTGAATCGACCTGAGGAATATTCTCCACATTTCCATCCGTCTGCAGGCACGCGATCCTAGAATTTCGCTATCGACGACTAACCTCCTACCAGTACCAGGTGCCTGTTCTCGTCGGCCTCTCCACCGCACCAAGGGTGTCGCGGAAGTACTCATGGCCCCTGTGGTTTCCCACTTGCGGACGAAGGGCATCACCGTCTTCCCCTACCTCCGCGATTGGCTGCTGAGTAGCGTCCTGCAAGACCAAACTGTACTCAGACATTCATCGGACGTTGTACCTCCTGACCCGCCTGGGTCTCGGGTGAACCTGAAGAAATCTCACCCTCGAGCCGGCGGAAGATCTGAGCTTTCATCGGAGCCACCCTGGACCTCGGTCTCTGCCAGGGCCTCCTGCCCTGGAGTGGGCTCGTACCCTCCGCTGATCTGCTGCGGCTGTCCTCGACGCCCCATCGGATCTCGGCGAGGAGAATACAACAGCTTCACGGCTACATGGCCTCCACTACAGCCGTTACGTACCTGTCGAGGCTGCGAGCGCGCCCCCTACAACACTGGTTTGTCAGAGCCTTCAATCCGCTACGAGACGACCAGCACCTACAACTCGACTGCTGACACCTGTCCGTCGCTCTGCTGTGGTGGCTCTCGTACCGTCATCTCCTGTCCGGGATGCCGTTCACCTGACTGAGCCCCTCGAGCTAGCCATCACGAAACGACCTCCTCTGGATGGGGAGCGGCATTGCGACGACCTCAGAGTCCGAGGCCGATGGACTGGCGATAGAGACTGCTCTCCACATCAACGCCCTTCGAGCTCCTCGCCCATCTGGAAAGCTGAGAGCATTCCGCAATCTGGTTGTTGGACAGGCGGTGCTTATCCTGACCGACAACACCACGGCGGTGTGTTATGTCAACAGACAAGGAGGGACTTCATTCTCACGCTCCTGACAGATCGCTTCTTCAGCTTTGGGACTGGTGCATGTCCCTTCCGAGTACCACCTGTTGCCGTCCACTGGCAGGGCAGAATACGACAGCAGACGCCCTGAGCAAGGTCTTTACCAACCACGAGTGGTCCCTCTCGGAGGAAGCGTTCCGCATGATACGGTGTCGCTGGGGCGATCCTGACATCGATCTCTTCGCCATGGTGTCGAACGCCCAAGTGTTGCTGGTACTGTCGAGAGCCGGCCGAGGGACCGAATTCCCTCTGAGCGACGCGTTCCAGTACCAATGGACAGAGGGTCTCCTGTACATCTTCCCAACGTTTCCCCTGCTGGGCAGGGTGGTCACCAAGTCCTGACAAGCCCGACCGACGCCATCCTCATCGCCCCGTCTGGCCGAGGCAGCAGCATGGCTCGCCCCGCTGCTCGAGGCCTCTCGGGGACGGCGTGGCTTCCAGCAGCGCCCAACCTATCTAGTCGGCGGTCACGTCCTCCATCCTGACAGCCTACTGTCCTTGGACCTCCACGCATGGAGGATACAGCCCTAGACGATCCGTTGTGAGGACGTCCTTGCCCGCGACTAAAGGAATCGACCTGCCGCAACTATGCCTCAAGTGGCGGTGGCTTTAGTTCTGCGGAGGAGCGTGGAGACACGGTATTGCCAATTGCTCTCGGTACCGTGCTCCGCTTCCTGCTTCACTTGAAACAAGAGGGTCTCTCGTTTTCCTTCGTTGAAGGTGTACCTGTCTGTAGAGATTGTGGCCTACCAACCCCGAGGCTTATCCTTTGGCAGCGCTCTTCCGGAACACCACGATAAAACACAGCCTGAAGGGACTCCACCATCTATACCCGCCGGTATCACGCCGTCCCCCTGGTCCTTCTGATTTGTTATCTCGACTAGGAACCACCCTTTGAGCCTATGGCCACTGCTGATGATGAGCTCTTGACTCTCAAGACCGCTTCCTCGTGGCTATCTACGCCTTCTTCCACGCGTGCCAGCGAACTGACAGCGCTCGCGTTGACGATCTCTTCCTGGTTTTCCCAGGATAAAGTGGTTCTCCGCCCGACATTTCTTTATTTTTAAAAGAAAGGTCGTACTCATTTCCACCTTAACCAGGACATCATCCTTCCTACCTTCTATCCTAACCCGACGAACCCCTGCTGGAGAGGTCTTTGCACACCCTGGACGTTCAAAGGGCCCTGGCCTTTTACACTTAAAGGACTGTGGCCTACAGGCAGACCCTCACATGTTGTCTGCCATGGTCATCGTCGCAGGGACCGCAAGGTGTCCACCCAGAGATTCTCCAAGTGGGTGGCCCAGGCAATTATGCTTGCTTATGAAATGGCCAAGCAGCCTCCTCCTGACTTGCTTCGGCCGCACTCCACCAGAGCTGTGGCATCCTCAGCAGCCCTCTTGTGAGGTGTGGACCTTCAGGAACTTTGTCGAGTGGCGACCTGGTCCAGGCCCTGGACTTTCATTTGCCACTATTGGCCAGGAGGGATGCCCGGTTTGGACGAGCGGTGCTGGCCTCTTTACTCTAGGGACCTGACCCACCGTCCTTCTGGTAAGCTACAAAGTCTCCTAGTGTGTAAGGCACAGAGACCACGAAGAAGAAGAACAGGTTGCTTACCTGTAACTGTGGTTCTTCGAGTGGTCATCTGTGCCCTTACACACACACACCCAACCATCCCCTCACTCTCAGGTCCCCTTTTTCGGCGGACTTATAGAACTGAGGAGAGACCATTGCTCGGCGGGCTGAGCATGCTCAGTGGATACATGGGGGAGGGGTTCCCGCCAAGCTACTAAGCTGTAGAATTTTCCGAACGGTACCGCGCATGCGCGAAAGCTCCTAGTGTGTAAGGGCACAGATGACCACTCGAAGAACCACAGTTACAGGTAAGCAACCTGTTCTGTTCCGCCTGAGAAGACTGTCTGGCAGTTTGTCGGGATCTCATGCTACTAAACCTATTCAAACACACAGTTTTCGGCCACCTAAGTTTAAACAGAGGTGTGTTTGCAGGCTGGAACTTGCAGCCCTCTGTAAACAGCCCGTCTCCTTCATCAAAGTGTCCTTGCATGTCAGACATACTTGATTCTGTCACTTTAATTCCTTATTTGCAATTCAGAGGCCTACAAAGAATGTAGTATTTCTGAAAAGTTTCTACCACAGTTTAGGAATGTTAGGAATTTTTTGCACTGTAATTCCCAGAATCCACTAGCCATGCTGATTTGGAGAGCTGTAGTGCAAAAAAGTAACATTTCTAAGCTGTTACACTTCATGACGTCACAGGTTGAGTTTGTATTGTTATGTGAAGCCTTTATGTATGGCAACCTAAGCTGTTTTGATGGCTGATGAACCTTTTGAAGAGTTACATAAAACTGATTATTAGGGGCAAAGCTTCTGGACAACTGTCTCATTTATGTCCTGTCACAGTCCTGGTTAAGGAAAGGGGAAGGATTAATGTTGCACTAGCTTGGTATGATGTTATCCCTCATTAAGCTTACTTTGAAAGGTAATGTAGTTATTCCTCAGTTGTTAGGAGAAAGGAATTAATTATGTGTAACTTGTTATTTGCAACTGTTTACTTCCAATTTCTGCTGTAGGTATACAGGCTGTGCTCCTTTGCACAAGATGCTCTTTCCAATGTTAATGAGGGTGCTTTCCTTAGCAAGATTTATGAATCTGTCAAGCAAAGGGATGTTTTCACACTACACAATTGTAGGCACTATGATATCACTTTAACTGCTATGGCAACCTCCTGTGGAATCCTAGGATGTGCAGTTTAGAGGTGGACATTTAGAATTCTTAGCCAGAGAGCTCCTCTAGTATCTCACTAAACAGCAAACCCCAGGATTCCATAGGATATAGCCATGGCAGTTAAAGTGGAACCATAGTGCTATAACTGTGCAGTTTGAAAGAGCCCCTGGGATAGCAGGATCCCTATTTCTGGTAGAGTTGAACACCCCGGTGACTTTTAAAACAGGATCCTCAAATCTGGGACTTTACAGTACATGAGTGAGGGTGCAATTTAGTCATACTTACTTAAAAGTAAGTCCCACTGAATGCAATAAGGGTTAGAATTGTCTCTGACTTTCTGTAAATTATTATGATATGTGATCAGAATGGTTAAGTGTGTTGTCCATCATCTGAAAGCCCCAGCTGAAGCCTCTACTTAGCCATGAATCTTCCAGATGTCTTAGTTAAGCCAGTTTTCTGCAACCTCATTTCCTCGTGCTCCTCTGTCCACATCTGCAGTATAAAAATAAAATTCTTCTTCGTGGTCTCTGTGCCTCATACATTAGGAGCTTTCGCGCCTGCGCGGTAGCGTTCGGAAGATTCTAGAGCTTGTTAGCTTTGGCGGGAACCCCTCCCCCACGCCAGTGCTGCGCATGCTCCCCCCGCCGACTAACGGTCTCTCCTCAGTTCTTTCTTGTCCGCCTCAGCGTACAGAAGATTCTGCTTGTTGATTTGGCTTTTGACTACCCCTCACGGATTTTGGACTTGGCTTTGGTACTTTCTCGATCGGTTTTGACCTTTTTCTGGCTTTGACGGTGATTTCGGATCTCGGACTGTGTTTGGCGTTCTCGGACTCTTGTTTTCTTGCCTTGCCTCTGGTTTATGTCGGCTCTCTTCAAACACTGCACCTCCTGTGGAAGGAAGGTCGCTCTCTCTGACCGACACTCTAAGTGCCTGATTTGTTTGGGTGAGGGGCACAATGTTCAGGCCTGCCCCATTTGCAGAGAGTTTACACACCAGACTCTCTGCAACAGGGCGGCAAGGCTTAAATCCCACTGTTGAGAGGAGTCTCTTCGCGTCCAGAGACCTGAGACGATGGCCGAGAAACGCCCATCTTCTTCTTTTTCGGCAGCAGCAGCGGCTGCCATGCCCTCGACCTCGTCGGTATCGGTACCGGGCTCGGTACCGATAATGAAGTTGCCAAGGATACTGAAGATCTTGGCAACTCGGGCACATGAGGACCCTGCGGGCTCGCAGGCCTCAACCTCCTCCTCCAGGCCGTTGACCGCGGCCCAGAAGAAGCGCCCCGCCACCGAGGGCCTGGGGGAGAAGAAGAAGAAGAAGAGAAAGGAGAAGCGGCGCTCTTCACCGACGGTGGTGCGACCCCCGACTCCACCACCCACCCAGCCCGCCGAGGAACCTCAACCGATGGAGCTCCCTGAGGAAGAGGAGCCTCCGGAGGAAGAGGAAGTCCTCGAGGTGTCGGACGAGGAGTAGGTCATGCAGGCCTCGCCTCCTCAACTGCCCGAGCTGATTGCGGAGATCACTCCGCCAAGTCGCCGTCCACCCTCGGCAGAATGCCGAGAGGAGGCTGTGGTCAGGCAGTGCCCAGCCTCTCGACGCGACGAGTCCCGCTCGCCGGAGCAGCGGGCCAGGCCTCCGTCCCCGCGATATCAGGAGATGCGCCTGGAGAGGCGTCGCTCGGGTGAGAGCGCCTACTCTCCTGCCTACCTAGGGAGGTACGCCCAGGAGCAGGTGTGGCACGAGCCCGCCGGCTAATACTATTCGTATTCGCCGTCTTACAGGGACCGGTACCATCCAGATCCAAGGTACTGGTCACCTCGTCGCCGGTCTCACTCGCCACCGCGGGAGGCTCACTACCCCCGCTATGAGAGGTCACCGCTGCATTGTTCGCCGAGTCACTGTCGGTCCCGGGAGCACTCACCCTGCTACAGGGCTGTTTCTCCACCACCGCGGACGACGGCCACAGCTACCCGCCTGACGCCACAGCCCACCGTGGCCCAGCCGGCGGTAGCTGCGACTTCTACCACGCAAGCGGCACACCGTCCTAGGCCCGCGATCGTGCCCCTGCAGGTGACTCCAATACCAGTCACGACATTGGCCGCACCGGTACCGACGCAGCCTGCAGCTCCAGCTGTCACCCTGGCACCTCCGGCCCATAGGCCGGCCGAGGAGAAGGAGGCGGAGAGGTCGCCATCACCATCTGGCGACTCTTACGACTCGGACTCTGACTCTGCTGAGTCCACCCCTTCTTCTCATGAATCCCCGCCGCTGGGGTTTGGAGAGCCAGGCCCGGAGTCTGCACCGGAGGACGTCCGCCAGTTTTCTGCGATCCTCCTCCAGATGGCCACAGCCCTTGGCCTGAAGGTGACCGAACCTGCTCCACAAGCCCAGGACCCGGTCTTCCAGTACTTGGAAGCCCGCCCACCATCGACCGCACCGCTGCCGTTCCTACCAACCCTGGTGGAAGCGATGAAGCAGCTGTGGGCGAAGCCGGCGTCAGCACAGCCTATCCCACATAGGCTAGAGCAACTCTACAGGATCCAGAAGGAGAATGCGGAGTTCCTCTTCAATCATCCTGTACCGAACTCTATCGTGGTCGAGTCAGCTCAAACAAAAGGGGACAACCGAGCGCATACCACCTCTCCGGACTGTGAAGGACGGAAGCTCGATGCCTTCTGTCGAAGGTTCTATTTGGCATCGTCCCTGGTGGCCAGGACGGTGAACACGATGGCATGCCTCGCGGCCTACTATCAGAACCTCTTTGACCGACTCGCTCCACTCCTTGCTGACTTGCCGGAGGAGTCACGCGCCTCAGCCACACAGATCTTTGGTGAGGCCGTTGCAGTGGCTACGCAGCAGATCGCCACCTCGAGGCACACCGTGGAGGCTACCTTGAGGGTGATGGTCGGTGCCGTAGCTCTCCGACGCCACGCGTGGCTCCGGTCCTCTGGGCTTCAGGAGGACAGCCGTCGACGGATTGAAGATCTTCCGTTTGACGGCAAAGGGCTCTTCCACGCCTCCACCGATGAGGCTATGGATCACCTTGTCAAGGCCCAGCTGACAGCGAAGAAGATGGGCATCAACCAGCCTGCTCAGTCTCGCCGCTCTTTCCAGCCGAGGCCTACGTGGAGAAGGTCCTCCTCATCATCGGCGTACCAGCTGCGGTCCCCGCGGTTGACCGCGTCGAGGCCGTCGACATCTTCGGCTTCGAGGAGGCTTCCCAGGCGACGCCCATCTTCGTCGTCCAAGAAGTCGTCCTCCGGAGCGAAGTCCCGGTTTTGACGGCCTTCGCAGGACTCCACCCGTGCCATCCTTCGCCCTTCTGGTAGAACTGTTCCACCACCTGAGCCTGGCCAGGCACCTCGACTGCTGGTGGGAGATCACTGCAGACTCTTAGGTACTTACCATCGTCCGCCTGGGGTACGCCATCGAGTTCCAGGATATTCCACCACGGGGTGTCTACTACTCCACCCCGGCCAGCCCGGCTCTACTGGAAGAGGTCCAGTCCCTCCTCGAGAAGGGAGCGATCGAGAGGCTCCCGCCTTCAGCCAAGACCACTGGCTTCTACTCGAGGTACTTCACGGTGCCGAAGGCGGACGGATCCCTGCGGTCCATCCTAGACCTCCGAGGGGTGAACGAATACATCCGCCCCAAGAGGTTCAAGATGGTCACGCTGCCGTCGATCCTCCCCTTCCTCCGCCAAGGGGACTGGTTTGCGACTCGGTATCGGCGAGGGCCTTCCTCCCAGACGAGAGGGCGCGGATGGTTCGTCGTGTGGCGTCTGCTGCCTTCGAGGCCTGGACGGTGTCAGCGAGGAGGATCCAACAACTCCTCGGCTACATGGCCTTGACCACCACCGTAACCTATCTCTCAAGGTTATGCGCACGGCCGCTCCAGCACTGGTTTGTCAGGGCCTTCGATCCACTCTGGGACGACCAGCGCCGCCGATACCGCCTGCCCCAACAGGTACGCCGGTCACTCCTGTGGTGGCAGTCGTACAGGAACCTCCTGTCAGGCATGCCGTTCCGCGAACCCAGGCCGTTGGTCACAGTAATGATGGATGCCTCGCTCTTCGGCTGGGGAGCGCACACCGGAGATCTCCGGGTCCGAGGCCGGTGGATGGACGACGAGCTGTTCCTCCACATCAACTCTCTCGAACTGTTGGTGATCCACAAGGCCCTGAGAGCGTTCTGACACCTGGTCACGGGCCGCACGGTGTTGATCCTCATCGACAACACGATGGCGGTCTGCTACGTGAACAGGCAAGGAGGGACGCACTCCACCACGCTGCAGGGCATCGCCCTCGAACTTTGGAACTGGTGCGTCCCGCTCCGGATGCACCCTGTGGCGGTTCACCTGGCGGGGCAGGAGAACACCACAGTGGACGCGCTCAGCAGGGACACCACTTCCCACCACTAGTGGTCCCTGTCCAAGGAGGCCTTCCGGATGCTTCAGGACCGATGGGGCGAGCCGACCATCGACCTCTTCGCGACCAGCCAGAACGCAAAGCGCCGCCTGTTTGCTCGAGGGCTGGCCACGATCGCCGCTCCATCGGCGACGCGTTCCAGTTTCTGTGGGACGAAGGGCTGATCTACGCCTTCCCTCCGTTCCCGCTCCTGGGCCGCGTGATTGCGAAGATCATCGTGGACCGGGCGGATGCGATCCTCGTGGCACCGTACTGGCTGAGGCAGCACTGGTTCGGACCCCTGATCGAGGCCGCCCGGGGCAGGACTCTCAGTTTTCCCACGGTACCGGACCTGCTGTCCCACTCCGACGGACTGGTGTTGCACCCGGACCTGGCGGTGTTGGCCCTCTGTGCCTGGAGGATATCGCCCTAGACGGCCCGGCCATCGGGAACATCTTGACCGCGGCCAGGAAGGAGTCCACACAGGCACAGTACCGTCAAGCAGTTCCTGAAGGGCCTGCAGCACCTCTACCCGCCGGTATCGCCGCCGCTACCGCCGTGGTCGCTGTCATTGGTGCTGTCCCAGCTGACGAGGCCGCCCTTCAAGCCCATGGCCACGACGGACGACAGGCTGCTCGTGATGAAGACCATGTTCCTAGTGGCCGTCACCTCTACCAGGCAGGCGGGAGAGTTGACAGCGCTACGGTGCGATGAACCATACTTGGTCTTTCATCGGGACAAGGTGGTCCTCCGGCCTGACATCTCCTTCCTGCCGAAGGTGGTGTCCAGCTTCCATCTGAGCCAGAACATCATCCTGCTGGCCTTCTACCCGGACCCGACGACACCTCTGGAGCGGTCCCTCCACTCCCTGGACGTGCGTCGGGTGCTGGCTTTTTACAAAGACAAGACTGCAGCCTACAGACAGAAACCCCACGTGTTTGTCTGTTATGGCAGGCGCCGGAGAGGCCACAAGGTATCCACCCAGCGCTTCTCTAAGTGGGTGGTACAGACTATTCACCTGGCGTACGAGCTTGCCAGGAAGCCTCCGCCAGACCTGCTTCGGGCCCACTCCACCAGGGCCGTGGCGACATCTGCATCAGGGCCTGCGAGGCGTCGACCTGTCGGAACTCTGCCGTGTGGCGACCTGGTCCCAGCCGTCGACCTTCGTCAGCCACTACAGGCTCGACTGCCGGTCCAGGAGAGATGCCCGGTTTGGACGTGCTGTGCTGTCTTCTGTGCTCTAGGATCTGGGACCTGACCCACCATCCTACTGGTAAGCTACACAGTCTCCTAATGTATGAGGCACAGAGACCACGAAGAAGAAGAACAGGTTGCTTACCTGTAACTGTGGTTCTTCGAGTGGTCATCTGTGCCCTCATACATCCCCGCCCTGCCTTCCCCTCTTTTTCAGGTCCCATCTGCTTCGGCGGACCAGAACTGAGGAGAGACCGTTAGTCGGCGGGAGGAGCATACACAGCACCGGTGTGGGGGAGGGGTTCCCGCCAAAGCTAACGAGCTCTAGAATCTTCCGAATGCTACCGCGCAGGCGCAAAAGCTCCTAATGTATGAGGGCACAGATGACCACTCGAAGAACCACAGTTACAGCTAAGCAACCTGTTCATACTGCGTATTCTCTGGCATTTCACATTTGAAAATCAGGACACGTGACCAATCAACATTAGAGCGTGGTTAAGATGACAAGGGTTATTAATGAAGAAGAACACAGAAGCTAGGAAGGGCTGCAGCAGTTTGCTTTTGCCTGAGCCTGTTGGGAAAGGCAACACTACACACACACACACATTCTGTGTTTCCTCCTTAAGTATTGGTGTACCTTTGCACTTTGAACTCAGTTAGCAACAACTGAAGTAAGCTAAGGACAAAGTGGAGCAGTGGGAGGGTGAGAGAGAAACTGGGACATTTTTAAGGCAGCTGAAAAAGTGGAGTGACAGAGATTAATCAGGGCTGTCACTGCCAAATCATTTAAGAATATCTTGCAGAGTTCTTTGTAAGGGTTACTGTGATAATGTGGCATATGTAGAGCTCTTAGTTCAGGAGTGAAGATTGTATTTTGGTCCTGGAGTCCACATTCTGATGTGAGAGGGTTTTCAGAAGAGGGTATATTTAAGCAAGGGGTGGAGTTAAAGGGAGGGGGCCGAGCCAGGCCAGGTGTAATTCCTGTGTGCTTGGACACTTTCCTAACAACCATACCAAACAGCACTTAATTCTATACATGTTTTCTCAACAGTGAGCTCCAGTGCAACACTTTCACAAGCTGATAACCAGAGCTCATGTCCTCAGAGCTCAGGTTCTAGTTTTTAAATAAGCTCTTGTCTCTGATCTTGGTGACTGGAGATAACATGAAAAGAATCTGGGCAACAGACCAAAGTTTCCCCATCCCTGACTTTAAGCACACAGAGAAAATGTTAATATAAACTTTATAGGAAGGGCTGTTTGGATCAAATCATAGGATCGTCTAGTCTAGTGTTCTGTTCCCACAGTTGGCTAACTGGGTGCCTCTGGGAAGCCCCTAGGCCTGAGTATAGCAGCACCCAACTGATGTTCAGAGAGATACTGAGTATACATTACTGGAGGATACTACATAGCCATTATAATTAGTCACCATTAACAGCCTTGTTCTCTGTGAGTTTGTCTAATCCTCTTTTACCTTTTGTGTCAGTGAGCTCTACAGTGTAACTATGAACTGTGTTTGCCAGACCCACATCTCTCTTTATATATTTTGGATGACCTAAATTCTTGTGTTAGAAAAAGAAGTCCCCTTTCTTTTTCCTATCTCCTTCTCCACATCATGCATAATTTTACACACCTCTGATTAATAATAAGATCATGTTATTGCATCATTGTTATCCTCTTTCTACCCTTCCCTGCAAGTGTCTATGGACTCAAGCCAATATTTAGCAGCTGCCCATTGCAGGCCTGTTTTCCTGTTGCCTCATGTTGACTGAGGAGAATAATTCCCAAAAGGAATCAGAGAGTAATGGCTTGGTTTGATCAAGTATTAGTCATCCTGAAGATGTGGCCACTGTTGGCCCTTACAGACCCACATGACCATCAGTGTGGGAATAAACAGAACCTCTTGTTCAAATGTGTTTGAATGATTCCTCCTTATCCCCACACACTTTATCCACCATCTTGGGCTTTTAACCTCAGTGGTTCAGAAAATATGAGACGCATATGGCAGTTGCCCTTTCTCTCGCTGTGTTTAACAGATGATCTGGGCAGTGGTTCAGAAGCTAGGAAATAGAAGGCTTTCAAGGTTTAATTTGGCAGTGAACTCTTCAAGGAAGGATTTGAGGGCAGAGAAAGAGGCGATAAGGGGATGGGCAGGGGAAGGTGTTCCAAACCTTTCTAGCTAAATAAATATTCCCTTCTCACCAGGTAAGCCTTGTGTGTTTATCCTTCCAGCCCAAATGGCAATGTGTCAGCACATGATGCCTAAAATGCCATTATTTGTGTGAAGTGGATATTGGATGTCAAAGTTACCTATGTGAAAATGCAATACATAGTTGTAATTAAAGCTTGAGAAAGTTACTTTTTTGGATTAGAATACCCAGAATCCTGCAGCCAGCATTTGTAGTCCAAAAAGTAACTTTCCCAAGTTCTGGTCTTGTAATAGTGTCTTGCTGAGATAAATCTTTAATTCTGACTGTTTGCCTTGCTGGGTGGAATGATGGGCATTGTAGTCTAACAACATCTGGGAACTCAGGGTTGGAAAAAGCTATTGGAGAATGTAATAAACTTGCCCCCCTCCCCCCAGATGAAGGCAGAAACACCTTCAAATTTATTTTGATCTAGCTACAAATGAATGAGATGCAAAATTCAAAAAGGTAAAAAATGACTTCCTATATATGTTCTCGATTGCCAAGTCTCCTATTTAGTCTTTCTTGCTTTTCTAAGTGAAGTTATTTGATGGTGGTTCTTGTTTATATTACTTGTAGACAGAGCACTGATTCTTTCCCACTGCTTTGTTCTTATCAGGAAGAGATCTAGCCAATTTCAACAATTTTTTTTATTGCATGGTTTATTTGACCTCCTGCTTTTTTCCCCTTCCTTTTCACAAAGGCCTTGTGTGGCGCACTGCGAGGAAAGGATGGGCGAAACTTAAAAAAAATCTCATGCCTGGAATGAAGTGCTTAATAAATTTTATATTATTAATGTAAAGGTTGATTTTTGCATTAAATGTCTGTATGAATAAGCAAATTTCAGTTGCTTGCCTAGAACTGCAGGGGTGTGGGGATTCATATTGCATATATATGGATGGAGGAGCTTGTCCTTCAGGGAGCCCACAGTGTGGAAAAGTTAACATTGTGTACTACAGTGTCCATAATCCCCAGCCAGAATTGGCATTGGCTATGCTGGTGGGGAGATTCTGGCCACTATAGTCCAAAAATAACTTTTTCCCTCAAGCTCTGAGTGTACTTATAAAAATAGGTATGTATGTACCCTATCTGTCACCCATTGGTTCCCCCACGTTTACAATTTTACTTCTTCATAGCCACTCCCAACCATTCTCATAGTATGCACCATGGTTATGATTTTGCGGTAGTCCTGGCTTGTATAAGTGACTTTTCCAAGGACTGATTTTAACCTGTCACAACCCCACCATCTGGTAACCAGTTTGAGAAACCCAAACCAGCATTAAATCTTTCAGCCCTAAGGTACTAGTCTCACACAGAGTTGCAGGTCCCCAGATGACTGGCATTTGGCATTGCTCTCCCTAAGGGCCCTAGAGTTTTAAAAAGGTCCCGGAAAGCTAAAGCAAGTATGTTCACGGGGACCCTCCCGCTTCATGTTTCTACTGTTGGTTCACTCAAAATATTTGGTGCCTGGGTGACATACTCTTTGACTGCCTTCTTTGCATCTTCTAATTTCCTGAAAACTAAAAAAGGGAAGAGGCAGGTATGGATGGATGTAATACAGTGTGTTTTTATGGTGTCATGGGGCAAGAAGCTACTTCTCCAGCTACTTCTTCTATCACTCAGTCACACTGACTGAACTATCTGTACTGTCCATCTATCTGTCCAGCAGACAGTGTATGTGTGCATGCATGCATCAAACTCCCAGTACTATTAAGTGGAAATGAGGGGCAGAAGTGTTCAACTCTAGAATCAACCCAGTGAATACCAGTGTCCAAAAACTGAGCTATTGGCTTGAGGTTTGCCATGAGAAAAAGAGTGCCTCCTTTTCCTCAGCACAGCCCAAATCTTAGTATCCAGGATAGGGCAAAGCTTTGCTTAGGGCAAGCCAGATGTGAATAGAGGCCAGACTGGTCTCTGAATGAAAGATGTTTGCCTTCCTCCAATGTGGATGAAAGGTGTTCTCCTTCCTATTACTTCTTTCCCAGCACTCTTTGTTGAACTCATACTAGAGAATGCTTAAAAATACAGGCAGCTAACTATTTGCATGAGTCTGGAAGAAGGAAGGTCTGTCCACTATTGACTACCAGCTATGGGCCTCACCTGCATCTCCACCTTTATCAATGGTGGCACCTTTAAATCAATCAAGATGGGAGCAAGGGATAAAGCTTTTGCTTTGTCCCTGTGGATTGTGTCAGGTATGCAAAATGTTTGCACAAGGTTTCTGCTCTGTACTGCCCGTTCAAGAGGCAGGCCCCAAAGACCTCAGTTCCAGCAAGCCCTGAGGAAGAAATGGGAGGGAATGGTTTCAGGAAAGAAGCCAGTAGAAGAATTTGGGGCCTGCTGCATTGCTTCCTCAGAGGCCAGGACAAACCTGAGTCTGTGTGGTTACGCAACTAACCGGGGAACAGTGGTTCCATTAAATTCTGCATATTCTTTTTAAAAGTCAACAGTTGTTGCTCTGTGTTTCAATAGGTTATAGTAAATAACAGATGAATTTGAGGGAAAAAACAACAGTTCTTCTAGAGGATGGTTCACACTACACTAGTATAAGGCTATGATTCTATTTCAGCCACATGATAGTGTCTTACAGAGTCCTGGGATTTGCAGTTTAGGGACAGGTATTTAGGATTTTCTGTCAGAAAGCTTTCATGCCTCTGATCAAACTACAAGCCCCAGGATTCCATAGGATACAACCATAGTAGTTAAAGTGGAATCACAGTGTTATAGTTGTATAGTTTGAAAGGACTCCAGTATTCCTAAGTGTGGGACTGAGAAAAAGTTCCAGTCTTTGGGCTGTTGGGCTTTGTTTGCTTCTGTTTTGGCCCTCTGTTCAGATATTGCCATCACAGTGAGAAGAGTTCATGCTATCTTAGCAGAAGCTGTTCTTCAGTTCCTTGGGGTTGACTATAATGAATTGACAGACAAGATTACACAGGGCACAGTGACACCAGGAGCTTCCTGGCAGTTAGCAAAAGCAGAAGGGAGGGAACATGTGATTTTCCAGATTGTCACCATCTTATGCAGAAAAGGGACTTTCTTCCATGCCTCCAGTCACTAGTAACTGGAAATTAAGATTTTTAGTTAATGACAAAATCATATTAAAATAGGCAATTGAATAGTGTTTGTTTTCACTTGTGAAATAATTCTGTAACACAGAAGGCAATGGCGTTCCAGATATTTTGAACTACAATCCTTGCAGTCTCTTACTGTTTGCAATGGGCTGGTGGGAGTTACAGGCCAACTCATGTCAAGGCTTAGAAGTTTGCAATGTCTGTGTAAAGGGAGAAGATTCAGCACTGGCTCAAGACATTTTGCTGTGTGAGGTGAAGGGCAAGATGGTGACAGCCCCTCCCATAATATGTAAAGGAGATGGGAGGACAAGCAGTTTAGTCTTAATTCAGCAATGGTCATGAGAGAATGATCACCAGTACACCTGAAAGATCAGACGAATTTAGGAAATGCAGGAGAAGTTGTATGGCAGACAGAGTATTCCAGCCTTGTGGAATCTTCCAGTAAATACCAGGAGGCATTTGCTGCTTTCTTCCAACACTTGCCACCTGAGGCAATTGCCTCATTTTAGTGCTGCATGGGTAAACTCACAGAGTACATCTGTATAGACAAATATGCCCAGCTATATTGTAAGAGGTAGAGGGGGGACTCCTGTAAACTGTCAACATGCTGCAAGTGGTACTGCAGTTTAGGTTTCTCATTGAGCCTGCACAGGTGGCCAGATGATCCTGAAGTGATTACCATCATTTAGAGATAATTTGTCTGTCTGTAATTTTGTGTCATCTGTCCACTGGTTCCAGGACAGAGCCGATCTGGGGAGCTCTGCAATGTATTCTGCATCTTGTATCATGTCACACCAATGCAATACTACCTTACAGGATTGAGATAAAATTCTGTGGGGTTCCCACCAAACTGGGGACTTCAATTTACTGTTCACTCTAGTCTTGGAAGCCACATGCTATTTTAATTTTTTTAGACTGTTTCTGTTGTGGAGCACTGTGGGAGAATCACCATGGTGAGTGACTTCCCAGCTGCTGTTGCTGCCATTATAAACCAACAGCCAAGGGACCTGGTGGGCCAAATGGCCTCACCTGTACAACCTTCTAGGGATGTTGCTGCAGGTGCCAATGTAGAATGGAATGATTGCTAGCATCTTGTCTCATAAAATGTAGCTGCACTCGTGACAGGAGATGCTGATCCTAACTTTCGTAGAACTGCTTTTTTTTGTCTTACAGTGGATAATTGTATGAACTATCAGCACAGAGGTGAGAAGGTTTCAGCCTTAGCAGGAGTATGAATTTGCTTGTTTGTTTTTTGATAAACCCTCTGTTCTAGAGATAGGTAAAGTGTGGGCTTTCAGATATTGTTGTACACAACTCTCATAATCCTTCACCATTGTCTGTATTGACTGGGGTAATGAAATCTGTAGTGTCAGACAGTGTTTCTCAGGCTTTCTGATGTAGGGTACCAGCATCTCCCTGGCTAATATGTCAGAGAGTGGTACTACATTTGTACCCGTTGGCCACAACTTTCTGTGTTTCCTGGAAGCTCTGAAGATTGGCAGCCAGTGACTCAGAAACTAGTGCTGGTCCAGGGACCACTGCTTTGAGTAACAGTGGTCTAAGAATATCTGGAGATCTCTGTTCCTTGTGGGGCAAACTCTTCATCTTGTTCCATGTCACCTTGATAACAACAATCCATTACAAGATTGGAATAAGGACTACAAAGGTCATGTGTGCTGAAGGCTATTGAACATGTTGAAATTCTGTATAAATGCTATTGTAGTGCTATATACTACTGACTCTTTTATGTGCACAAGTTTGGGCTTATTCTTGAAGAAAAAGCCCATCTGCTTCAAGAGAATGTGGTGGTGGTAGTGATGGTGGTGATGATGATGATGATAATGGCAGCTTCCCAAAGGAGACATGAGCCAAATAGGCAAACAAGCCAAGCAAAAATTACATTAATTTTCTTTGTTTTGGATTGTGGCTATCTTTGTTCAGCCTTTTCTCTGAAGAAGATGCATTGCTTCCTATAATTTGACCCTCCCCAGGCCTTTTTATGTTTGCGTGTTATTAATTTGCTAGGTGAATAAGAGAGTAAGTCATTCATTCTTTTTAATTTTCTTATGCTGTGGGTGTTGCACATGGCTAGAAGGATGTGTTCCTAATGAAGCATTCTATCATACACCTCATTAAAATAAGGCGTTGTCACCTTCTTTTGTGTGCAGCAAGATACCAGTTTGGTTAGGATGAAACTAAATGGGAATCATGTGAATGAGTCAATCAGGCTTGGCATTTGCAAGAAGAGGGAGTGTAGCATTGATACTAGCACTGCAGTCGTCAGCTTGTTTATTCTGAAGTAAGTTACATTGTGTTGAATGGGGCTTCTTCTAGGTAAACGTGTTGGATTGCAGCCTCAGCGTAGTTCCTCCTTTCGTATTTGTACCTCGAAAGCCTCATAGTAGAGAAGCAATCCAATACTACTTTCTTGGTATAGTTTTCTCTCCTTATCCTATCCTCATTTTAGGGAATGGGTTTTATCAGTAGGTTTCATTTTACTATATATTATAATCATCAGGTTATTTATTTAATTTATTTATAGCATTTTAACCCACTCATCAGCCAAAAGGGCTTCCAAATAGGCTTACTTAAGATCAATAAAAATAATACAGTCCCTTCTCAGATAGGTTTTCAGTCCCCAAAATCCTGAAACAAGTAGAAGCCAGCCTCAGGAGGGATGAGGAGAACATGGCAGTGCCTGGCATATCCCTCATGGGATAGCTGCTGCAAGAGGACAATTAAAGGAAGAGACAGGCTAATAGAACTGGCCTTTTAAAGCCAAAGGAGTGGCTTGCTTTTCATCTTCCCTCTGTGTGTTGGATTTTCTTGTGCCATTCTGAATCCTTGGGAAGACAAGCAGTGAAAGTCCTGGGCCCATGCCAACAGAACCAGTGGTGGAGGGTGATGATGAACTTTGTAGACTAATACATTCTCCAGTTCTGCAGTAGAAGAAAGCGTGGTATATTGGCTGTGGTCCAGCCAGAAAACCCAGCAAGTTCAAACCTGCTGACCTAATCCTGCTGAAGTGAGCATGAGAATTGTTTGGTTCTTCAGATGTTGTTTGATTGCAACTGTTAGCAGTCAATGGTGAAGGATGCTGGGATTTGCAATCCAGCAACTTCTGAAATGCTGTGTGATTCCCAGTCCTTCACCAATGCTCTCCAAATCAAAGTAATCTACATCACTCTAAAGTAAATCCCACTGCTGGCTTCATAGATACAGCTTTATGTTTGTTTACTCAAAAGTAACTCCTGTGGTATTCAACTTCCAGGTGTATGGAATAAAAGCTTTACATGTCTCATCTCTGTGAGTACCTGACCCACTCCTCCTCTTTTGATAGACTCATCATTATTCTGAGCATTTGTTTGCATGAAAACAGATCTATTACATTGTTAATCTGTAATGCTTTATTAAAATATATATGGAAATATTAAAGTAGCTACTCTGCTAATCTTGGTCAGCCCCACTTGCTGTGGGCATTGTGAGTACGTGAAGGCCATGTAGTATCTAGTGAGTATGACAGGGTGACACTGGAGCAATGCACGTCTGCTTTGTAAGTCATTCCACTCCTTGTTCATTCATATACCTTACCAGGGTTTAGATCACTTCTTCTTTTGTACTGCAACCCCCTAGCCAGCATGACCAATTCCAGCATGGACATTTTCCAAACTCTGCTCCATACCTGAAAATGGTCTGTCTCCCATTTTGCTGCTAGTTATTGCTGCAGCCTAGACTGCTTCAGTTATTATCAGATCTTGCATGTACTGAATTATGAAAGAACCAGCATGGTTAATTCTAAGTTTTACGTGTGGTGATACACTGTTGCTGTTCAAGTGGATAGGGCTCTGTGTGTGTGTGTGTGTGTGTGTGTGTGTGTGTGTGTGTGTGGTTTGACTTAATTAAAACTCATAGAATAATTATCTTCATCATTCCTATGCGTGGGAAAACACTGCAAAGTGAACACACCCATTTCTAGGTAACCATGCTTATGGCATGCTTATTTAGCACTATGAACTGCTGAGTGGATATATATTTTTGTCTCTGTGCAGCAGGAGCCCTTCTTCTCCCTTGATGCACAGGAAAACTATTGAACCTCCCCCATTTCGCAGGGGCCCCATTTCCCAGAGGAGTCTTACTTTCTACTTCCTGTTTCTGTTACATTACTCTCCCTGCCTGATATCAATTTTTGGCCTGTGGGACACGTTTGTTAACATTTCCTCAGTTTGTGTTGCTAGTTTTCCTTCCTCTGGTTCACCTTCTTCTTCAAAGTGTCTGGGTGTAAATCTGGAGCTGTGTAGAAATGGCTTCTTGAAATTCTCCAACCTGCCTGGCAGCAGGGACAGTGGGGAAAGCGCTTCATTGAATTTCTTCAGGAGGGGGGACAAATCAGGCCTTGGAATGTTACTTTTTACAAAGTAAGTTACTATGTAATTCATTACACCCCTCACTCCTACCACTCATTGACATTGACATTGCACTTTTTTTGTAAGTTATTACTTCACTCTTTCTGTTTCATATTGTTTTTTCGTTCCATTTTTTAGAAAAAAAATCCATGTAAAACAATAAGAAAATGACCTGACAATCAAAAAAGAAAAATCTCCTGAAAATGCCACCAAATTATTAAAAGAAAGGGACTTCATTATCCCCAAAATAACTTATCACAGGTAATGCTGCTTGTAACAACATTACTTCTAAGTGGGGAAGAAATTCTCCCAATAGTTTCTTGAAAATTGGGGCTCACCATCACCAGTGAAAGTAGTAGGGCCTCATTCTTTTTTCCTAAGAGTTGTTTTGTTTTGTTTTGTTTTGAAGGGGTGAGCTGTTGTTTCAACTGTTAGCTGACATTAGCAGCTGGATTACTATTTTACATAATCTGCAATTCCACGGACCTTTTCTGCATGTGTGTGGAGTGGGGTGGAATTGTAGCTGCTACAAACAAAACATTGATGATGAATAAGAATAGTGGAACAAAAGTTTGCAAAGAGAACATCTTCTCACAATCTTTTTCCAGATAAATGTCTCCTGATAAAATTTGGTTCATCTCTGTGTGAGCTGTACACAGTGGCAATCTGCCTCTAAAAGCATGCATGTGCATGAGAACTAAGGTGACCTACAGATACTAAGGTACATTAAGTTCAGTTGTTAACTTAATTCTGGAATATATGTTTAGCAACAAATGCCACTGCGCATACATAGAGTGCATTTTAAAGCTTTACTGTGCAGGACCTTCTCTTTGTTCTTTTGTAAAGGACAGTGTATTTCATGTCCTTTACAGTCCTTCCTTGTCCACTGAGCATTTCTTTGCCCATGTTACAGCCACTTCGTGCACATTAAAACACGCGTCTTTTTAGTAGTGCATATTTTAGTATACAATTTTAATAGTGCATATATACAACTGTACTGCAGGAGCCCTTGCAAGCAGTCACTGCCTTCTTGAGACTTGCATTGAAGGGCTATACGGAAAATGCTTCTTTTCAAAATAAGCAAACTTGTTCATATAGCCAAGAATGCGGAAGAGACCTCCGAAAGGGAAAGAGGTGTCAGAAGAGGAATCTTGCTCTACAGGCTGAAGATGTCCAACAACTTCTGTAGTTACGTACTTCTTTCTGCTGACATTTCTTGGGTGGGGATGCTCTTGCAAAGACAACTACACTTTTTTCCCCTTTAAGACAGAGATTGAGAACATTTTTGTCTAAAATGAACTCAAAATCACACTTCAGGTGACAATAATTTAAGCTTTTCCTTTTATATAGACTGAATCCCATAGTTTTTGGTGTGGGCTCCTCTATAAAGACAGAAATGTGTGCATGATGTAATTTATGAATGTGGACAGTATGTTAATTTTACAGAAAAACACATGCCTACGTTAACTGAAATCAATACTTTCATTTGGTATTTAAATGGAACGGCTATGCCCTGATGGTCAACCCTGCATGTCATGAATTTCGACTGTCCCTGGTTGCTGCTTTGAAAACCTAGCAATACTGTCAAGGGGCTAAGATTGTTTTGGTGTCCAGGGATGAACTTATGGGTTCCATTAACTCCATTCAAATATAGTTTGAGTGGCTTTCTCACAAGGCATGTTAGAAGACACAGCCAGACAGCCAGAAAAACTTTCACAGGGCATTTTTCCTGTTCTCACACAGGGAAGCAAAAAGCAATATGGTTAATATTTTAATTAAACACAAAAGCTTCCTTGTCAGCAAAATGATGCTTTTCCAGATTATAGATGCAGGCTGCTTTATTATGATGCAGAGATATTGTCTTACTTCAGGGTTATGAGAACAGCCCCACCCTTTCCATTGCCAACACGATTATTCCCACCCATGACCAGGCGGGTGCCCTCCAGGAAGCCCACAAGCAGGGCGTGAAGACATCCAGCCATCTCTTCCTCCCATCACCTCCATTTTTGCTCAGCATTTGGTATTCAAAGGTATATAGTCTCTGAAAATGTAGACTGTATTTCACTGTCAAGACTACTAGCTGCTAATAGGCTTATCCTCTATGAATCTGGCTAGGAACACCTTTAAATCTGAGCTTTTTGCGGGGACTGCTATTAGCCAGGGTGAGGCAACCAGATCAGGTGGCAAATGCTGGGAGGTGGCAGCAAGGTGCTTGAGGAGAGACCTGTATGCTGAGCAGCCAGCCTTCCTCTACTTCCTCAGTTGTCGTGGGGAATATTGTCCCAACATTAATATTGAAGGAAGAGTCTGGTTTTTGTACTTGGAATGGAGTGGGACACTGTCTTTTCTTCACTTAAGGCAGAAAAATGTCTTCTGTTAGCCATAATCTTGAGTTCATTGGAGAATCAGGTTTCTACAATTTTTGGAATATTTGAAATTTTGTTGTTATTTCCCATCAAGTCAACATTGGCTCATTCATTGTATAAATTAGAAATCTCTATGAGCTTCAGTCATCAGTAGTCTTGCTCAGGTCTTGCAGACTCATGACTATGGCTTTCTTTATTGAAACAATCCATCTAAAATGTGGTCTTCCTCTTTTCGTACTGCCTTTCACTTTACTAAGCATTATCATCCTTTCTGATGAGACATGTTGTCTCGTGATATGGCCAAAATAAAATGGGCTCAGTTGAATCATCTTGTCCCTGTAAGGTAAGTGTTTCACGTATTATATAGTTTGTGCAGAGGTGGGGAACCATACAATGATGCTAGATTACAGCATGAACCATCCCTGAATGATGGCCATGCTGGCTTGGGCCAGTGAAACTTGAACTTCAACATCTGGAGGGCCATAGGTCTCCCACCCCATCCTTCATGGAAGGCAGGCCTTTTCTAGGATGTAACATGAAACCTGCCTATAGGAGTGTCTGTGTATGGGCCTTCAAATCACCTTTCAACTTTTGGCAACCCCATGAATTTCATAGAGTTGCTTAGGCAAGGAATACTCAGAGGTAGTTTTGCCAGTTCCTTCCTCTGAAATATAGCCTAGAGCACCTGCAGCTTGTTGGCCATCTCCCATCGAAGTACTAATCAAAGCTGACCCTGCTTAGCTTGAAGATCAGGATCTGGTGCCTTTAGGGTTTAGATACAGGCTGTCAAATATAATAAAACCGATGGGAAATGTAGAGGATGCCTCTTAGAAGTATATCTGGGGCTACTGAAAACACAACATACCCACAGGACCAAATGAAATACTGCCTTTGGGAGCACTAGCAACAAACCTGAAATCTTGTTGGGTGGAAGTCACATCAAGTGTGATGTCCCCAGGACCACTGTTTCCAGTACACATAGAATGATAAAGGATTTGGGAGGACATTCTGCAAACTTAGCTTTTGCAAAGTTTGGGCCAAAAGATGCACAACTTAACCCGTTTTGGCTCAGGCATAGTTTGAAATCATGTCTGGATTAATGCTGCTATTTGCTGTCTTTTTTCCTCAATTCAGCCTTGAGCATGATGTCCCTCTGTGTCATTTTTTTTCCCAGCATGAAAATTAATTAGTAGAGGTTGGCAAACATACCCCTTCAATATTTATTTCTCTTGTCTTGGGTTTGATTATCTTAACATCCTCTCACCTCTACTGAATTGGAAACAGCTTGTTAATTTCCAATCTGATGTGTGGACCATGGAAGGGGCAAATCCTGCCTCCTGCTGCTTGCTTTTGTCTACCTATATTGCAATAGTTGTCACATGGGAAGCCAGTTTAGGCATCATTTGTAAAATAATGAACCATTGTGCCAAACACTGACTCTAAAGGAGTTTTGAGAGGACAGTCTCTTGATGATGTAAGAGCATCATTTTGGATGGCTCAGACCATATTTTAGGGAGCTCCCCCCCCAGAAAAAAAAACCTTATTCATTTTATGGTTATTAGCAAAAATTGGCCTGGACCTACAAACTTTAGCATGGCTTGCTTCAAAATGAGTTGTTGGACCAGACATAATGCAGTCTTAAAGGGTGTTATTTATCAGTGGTGGGGAGGATCAGTTGGGGCAACCCAGGGTTGTTTTTGTTTTTGTGTGTGTGTGGGGTATACATCCCCAGTTCCTTGTTTGCTCTGTGTACATTGGCAAAGAATGGCATGGGGTTACATATTTGAAGTGACTTCTACCAAATGGTACATTAGGCTGTATAGGATACTAGGGCATCTCAGAAACAAAAATCTGGTTGTGTAAGCATAGGATTTGGGGCTATTCCAAGCACATTTGCGATACAGGCTATATTTAGCCGAGCCGGGAATCGTACCCTGGTCTCCAGAGTCATAGTCCGGTGCTCAAACCACTACACCATCTTGGCTGTGATATATATATAAGATTCCTGCTTGGTGATGGAAACCCACTGGGTGACCTTGGGCACATCACACACTTTCAGCCCCAGAAAACCCCATGACAGTTCACCTTAGGGGCACCAGAAGTCAGAAATGACTTGGTAGGCCCAAGATGGTAGATGAACTTTGGGCAGGCAAGGAGGTATAGATGGAAATTAAACCAGCAACTTAGGTTTTCAAATGCAGATCATTTTTCCATGTAGTAACACCTCATTGCCACTCATTCTCACCCCCCTCCACAAAGATCATTGGATTCCGTAACAGTTTGTATAAAATGATGCCCATTTTCCAAGGTGGGTGGCCAAATAGTGGGCTGTGTAACTTCTCAATTAAGCTCCATTTCCCTTCTTCTCATTAAGAAAAATCTGGTTACCATTAATTTCACCAGAACACCCTGACCTTCCCCATTTTCAAGAGATCTGGTTTAGTCGATCTGGCTCAGGGGAGAGGGACATGAACATGGTCTGTGGTGAAACCCCTACCACGCTCCACACCTGAGGACTAAGAAGGAAAACTTCCAATAGAAGAAAAAAGTCTTGGGAAAAGCTGGTGCTGCCTGCCCTCCGTATTATCTTCCATACCTCCCCCCACTTCATTTTAAATTTTCCCCATTCAAGTAATCAATAAGTATGGTATTTAGAGAAAGCACTGAAGAGTGTAGAATTTGCAGTTTGTAGGCAAAGAGGAGGCCTGTGGAATGGCTGGCAGTGACAGGCTGAGGAGAAAGGGACCTGGGTAACAAAAATTAGGCAGGGATGGTGAGGATTAGACTAGAGGAAGAGCTGATGCTTTAGGTCCAGTGTGTGAGATTATTTTGAAGAACCAAACATAGCATGGGATAACGGGCTTGAGTGGTATGAAAGTGCTTAGGCTCCGAGTTGGGTGGAGAGAGTGGTAGCTGTTGGTGAATGGACTGTAAAATGGGGAAAGCAATATTAGGACAGGATTGTGATGGTCCTGTTGGACGTGAATTGTCCAACTTTGATGTCCCATCGCAGCTGGTCATTATGTGTAGGAAATCTTGTCTATGACCTTTAGGGCTGAGTGGGAAGCTTCTTTCTCCAACCTGTTTTAATGTGAGGCCTCTCTGACAGAGACTGTAAAATGAGACAATCACCAATAAATTGGGTGTATATTTTGTTCTGTCGCTGCGTGTACTGCTGGGAAGCTCTCATTTGCATTTCTCATTTCCCACAGCGTAAAGATATTTCGGAGAACACAGAAAAAATAAGAAAAGTGTGCATTTACAGTTGTCAGATAGTACAGTTTATATTTAGGTTTCATAGTAATTCTTACATGGAAGCGTACTACATCTGTGTTAAACACTTTCTACTTTTGCAGCTTTTTCATTGCAAGAACAGCTATTCTTTTGTCCCTGAATTTAGTTCAGGAATCTGTGATGCTGTAACTTGTGAAAATTTACCTGCTTTGCTCTCCTTTTTTGTTAGCATGACTAAAAGCTTTTGAGGTGTACTCTATATATATAGAAAAAAATTTTCTATCAAGAACAGTTTAGAGTTGCAGTACCTGTTGTATCCCACTAGGAGTCTCTCATCCACCACTGATTAGTCACAGTAATTTCATTTCTTTGAAATCTTCTTTGAAATGAAATTACTTAGTTGAATGATATGCAATAAATTAACTTATATCTCTTGATATTGGAACAAGAGCATTTATTTGTATGTGTTTTCAGTTGTGCAAGTATCTTCTCATTGTAAGTTCAAAGGCAGGTGCAGAACTGAATCTTTAGGACTATGTTGAATGAACAGTTTTAATAGGCTAGGGCTGTGGATCTTAAATGGTGGTACTTGGCACATTTGGCATGGATTTTAAAAAACATTTGGCAAATAATTGAGTTGTGGGTGTGCTTTTCTATCTCCAGAAATAAAAAACTGCTCCTAAATATATCTTTGAAAAACTGAAAAAAGTTTGACCTATCGCCCTTTCTTAGACTGACCAACTTCACAGGGTTGCTGTGAGGATAAAGTGTGGAAGAGGAGGAAGAGCCTTGTGCACCAGCTTGAATTCATTAGAGCAGTGGTTCTCAACCTGTGGGTCCCCAGATGTTTTTGGACTTCAGCTCCCAGAAGCCCTGAGCATTGACCATAGTGGCTGGGGCTTCTGGGAGCTGAAGTCCACAAACATCTGGGGACCCACAGGTTGAGAACCACTGCATTAGAGGAAAGAGAGAATATAAAATCAATTGATCAATAGAATTTTATGTAATTTTATTTTGGGCACAAGATTGGAACATTTTTTTAAGTAATTTTATTAAGTTTCACAAATAAAAAACATGGTCTTAAATTGTACTTTTACATGAAATATTTTTGTTCACGATCGGAACATTTTTGTGTACAGAATCTGCAATCAACTGTAGTCACAAATAGTAATTAAAGCTTCCAGATGGTGACACCTGTGCTTATTGTGCCTATTAGGCGGTGACACCTATGCTTATTGTGCTCACTAGGGATGCACCTAGGCACTGGGAAAAGAACGCAAACTGCTTCTGCATGTAGGTCTCCTTTGCTGCTTTAGAGTAAAAATCAGTTGCGTGAACCAGAAACTTCCTCTACATTATACAAGGAACAGGCTTAAAACTCTTCAGAACAGTGTTTTTCAGTCAGGACTGGCCCAAGATGTTATGCTGCATAATATGGAGTAGCACCCTCTGCCCAGGTCAAAGTACCTGGCCAAATTATTTCATTTTATTTCTCTCATAGGCTGGCACCTGAGAGAAAATCCCACAGGTACCTTTCCCTGGGAGTGAAAATTAATAATCAAATCACCACAGTAGTCATTTGTTATCCTTTCTTGACACCCCAAGTCAGCTGCTTAAGGCAACAGTCTGAAGGACCTTAAATACATGGTGATGTCCAGCAAAACTTCAGTCCCGTCTCTCTTTCCCTCATATCCAGTAACCCATACCTGCTTTCACTTTTCCAGCAAAATCTGTTTCCATGGCACTTCATAGTATTTATTCTCCCACTTCCCTCTGCTGTGCTTTGAAACTGGCAATGCCATTGCCCTTTCATAACTAACAAATACATCATGAAATACAGGATTGCACCACTAGAGTCTTTTGTGGCTTTTAGACTGATGGGCCAACTGGAAAATTTTGCCTCTGGTTTGCAGATTAATGCAATAGTGATGTGTTTTCCTTCCTCTGTAGCAGAAAAACAATAAAAGCAACAACATGTTCTTTTATGCTGGTTTTAATAGAAGTATGCTTGGTTTGCTTGCAGGTCTTTATTGCGGTAAACTGCCTCAGTACAGATTTCTCTTCTCAGAAAGGTGTTAAAGGACTTCCTCTAAATCTTCAGATTGACACCTACAGCTACAACAACAGGAGCAACAAACCTGTCCACAGAGCTTATTGCCAGATTAAAGTATTTTGTGATAAGGTAAAACTATAGAAATCTATCAAACAAGGGCTTTAGGAGCATTGTTGTCTTTTACAGTCAGACATTTAGGTTAGATGGTCAACTCAGTAGCACAAGTAAGCAGAAAAAGCAACAACTCTCTGTATCTTGGATGTTATCTGCTACTTTTGGGGTCTTTGTGATTTTTCAAGTGCAGATGATAAATAGATCTCTAGGGAAGAGCTTATGCCGAGCAAAAAGACTCAAGACAATATGTGTGTTCCAGTGTACCACACCGATACCATGTATTTTCCATGTCAAATAGAAAAAAATTATATACAGCTAAAATTGGCTTATTTTTTTAACTATCTAGAGTTTAATAAAATTGCTAATCAACCAAAATGAAGAATTTATCTGGATCTTCCAGATTTGACAAATTAAAGGTAATTAATAATCTATGTAGTTTTATCACTGAATATTTTGCTTGCTTCTTGTTTCAGATTCATATCCAGGTATAAATTAATGTTAGCTACTTTTATAGTTACAGTATGCACAGAAGATGAATTCTTGGTTCTATTGAACTTTTTCTGGTAGATCTTGGAAAAGCTATTTTTTGGACTACAACTGACCATGCTGGTTGGGGGATTCTGGACATTGTAGTCCAAAAAGTAACTTTTCCATGCATTGAAAATAAATAGATTCTGAAGCACCACTAAGTGTCAGTCATGAGCAGACCTGAACTGTGGTGATTCTTAGCTTTAGATACATAACACTATACTTCACCTGCTCTACCAACTTTGGCCTACTTGATTTTCTTCCCAATGACTTCTGGTGTTCACACACAATTTGTGTCAGAAAGTCATTCTGACTCACAGATTCTGCTTCAGTTAGGAAGAAGTCATGCTAAATCCAAATAGTAAGACACCTGAGAACAAGGTCTATCTGCTTGCATTTGTACTATTATTCAGGACAGCTCACTTTTGAGAAATACCAAGTCCAAGGCATGTTCAGACTTCAGCCCTCTTTGCTAGCTTTTCAGATGGTAGGCTCCATTTTGTTCAATTTGGGATTTCTGTGGTCACAATTTTGCAACATTCTTTGCCTGCTTATAGCTAGTGATTTAATCTAAAATTATATACCAATATTGCCTGTACGTTTTATCTTGGTTTTATCCTCTTTTTGTCTTGTGCTGATTTACTGTTTTATTACTATTTTGCATTTTATGTTTTTAGTTTACTATCTTTTTTGTTTTGTTACTATCTTGCATTTTATGTTTCTAGTTTAATTGTACTTCCTGCAAAGAACTTCAGTTTTAAAATATGATTGGTTGACTGCTGGCTCTATAGCAGGGGTGGGGAAAGCCTGCCTCTCCAAATGTTACTAAACTGCAGCTCCCAGCATTCCTCAGCATTGACTTTGATGGCTAAAGCTGATGGGATATGCAGTCCAGCAATCTCTGAAAAGCCACAATTTGCCCACACCTTGTCCATAGCCAGGTGCTTAGATGGGTATGGCAGAAAAAAATACCTGGGCTCTTTGGATAAACTGTCCAATTTTTCACTTGGAAAAAGAGAAACAGGTTTTTCAAGACTGTGTCTCTGTAATGCTGTAAATTCTCACCTTGCACATTTCAAGTGCACAATTCACACCAGCAGGGAGCAGCACAGGAGTGAAAAAAAATCAGCAGTCTCCTTGAGGATGGAATGAGGAAGACCAGAGTAGAAGAGATAGCTATTTCATGTGACCTTGGGCAAGTTATATTCTCTCAGCCTGAAGGGAAGGCAAAGGCAAAGGCAAAAACCCTTCTGAACAAATCTTGTAGAGCAAACCCCATGATAGGTTCACATTAGGATTGCCATAAGTTGGAAGAGACTCAAAGGCACGCAACAATAACAGCAATACATATGTACAATATTATGTACTGGATGTGGAGTACAAATCAAGAGTTTTATGTAATATATGTTTTAAAGATATCACAGTGTAGTGGTTTGAGTGTTGGAGTAGGGCTACAGGAGACCAGGGTACGGATTCCCACTCAGCTGTGGAAACCCACTGGGTGACCTTGGGCAAGTCATAATCTCTCAGCCGCAAGTCACAGTCAAACTGAAGGCGCACAACAACAACAGCATGCTTCAAGTACATTGTCTCAGTATTACTAAACCCATGTTACAGATGTGGTTGAGACTGGGAGACAGTGTCCCACTTGACATCGCAGAATAACTTTTACTCTTGCATCATATATGTTTGCTGCAGTCAGTTTCCTGACTGCAGTTTGCTTGCAAGCAATTGCTAGATATTAGACCATAACTGCAAAGACTCAATCTGAGGTTTTCTTTGTATTTATGGATATTTCATCAGAGCTTACTGGGTGTTCATGACTCGTAATGCTGCTGGTGTCCAAGTCTTGGTCTTAGGCCACTATATGTCAGAGTTGATAGGGTTGCTGTAAATCAGACATGACTTGAAGAAACAAAACAATGAAAACATGTTGGAGAAAGCCATGGCCGGTTGCAGAAAGTATATTTGCGTACAAGTTGTGCTATCTAAATTATGTCTTAAAAACAGGGCTGGTCTGATCATTAGGCATGGTGAAATGACTGCCTCAGGGAGCAGCTGCTGAGAGAGAGGCAGCAGTGGTAATCCCTTGGCTGTTTACTCTCTGTCTTCTGTCTTTTCCCCTCTGGTGAAGGACATTGCTGTCCTTTACCTCAAGTAGTAAAATGTCTGGGGTCTGGGTGGCTCAGCTTCTTTTTTTAAAATGGCTTTTCTTACCAAACCTGTACAGTATGCATTCCTTTCTAGTTTTCTGAACGTGATGAACCAGTTGATTCTATATTAAGGCTGCAGTCTATCCTACATATATTTACAAGGGAATTAACTCACTCGCTTCTGAGTAGACATTTATAGCACTGTACTGTAATATCCAGGTGGATCAGTTTGAGTAAGTAGCAAACTTGAAGCAGTAATTTTGACTCTTGCTAATTAGGGAGAGGGACACCCCACATAAATGCTTGCTCTTGGGACTGTTCTTGAATTTCAGAAAAGCTACGGCAGTAATTGAAAATCTCTACTCTTTTTAAAAAACAGCATCTTGTCGAAAATATTGCATGTGAGAAAAATATGTTTGCTGTGGGTTGTAAAGCAGAGACCTAAGGAGGTACATTGACCGAGAGATGGTGCAGCCATTTCCTCAGTGACAACCTTTGCATACAGCTGCACAAATTACATGTGGTCACTGTTATCATATCACCCCCCAGTTCAAAGGATCACACCTGGTTAGTTTTGCTCTCTGTTGATCCGAACTGTGTGGGTAGGGACCGAGGTCATTTCCACACTACACTGTTATAGTGCTATTATTCCACTTTCAACATCCTGTGGAGTTCTGGAGTTTGTAGTTTACTGAGGCCAAAGAGTTATCTGGCTCAGAATTCTAAATGCCCTCCCTAAACTGCAAATCCCAGGATTCCACAGGATGTCGAAAGTTGAATAATAACACTAGAACAATGTAGTGTGGAAATGGCCTATGTTTCAAATTCAGTGCTTCCTAGTTAAATGGGTGAAGAGGTTGGAGTGACTTCTACAGTGTCTGTTGTGGGAGGGACTAGACATGAGAAGAAGAAGGCAGAGCATCACTTCAAAGGCAAAGAAAAAGAAGCAGCCTCTGGAAGCAATCTCTTTGTTTATCTGACAGGGAGCAGAGAGGAAGATCAGGGATGAGGAGCGGAAGCAAAGCAAAAGAAAAGGCAAGTGCACTGACCCCAGCTCCCAGCTGAATGCCTGTAAGTAGAAGTATATATGTTTAAGTGCCACCTAATTTAGTGGAAAATTTCAACTTAGTATTTTTTGAAAATTCAGGTAGTGCCATGACACGAGGCTTCTTTTAGAGGGAATTGTGTGTGCTGACACAAGAGAGAGTAGTTGGTACAGTTTTTCCTTATTGTACTTAGTACTCTGCTCAGGGGAGGAATGTGTTTACCTTGGTGAGGGAAAAAAGGAGGGAGAAGATGATTAACCAAGGGAACAGCTTGCATCTAATTGCCTTAGGAGTGGAAAGAATACTAGTGAGGTTTCTTATTCTTGGTGGGAAAGGGTGTTTTGACACTTTGAGACACACCCTATTGAGAAAACAGTCCACTATTGAGTATTTTTTTAACATATTGGATGTAAAGGTTTTTGCGCATGACTCAACACTGAAAGCACTGTTTCCTGACCCCAAATTCTAATATTTTTTTTTGTGGAAATCAAGTGTTCACAAAAAGTCCTACTATATGAAAAATCATTTTAAAAAGCACAAAAGCTTGATATTCTTCATTATTATATGTGAGAGCAAAATTAGTGATGATTTACATAACTAAATTGCACTAAGGAAAGGAGTGCTACCTGACAAACAGTATAATTGAGAGGGTTTCCAGAAGAGGAAGAAGAGATGGTGTTGGAGTTTTGAGGACATTCATTTGAATCAGGGCTAGGAATGCTGATTTGGTAAAATATTTGAACATTTCTTGGGACATCAAAATATTACTGTTACGTTGCTCTCCTGCTTATGGCCTTAAAAAGTTCTTCAAGATGACCTTCAAAATAAAACAGCAGGAGTTCCAAAATATTTGCAGTTTGTAGAGTGTGCTCCCTGTTCACTATTCTAGGTGTTCAATTCTGTTTCCCTCTCCCCTGTGAGTTGTTCCTACTTAGTCCACAATTCCAAGTCCACAGAGTGTGCACACTCCTTAATGGGGTACTTTGCAGGTGCCTCCCCCTCTTAGGATCCCCCTCCCATGTTTTCATACTTCTGCAAACTATGGAGATTCCTTCTAAGGTTGCCAGGTGAAATAAGGGACTTCTCTGCTTTTAATGGTTGTACAGAAAAAAGAATTTCAGCAGGGATTGCTTGTTACTTGCATGCATAGCAAGCAACACTTGCTGATATTCCCTCTTCTATTCACACACACACACACACACACACACACACGGGTTCGTTCTACTTCCACAGGCTTATATTTCCTTTTTCTTTCCACCAGTTTCGGATGTCAAAGTGCCCATGCTCCCATCCCACAAGCGTACAGACATCACTATCTTCAAGCCATTTATGGATCTTGATACTCAGCCAGTCCTCTTTATACCTGATGTTCATTATTCCAATATTCAGCGTGGAGCTCATGTATGATTCCTTTATTTGTTTTATATTGGTGGGATGGGTTTACAGTAAAGAAGCAGAAAGAAATAAGTGGAAAGATATTTCTTGCCCAATTCCACAAAGTAACAGACGTGGGAATTTGGCTCATTCTCAGCTTCTATGATAATGAATACTTTTGCATGCTTAGAGTGGGAGGTGGGGACAGGCCACAGAGGTTTTTGTCCTGAACCTTTTAATGCCAGTGGTGAGAAGTCTCAGTTTCTGAGCACTTGCAGCTACAACACATTGCCTCTCAGTGTTACTTCATCACTTTCTGCAACTGTTCTGATTACAATATCCACAAATGTTCAGAGGCACCTAATTTCTTCCACAATATGATCCATGAGCATCTCCAAGTGGTTCACAGTCAAGCAGCAAGAACGTTAAAAGCTTAAGAGAAAGCAAGAATTAAAAGCCCATAAATAAAAGCAGGAGTAAAGATCGTTACAGGATTCCCTAAACCAGAAAAGACACACAAACCTCAGAACAGCAGCTCACAAGCCTTTCAGTGCCATCTGACTGATATATATATATATTTACTATTACTTTCCAGGAGAAGGCTAGCAGTGAGGGATCAGATCTTACTTGCTCTTATATGAAATTTCAAAATTCTGGTGGTCACAGAAAAAAAAACAGAACAAAGGAAGAAAGGGAGATAACGGGGGTGGTTGAGTAGCCAAGTTTTCAGTGTAGGGGAAAGTTAAGCAGTAGCAGAGAATGTGTAAAGAAGCAGTCCTGTAAACAAGGAGAGGAAAGGAGCAAATTTTGTAGACTTTAGGATGATAAAAGGTGAAAAAGACTGGTAATAGAAGGCAGTCTGTCCAGGCATTGGAAGCAGGGAGCAAGGTAGAAGACACAAAGAAAGGAGTCAGAGAAGGGAACAAAGCAAACCAGTAGCACATGGTTTCCCAGTTCTGTCTGGTTTCTAGAGTGCTTTCCTCCCAATTGCTAGGTTGCTTTATATTAACAGAGAATGTTATTAGTCGTTATTCAGTTGATGACCAACTGCTCATTTTATTCTCAAACATTTCCAAAATACCCTGATCTTTATTTTGTTTTGCTCCCTCTTCTAGGTGTTTCCTCTCGCTTCTGATGAACTGGAGGGAGAAGGGTAAAATATGTTACTAAGTTTCCTACTTTGGTGCCAATCTTTTGCATGGGGTGTCTTGTTTTGGGTTTAGTTTTCATTAAGTGGTGAACTGGTCCAAGATAGGCAGTTTATCACAGAAGATCACACTAAATCATGGCAGAGGAGACAAACATTGCTCATTATCCTTGCTGCTAAGTCTGTGGACAGGAGAGTGTACCCTTTCTTTATGCAGGTCAGCAGATATTTCAAGGGGGAGATAAAGACAAGTCTAGTCTGCATTTAAAGATGGTTGAGTCATCATGGCGTCTTGCCCTTGCTGGAGCAATCTTTATTATTGTTGTTGTTGTTATCTCTATCCTGCTTTTCCTCCCAAATTAGGACTCAAAGCAGCTTATAATTTAAAACAAGTACAGTGTAGCTAAAAACATACAAATGTCAACATTAAAATAGAATTAAACTATTCATAACGTTAAAGCAATTTAAAACATATTCTCAGAAACAATAAAATGCAGTTTAAATTAGTTCAATAAAAACAACACAGCACTCCCTTAGAAGCCCTTTCTTTAAAGGGCTTTTTGTTTTTATTTGTCTTCATTTCTAAAAGCTGGTTGGCATAGAAGAGTCTTTGTCTGCTGAGGGAAGAGGAGCAAGATGGGGGCCATCAGGGAAGGTGTTCCACAGCCTGGGGTTGGCCACCCAGGAAGCTCTGTCTTGTGTTCCCACCAGCCACGCCTGCATAGATGGTGAGACTGAGAAAAGGACATTCCCTACATATCTCAGGGCACAGGCAGGCTCATATGGGGAGATGCAGTCTGTTAGACCATATCTTGTTGCCATGGAACTACATTGGATGAAGAAGAAACATAAACGAAAACACCTTGGTTCAGTACCTGGACTAATGCAACGTGGAAGAGAGAGTCCATTGCTCAGTGGAAGAGCATGTCCTTTGCATGAGATATTTCCAGGTTCAGTTTCAGTTCTGCCTAATCTTCCTTGCTGAATTCTTGTGTGGTTAAGAGTAGAAGTGCATGTTATGATCACCTGATATGGTAGAACAGCCCTTTCTCAACCTGGTGTCCTTGAGATAATTTTGTGCTTCAGTCCCAGATCCCATCAGCCCCAGCCTGTGTGGCCAGTAGTCAGAAATCCTAAGAGTTGTGGTGCAAAACATTTTGATGACACCAGTCTGAGGAAGAAAGGAATAGGAGGAGAAGGAAAGTTAAAGAGAAAGTAAAAGCATTTTCCAGTGAAAACCAAGGAAATTTTCCACTTGGTTGTCCAGTGAAAGCTAAATACGTTATCCAGAGAAGAGCACTTCTGATGCTATCCAGCATATTCATAGTATTTGATGGAATACAGGTTGGCAGAAACTCTCATCAAATTAGGAAGAATATTAAACAACTTGCCCTCTTGCTTAGATTCACTAATTGAAAAATCAGCTAGTTCTTGCAACGGTGTATTCTCTACCTATATTTTTTCTGATATTGACTGAGTGACTTGAAACTTTAGCTATGATTCCATCCCTGTTCTTAAGGATAGATCCTACTTCTGCTGCCTGCGATTGTGGGGGGAAAAAGTTGGATTTAACTAATTGCTTGATTGGCTGTTTGGTTTTCTAGGAGTTCTACCATGAAGAGGGGGCCTTACTTAAATGAAGATGATTTTGCTGCCAGCCCAATTAAGTTATCACGAATAGAAGAACCGAAAAGAGGTAACAGCCCTAATCGTTTGGAAAGAAAGACCTTTTGGGTTGAACTTTACAGTGGTCCAGTGTGCCTTCTAGAAAAGTCCTTGCATGGACAAAGGGAGCTAGCTAGCTGCCACTTTAGGAGCCATGTCTCCTCTGTGGTTTCTTATGAGCCCCGTGCAAAGGGCTTAAAGTCTCCAGTTTGTGGTCAAAGAATGAATTTGTGGCAGAGGCAACAATAAGAACCTGGCCCTAGCAGGAGGATTCTCCTTCAGGTCATAGGGTAAACATATCTCCTGCAATTTGCAAAGGCTGCGGGGGGCATATTCAGATTGCCTAGAAAAAAACAACAAGATACCTTTTATGGTTTTCTTGTGTGTGGAAAGTGCAGCTTGTAGACTGCATGTGGCCATCAGGGCCCAGTGGGGGTTAAAAATTATTCCCCCCCAGGCCCTCTGAATGGTGTGGGGGGCATTTCCGTTATGTTTGGGGGGGTACCTGGGCCAATTTAGGCCTGGGAGGGGGCTTTTTTGAAACAGAAACTGAACAGGAAATGACTTCCACTCACTTCCTGTTGTTTAAAAGTCCTCTCCTGGGCCTAAAATGGCCCAGGAGAGACCCGAGACATGGTGAAAATGCCCCCAAACTCCCTGGAAGGCATTTGGGAACAAAACACTGATTGATTGATTGATTGATTGATTGATTGATTGATTGACTGACTGACTGATTGGCCATAGTGGGTACAGTGGAAGGAGGATACAGTCCACAAAGTCTTCTGATAATCTGGTCCCTTAGTCTTCCCCGTTTGCCCTCCCCTGCTCTTAATAGGCATGTTCAGGGCCCTTAATCAATGTTATCCATATGGGTGAAAGGGAACCTATGGTTATCTAGTAGCTATGGGAAGCAGGTGGGAAAGGATTGGGCATTTGCTCATCTGTGCTCTCTAAGGATGCACCAGGATATGGGCACTCTTCAGAAGCAATGTTGTGTCTGCACATTGTGTGCTTGGGGATCAAGTCCAAGGTATAAAAGCAGCCCTAAGCCAGAGAAGAATGTTCAGTCAGATAAAAGTGTTTTCTCCGTGACTTTCCACAATGTGAATAAGATAGATCGGCTTGTTTTTCTATTAGAGTTTGTCCCACAAAACAGGCCATTGGCTCATATAGAGAACCCAAGGAACCTGTGCACATTGCCCTTTTAGACTCTCACGTCTACTTCTGCTTTCCTTTTAAGCCTTCTTGCTTTTTTTCTGTCTGGCATTGATGTCTTAAATTCACCTTTGTTGACTGATATTATGGTAGTATAGTATAATCTAAACCATAGGTGTGATAATGCTATTGTATGTAGCAAGCAGATGCCAGTTTATTAAGAAGGGTGAATTAAGGACAGCCAGTTATTACTCTGAACTTCCTTGTTTTATGTGATCTTGAATCTCAGCATAGCTTTTCCTGTGAAGTAACATTTTCCATGTGCTTGGGAGGGTGCTGATTTTAAAGCATTTCTGTCCTGGCTTCTTGGGTCACCTATTCTCAGTGATTCACCTAGAGCTTGGAAAATATGCTACAACTCCCAGAATTCTCCGTGACTGGTGGTCTTGTAGCAAATCTGGGAGCTGGCCCTTCCTGTCCCCCCTAAAAAAATAATTTTCCAAGTTCTGGATTCAGCAGTTGATTTGCTTCTGTGCTGTTACTCCCAGGCAGATTGGCACAGTATTTGAATACATATCTGGCCTAGATCATTGTAAGTTCAAATATTTAATGTTTCACTATTTTGCATCACTACTGTTGGTTTGGCTGATATCTGTTATTGATTTTCCCGCTCTTCCTGTGATGTTTTTGTTGGATCCAGTGTTGTTGTATGTTCGAAAGGAATCAGAAGAAGTATTTGATGCACTTATGCTCAAGATTCCATCCCTGAAAGGTCTCATGGAAGCTGTAAGTTGCACAGTTCTTCATTATCTAATTTAAGAAATGAGAAAACCTGCAGTTCTGCACTGTAGGAGTCACAACGTTGTGTGTGAGTGTATTCCTATGGACATCTGAGATTTCAGCAGTATAAATGGCTGGTGAATTATTCTCCCTAAACTTAAGCTCTGCATAGGTGGGGTGGAGTTGGGTGGGTGCACCTTCAACTTCTCCGTCAACTTATGGAGATCTCATGAATTTCATAGGGTTTTCTTAGGCAAGGAATACTCACAGATAGTTTTGCCAGTTCCTTCCTCTGATATACAGCCTACAGCACCTGGTGTTTCTTAGCTGTCTCCCATCAAAGTGCTAACCACAGCAGACCTTGCTTAGCTTCCAGCATCAGACAGGATCTGGTGCCTTTAGGTTGTTTAGGCAAACTTAAGTTGTGGTTGTGCTCAAACTGTTGCAACAGTTTTGGATCTTGTTTAGCCTGAACAAATATTTAAACTGTTGTAGGAATCTTTTTAAGTCAATTAAGTTCACTTTCAAAACGACCTTCTGCAAGACATGGAAAAATGGAGAGTAATGTTTAGATTTTTAGCTAATACATTTTATGAACTGAGTAGACAAACCATGCTTCCAGTTGGTGTTTCTTCTGTGGATGCAACAAATACCTTGATAAGAGGAAGGGGATTCTAAGTGTACCTTGGGACTTGGAAAGGACAGTGTGCAATCACAAACAGGGATGGAGCAAATCAAAGAGCTGGTATGGCTGTTGGATCAAAAAGGAGCCAGACATTAGCTTAGCACTTAGAAGGCCCACAATTTGTGGCCATCCATGTCTGTTTATTTCTCTTTTCCATTTATATCCTGTGTTTCCTCACTTGAGCTCAGGTTGGTGTTATCTGGCTCTCTCCCCATGTTAGATTGATTACTACCCTGTGAGATAGATCAGGCTGAAAGTCTCAAGGACTGGCGCAGCATCATCTTGTCACTTTCATGGCTTGAGTGGAGATTTTGAGTTGGTCTCCCATGTCCCAGCCCAGCACTTTAATCACTATGCCATGCTGGCTGTCCACAACAGGTGATCATCCTGACAGGCACTCTTTCTGGGCTGGGCTTATTTGCTTTAGTTTTTTATTGGTACAGAAAATGATCCCTGTTTTGTGAATTGCCTCTGTAATGCCAATATAACATTTTGTATGCAAACAAAATACATAATCAAATGTCAGCATGCTTACAGTAGTATTGGGGTCATCTCAGTTATCTATTTTACAAAGGGCTTACCAAAATATTTGTTTAAAAATGCTTCCTTTCAGGGTAAAGTTTGTCTCTTTCTCTCTCTTTCCTCCTCCCTCTGCCCTTCCCATGCTGCGAAATGGATAAAGGTCTTTTTTTGTACATGCTCCTTCACCCTTATAGGTATTTGTACATTCTACTTTAAGGTAACACTTAACCTTGGAAAATTCAAACTTTAAATATAAATAATGTAAGAAAGCCCTAACGTGAAATGAAATATGCTGGACTTTATTTGGGCTGCTTTCACTGAGCAAATCTCATGTATATTAACTTCCATTTTCTCTGCTTAAGTGCAGGACCTTACATTTGTCTCTGTTGAAATTCATTTTGTTAGCTTTGGCCCAGCTCTCCAATCTATCCAGGTCGTTTTGAAATTTGATCCTGTCCTCTGGTGTATTAGCAACCCCTCCCAATTTGGTATCATCTGCAAATTTGATCAGCATGCCCTCCACTCCTTCATCCAAGTCGTTGATGAAGATGTTGAATAGCACTGGGCACAGAACCCTGTGGCACCCCACTAGTCACTTCTCTCTAGGATGAAAAGCAGCCATTGGTGATCACCCTTTGGGTTCAGTCAGTCAACCAATTACAAATCCAACCAACAGTAGCCCTGTCCAGCCTGCATTTTACTAGCTTCTTTGCAAGAATGTCATGTGGAACTTTGTCAAAGGCCTTACTGAGGTCAAGATACGCTACATCTAAAGCATTCCCTTCATCTATCAAGCCTGTAACCCTATCATAAAAAGAGATAAGATTAGTCTGGCATGACTTATTTCTGAGAAATCCATGCTGGCTTTTAGTGATTACGGCATTGCTTTCTAAATCTCACTAAGTTCAGTAGGACTTATTATCTTGCACATATATTCTAGGATTGTAGCTAAAGTTCTGATATGGCCTTGCTTCTAATGCTTGTCTTCCAAAAGAAAGGTATCCTACTGCTATAGCTTTGCCTATAAAAACACTTGATTGTTTCTCTGTGCTTTCCTACGTGCGTGTGTACCTGCGTTGGTCAGGGATGAAGGTCTTGTATCTGGGAGAATGGCCCTTAGAACTTTGGCCTTCTTTCTTTGCTACCTCTAGTTCTGTCCTTATCCAGCTGGAAGATTACGGAGTTGTAAGGAAAGAAGACTTGCCATGCCTATGGCAGAGCTTACCAGCCTTGCTCTTGGGATTCAAATTCCATTCCCTGATTTCAGATTCCTTTGAAATGTGTTGCATGCATGATGTGTCCAAGCATGTGCCTTGTGTGAACTTGGCATTAGGAAGAGGGAATAAGGTGACAGCATTAGCTTACTGCATTATATGGGTGTGTGTTTGCTTTCATGCGCCTTCAAGTACCCTGTCAACTTATGGTGAGCCCATGAATTTCATAGCATTTTCTTAGGCATACTCAGAGAAAAAGTCAAGGCACATATGTACAACACTGTGCTATCTAATCTTACTACTATCTTACTTTGCCAGCTTCAGCTTCACTAATGGATGTTAATATTTGCAACTGGATGAGTTCAGAACAATACCAGAATGATAAGTAAACTACTTGGTTTAAACAAAATGGATCCTAGAGCAGTGGCAATGCTATTTAGTTCCTTTTGTAGTTTTTTTCATAACAGAAGGGGCCGTGGTTGCAACCCTAGCCATCCTCATTCATCTGTCATACCAATTTGGCAAGATAATAGTGCCATAATCCAATTATGCCCATTTAGTCTGTGTTACAGTGAAATTATCCCAGACCTCCTAAGATTCTGAGAACCAAAGAGCACCCAACTATCCAGAGCCTTAGGTAAATATTTTGAACAGTAGCATGTGACCAGCTGGCCAGGGCTTGATTCAGTACTAGGGAATACCAAGAATGAAACACACCCATGCAACCAAATTAAGAAAAAGGATTTATTTATTGGGGAGAGATAACTGTGTAGTGCGAGAATACACTTTGGCACAGAACAAAGAAAGTATGGCTAAGTTAACTATGCATAAGAGTTGACTCTAATCAACAGGACTCAAGACCATAGGAACCAAAGTACTGACAATGTGCAAGACTTCACATACTAAAGGAAGATGTATTGCATACATGGCATTCACAAGATGTGAGAGGCTCACAAAAAGTGAGGCAATAAGCAAGGGGATTTTTTTAATGCAATAACCATAGCTAACAAGATAGTCCTTATTAGGTAAACATGGGGCCTAAAGCCCAGAACTTTCCAGCATTCAGTCTGTGCTGTTGTTTGCATAGTTGGTTTCTAGAAAGAACACTCCCAATAAATGGAGTTTGATTTGGTTATGGCTGTATTTAAATATTTGAAGGGATGTCATGTCGAGGAGGGAGTGGGCTTGTTTTCTGCTGCTCCAGAGACTAGGACACGGAACAATGGATTCAAGCTGCAGGAAAGGAGATTCTACCTGAACCTCAGGTTTTTAAGCAGAGGGTGGATGGCCATCTGTTGGGAATGCTTTGATGTGTGTTTCTACATAGCAAGGGGTTGGACTGGATGGCCTCTGTGGTCTCTTCCAACTCTGTGATTCTATGAAAATACTCATTCAGATGATGGGAGTCCTAATGAGGTCTAAGCCCTCAGTCTGTCCTGGAAGCTCACTGAAAGCTGATTTCATGACAATTTGGCTTAAAAAGACATCTGAATATCGTGCACGCTGCTGTCAGGATTGGTTCATTTTTTGTGTATTATTCATTTGCTTTTTTCAGATCCCAAAGTAGTCAGCCATATTTTCTGTCATGCTTGGGTAGTATGAAGCCAATTTTGAGATTTCAGACAGGCCTTTCACCAGCTAATCAGCTCAGACTTACTGAGGTGTTCTTGACCAGGATGACAAGCTTTTCATTCTCTTGTTGAATGGTGTTCATTATCCAGAATAACTACAGTGTTTGGTGGCTCAGTTATTTATAAAGCTGTTTATATCTTGTTTTTGTTCTATCTGTCTATGGTGATTTGTCTGTGCTGTTTCCTTTAACATTCACAAGCTCTTCATCACCTCAGTTTTCATATGAGAAAACATTTTTAAAGTTCTGTCATGTCAAAATTGTGCCTATTGTAAAACATACCATCTCAGAGAGAAAAACTGAATAACATGAAAGCAAGAATGTTGATTATTTTCAGGAAATAAAGTACTGGGACATCTAAATGTATATTTTTTTATGTAGAATACAAAAACAGTTCCTGAGGAAAACAGGATTGTTTAATGTTTTGGACTATTTTAATGCTTCTTTGACTAATAAAAATGTTCAGTTTGTCTTTGGAAATTAATACCTAAGCTTTGACAAATAGATTACATTGCTCTTGGAGGAGGGAAATTAATTGATTTCAGACACACATGTTTGAATCAAGCATCAAGCAGAACTTTAGTGGAGCTTATTTAACCATAACATAATCCTCCATAAAATAAAAATCAGGAAATATGGTTTGCCTGTGTTTTACATCTTGGCTTGATTTGGCAAGCCATGATCAATCTTATTGTTATTTCTTCAAACCTTACTTTACCAGACAAGCATAAGCGAATGAAGCTAAAAGGAAACAAAACAAAAACAAAAAACACCAGAAAAAAATAGATCTTGTATGTATGGAAGCTCAAATTGTGGTTTGTTAGCATGAAATTCAGTTGCAATGCTATTTTTAAAAGAGAACTTTTTCACTACTTTGTTTCAAGGAGTGCTTCTGTTTCTATTTCTGTTTATTTATTTGCAGATATCTGACAAATATGATGTCCCTTTGGATAAAATTGGAAAAGTCTTCAAGAAATGTAAAAAGGGGTGAGTAAATATCTCAACTTGGGCCTGTCAGTGATTTGGCAAGGAAAACATGAAATCTTAAAAGCTGTTTTTTACCATCTTCTCCATAAACCTTCTCCCCAGGAACGATGCATTATTGCCCCTCCCCTGTGTTGAGCCCTGGGAATTGAGCTGCCTCAGAGAATGAACTTGCAAAACAAGGGTCATTCAAGTAATCCTTTCTGCCGGATTCCTGAGCTGCTCCAGGGAAAAAGAGATAGTCCTGGATTGTATGTCAAACTTTTACCCTTCATTAGGTTTTGCCAAGGAAAAAGAAACCCTTGCTTAATTCTCTCAAGGCAGGAGGAGCAGTCCACCCACTTCCCTCCACTGTCCTTGAACTGGATGGGAAGGGGCAAGTCTGTTGTGCGTTGTCAGGAAATCCCAAAATAGTTGCTCAGCAAAATGAAATGGTCTCTCTTAGATATAGTCCAGGCAGCCTCTGGGCCTTGCATTGCATGAAGGTCTTGAAAAACCTGAAGCCTGATTACGATGACGACCAATGCAGTATAAAATGATATTCTGCACATGTCTGTGATACTTCATTTAATAAGCAAAACATATGCAGGAAAGGTGGCAATACTGAAACCTAAGGAAGCTTTGACAGTGGTTACAGTGCTCATACCTGTAGCTTTGAAAGAGGCTTGACCTGTTCACACCACAACCATTTTGACATCCATCTACAATGGTGTAGGAACCATGGAGCCTGCAGGCCACATACAACACCCAGAACTATTTTTTGAAACCCCCCAAAGGCTTCTCACATACACATAACTTTTGGACAAAACCACAGAAAAACCATGCCTCTAGAATCATCCAGGGGGTTAGACCCTTTCCCATGTGCATACCTAACTTGTTTTAGCAAAGACAAAACAAAACAAAATCCTTTGTGAAACATCTGGAAGTGACTTTCAAAAGCCTAGAAATTTTCAGTTTCACTAGGATGGAACCATGCAGTCTCCAGTTGGTCTGAAATTGTGAAAAATGGCCTCAGATCTTCCAAAATTGCCCATTGTATGAGCTGTCTGTGTATCTTAGTGGAGCTGAATTCATTATATTATTCCTCTTTATAATACAGTTTAACTCCTTCAGTTCATCATTTTGAAAGACAAGAAAACATAGCTAAGGGCTAAAACAGTTTGTATAACTATTGTTTTGTGAGATTTCTTACTGAGAAAGTTCCATTTGATACCTTCACAAAAACTACGATTCCCAGTGCTTCTTGTATGAGTTGGATACTTAAGCCAGTTTAGGGTGTGCCTATGACCTTCAGATTTAGAGTGAACTAAACAGACAATTTAGAGGAGGAATACAATCTAAGGGTAACATGAAAGCATCTACTTTGAATGTGTTTGGTGTTTTCCAATTTCTGTCTGGCGGGTTAGGCCTTTCACTGCCTCTGACTAGTTCAATTTGCTCTCCAGTTTGCTAGAAGCCAGTTCCTATTTGAAAGGCTTTCATGAATTCACTTCTACCACCACCACTACCCTCAGTTGGCAAAAGAGCAAAGAGAAACTCAAGACTGTAATGTTAAATTTTCCTCTTGAGACTGATCCTGCTCCTCATAGACATGTCTTTTGCCAGGTTTGCTTAGGAGAGTATGGTGATGCCCACAGGTTACGACTTGTGTGCTGTTGCCATTGATGTATCTCTTCTCAGTCATTATTCATTCTGTTCTTTAATACTCCCGTATTTTCCCAGGATCTTAGTGAATATGGATGATAACATTGTGAAGCACTATTCCAATGAAGACACCTTCCAGTTACAGATTGAAGAGGCTGCTGGAATCTACAGACTCACTCTTACAGAGATCTAAAACCTATTTTTCTTAGGCCTCTTGTGATGAGGAGAGGTCTTTAAATGAAGGTTGTGAACACAATCCTTTCATTACTTTTTATCCTCAGGATTTAAAAGTGCCTCTAGGGAAGAAGCCATTTATTCTTCCAAAGAAGAATACCCTTCTGCTCTGTGTTTGTTTTTAAAAAAACAAGACTGACATACATCCACATATCTGTCCTGTTGGCTGCAACAATGCAGTTTGAATAAATAAATGGAAGGCACACACTGAGGGAAAAACAAAATCAAAATAGCACATGCAGTCAAAGCACTGTAAAAAAATTTTTTAATGTCACATTATCTGTATCTCCCCTTCCACTTAAATATGTGGGGTTTCCTCACCACTTATTTATAGGCCTGTTTTTCTTCAGTGAGTACAGCTTCAGAATTCTCACTGATGCTAACAGGAATTCCAGGAAAGTGCAGGGCCAGACTCTTACAATGTTTACAGCTGAGCGGGGCACAATGTAATAACTTTCTGCTACAACTTCTTAGGGATGTAAGACTGTCTTGCTTTATGAAGAACTTCCTTTATAAATCTCATTGATGAGCTGTGTCTGTATATAAGTGCAGTATATTTTGAAGGGCTGTAAATATGTACATACAAGTCATACTTATATAATATAAATATAAATATATATATAGTGACAGATATATAGCTATATGTTTGGGTGTGTGTTATAATGTGCAATGAATAAATGCAGTGAAGCTCTTCATAAAGGGTCATATGTATATAAATTTAATATTGGAAAAATCAGCCTCAGTTCTAATTAAATTTAATGCTGATCATATTCAGTCTCCTGGAACAGCAGCCAAAAGTAAATTAGTTTCACTATAGCAAATGTATCTTTAATTATGAGGACAGGAGCTGAATTGGGTCTGGCTCTTTGTAGAGTAATGACAGAAGCATAGAATCATAGAGCTAGAAGGAACCACGAAGGCCATCCAGCCGAACCCACTGCCATGCAGGAACGTTCATGATATTGCAGTAGCATATCAACCTGTGGGGCAGCAGCAGCGTATGATCTGTTTCCCCCACAAGGTGCAAATTTCAGGAGGAGTATGCTTGGAAGCTTTAAAACAACTGTGAGAATCTTTTTACCCTCTGAGTGTTTTAAATGTCAGTCTTATGAGCCTAAGCCAGCATATAGCCTATATTGAAGATTGTGGGCATGGCACTCTAAAACATCTTATAGACCAAAGATTCCCTAGGCATGTTTTAAAAATGTATGTCTGGTACCTCATATTATTCAACCTTTTAACTTCTGAGCCTTCCTTGTGTTTTTAACACGCTGCTATTCAGCCAGCTCAGTCTGCACGTTGCCTTCATTACACAATGTTAATTTTAATTAATTCGCTTCCTTTCTTTGTGATTTGATGCATCATGGCTGTGATCTGTGGTTTGATTCTCTTTATATTTGATGTTCTTTGAATTGTATATTGTTTTTAAAACTTACAATGCTAGCCATTTTGAAGGTCTCTTATGGGGCCAAAGGACAGGGTATAAATATTTTAAACAATTATATAACTGTCAATAGCGGAAGAGCAGAAAAGGCTTCATACAACTTTCACGTAACATCCATGTAATAAAGGTAATGTGTCAGCAGGCCTTGATTTCTCTGTGGTGTGCCATCAGAAATGCCATGTTGTGAAAATCAGTAAACAGTAGATCTCCATTGTTTTGTTCTGTTTTTTTAAAATCTGCATGTGAGTTGCCTATGAACAAAACTCCAAAGAAAGAAAATGTAAAGAAGACTTAGGGGTCTTCCTGAAGAGAGTTCTTGATAGGTTTTAGCAATCAAATGCCTGCCGGTTAAAACAATAAATAAATCTAGTTAACAAAGCCAAGCAGACTTTGCATACGCTGCAGTTTGTGCTTATAGGTGGGAAAAAGGTAACTTGTCATCTGACTTTTGATACAGATACACACACATATATATATATTATTTCTGTAGAAAATCTAAAGATTTGCTGTGGAGAGTAGAACTAAGAAGAAAAATATGAACAGATGTTCATATTTATATATAGTATCTAAACTCTGAACTAAACTGCTGATTATTTTTTCAGGACATGGAGCTTTTAATTGTAGACAGAATTGTAACGTTCTGTGAAGCTGAACTTAGTCTTGTCTCCTATTTTAAATTCTGTGTTACTGAAAATGGACTGTAAGGCAATGAGCAATTAAATTTTTTATGTCCCTTTGTAACTTTAGTTCCAAAGTCAGTTAACTCCATCCAGTGTTTATTTGTTCAGAGTGGTGATGGGGAGACCAACACATTGCCTCTAGATATCTCCATTTGTATTAATGTGCATGCTAACCCCGGTCTACAGCTTTTGTCAAAAGGGGAATCCCTTACTGGCAAATGTACAACATAGGGATGCAGTGGATGTGAGTAAGGGAAAGGCAGTCACTAGCGGCTCTTTCACACTACACAGGTATAGCACTAAGATTCCATTTTAAATGTCAGGGTTGCATCCTGTGGAATCTGGGGCATTCTGGTTTGGTTGAGGCACTAGAGGAGCTATCTGGCTGAGAATTGTAAATACCTCCTCTCTTAACTATGACTTCCAGGGTTCCATGGTAGTTAAAGTGGATCTATAGTGCTGTAATTGTGTAATGTGTAGCATGGCAGGGACTCAGATATATTCTTTGCAGTTCTGGCATATTACCTGTCAGTACTGTAGACTCATTCTCTATTTGAACTGACCTCTTAACAGTGCTTGACAAAATAACTGTTTCTCTAATTATTATGAGGAAATATAACTGACAAATAATTTACAAAAGGAAGCAACATATATCTTTAATGGTTTCCTCAGTAAAAACATTTTGAAACATTTTTTTCTTATAAAGCAGAATTAGTCCTCTTTCTCAATATTCTAATATAATGTTCATGTCAATTTCTGTTTGTTCTCTCCCACCACTCTCTCTTTCTTATTCTCTGTTACACCAACACCATTATTTTCTAGTTGTGACAGCGTTTTCCTCTTTTCTTATTTATGTGTTGCAATTCAACATAGAAGTGTATTAAATATTATTCATCGCCTTTTTTTATAATGTCATTCAATATTATCTGTGACATGCCTTTTTCTTTATTTAAAGTTTTTCATTAAGCTGAGGCTTGTGAAAAGCTGCTGTGTTCTTGTGCAGCTTTTATTCTTGCCCCAACAGTTTGGTTCATTGTTTATATACTGGTTTCTTCTCACATGTTGAATTGTGTGACCATGGGAATTTATTACTATGTGAGCTTTCAAATTGATTCATGAAATGTTCTGGTCAGAGTCTGTGACAATGTGGAAATGGGTCTTTCAGCAGATGATGGCTTTAAAATAGATCTGATTCTCTTAGAAGAAACAAGCATATGTAATCTTCCTCTTTTCTTTTCATTATAAATTTGGCATGCCTCCACTGGAGATCTTAAGGGCTTCTATTATTGGAATTAAGTGGTGTTTTGTTCTTAAAAAGCTATAGAACTGCTAGTATGTTGGATCAACAGATTGGTTGCTACTAGAAAGAATTTGACTTTGCTTATCTTAAGCTAGTCTCCAAACACCATGTGAGTCAACAGAAAGCACTCAATTTCCTGAAGCATGACATGCTGTTTTATTACTAAACATATCAATTCATTACAACAAGGATGAAGAACATCTTTCTCCCCAAGGTGTGTGAAGTGAAAGGCAAAATGGTGACCAAAAGCACCAGCATTTTATAGTTTATAGTTCTTGCTGACCTCCAGCTGTTTAGAGGGGGGAGGATAAAAACATAGAATACCTAGAAAATAACCGAATTATAGTTTCACTGGAAAGGAAGTGTGGCCTTTTGAAAAATCCCAGAGAGCCACATTCAGCCTGAATAGGGTCTGAAGTTTTCTAATCCCTGTCTTACAGGATCATAGAAGCTGTACTTATCTCGACACAGATTCATTGTAAGTGTGTATTTTCAACAAACACCTCTTGTGGTACCCCTTATAGACCTTCATTGCACAAACTCTGAGATAAAGTTAGACAAAAAAACAATTTGTTTGAGGCCAGTTCTAGGATTGAGAGGGAGGGAGTAATGACCTGCAGACTTTTCTGGCTGCTGTGCTTCCTGAGAATGGCAACAAATAAACCTCTGTCAGGTTTGAGATTCTTAATGAAAGTATCCTCTTTGCATATCCAGAGACTCATTGTGAGACAAAGTGTACCTTGCCTCTAGAATATGCAAGTTTCAGAGCCTGGGGCCAAATGGGGCCAAAGCTAACAACATAACTTTCAATGGGGATGTAAGGTTGTGAAGGAAAATGGGGGGTTATTCTCCCACTGGATGCTGTTTCCTGCCCTCGAGTAAGAGATGGAAACTCCCCTTGCCTTTGGAAATCTTATAGCTACCACTACCTATTGATTTTAACTCCCCAGTAGGAAGGCACTGGGGAAAGACTGTCCGAACCCTCAAAGGCTGAATTCTGTCTGTGAGCACAACCGACAGGCACGTGGAGAGAGAGAGTGTTCTTTAAGGAAGGAGTTTTATTCTAAACAGGCAATACAATGACAAAAGATGTGTCATGCTTCAGGCATTACTTAATAGTTACAAAGTTACAGACAAGCCTAAGTCATTTCAGCCAGAGTTTTAAAAGAACAAAAATCCTAATGTGACTAGCTAAGAACATTCCTAATCTACTCACATTATTATCCAGATGCTGGGATGGTGTGGGGAGAGGAAGCTGGAAGTTTGGGTCTGTTTGGCCCAACCTGCAACCGGCCTTCTGACTCTGGTTGATGTTCCTTTTGTCTTCTCTGCCTCATGAGGCCTTTTTAAAACTTCTTGACCAAAGCATCTTGAAGCTTCTCACCTTTTCCCCCATCTGGTCTTGCTGACTGGGCAGTTGACTCTCTTGATATCTGATGTCCTCTGTGATGCTGACCCCCAGTAAATATAACTTAAACTGACACCTAATTAACCCCTTGTTTACCTGGAGAGAGAAGTACACCCTTCAGCTATGTTGCCTAGATAATGGGAAGAGCTCATTATCACAAAGGCCCTATATTTAGGCAGAAAAAATCAGATGTGTAGATAAGATCTAGTTTGACAGCAGGACGTGTGAAAAAGATCAAGGGGATCTTGGGAGACCACAAAGGAAACATGGATCAGCAATATGATGCTGCAGCAAAACAAAAGAAAAAAGGTTAATGCAATTCTAGGCTGGAGCAATAAACCTGGCCCAAAAGGAATAGTACTACCACTATTTTGTTCTGGTCAGACTTCACCTGGAGTACTGTGTCCATTTCTGGTAACCACAGTTTTAAGCGGGTTATTGACAAGTTGGAGGAAAATCAAGATGGTAAAGGGTTTAGAAACCAAGCTCCATGAGGAACAGTTGAAGTAACTGGGTATCCTGCAGCTAGATATGATAGCCATCTTGAAGTATTTCAATGATAGAACAAGCTCATTTTCTGCTGCTTCAGAAGATAGCGTCTGAAACAACAAATTCAAATGATAGTGAACACCCCACTTTTCCGGGAGTTTGGGAGAAAAGACCTCTGTGAAAGTGAACAAAATTAAAAATAAAAATCACAAACATGATTTTCGTTTAACTTGAGTACACTCCTCTAGGAATCTCTAGGTCCTCCAGTGCAATTCTATGTTCAACCTCCCTCTGAAGTGGACCACAGAGTCATGTTGGAGGACCTAGCAATGGACCATAGAATTGTACTGAAGGACCTATTTTTTTCTGTAGTGGGAGCAAATAGAGTAAGAATTTTTTAAAGAAATAAATAAAATAATCTGCTAATCAAACCCATGAGTGCTGAACCTGCAAAAGTGGAGGATCCAGTGCGGATGGTTTGCCTATACACACAGTGCAAATTTGGCTTCGTACAATCTGCTTGTTCTCCAGTATATAAAATTCCCCTATTGTGTTGGGTCTGTGCTGACATGCACCCAGAGAAAGCAGTGAAGAGCAGTGTCAGCTAAATTAATCTCAGCACTCAATCATTATCATTGACCTGCTTGGGCAATATCCTGAATAAATACACATGCTTTGCTCCAGCCTGCCGGGCAGTACACTTGGCCTTTGGTTAAGTGAGCAAACACTAGAGCAGAGGGAAGCCAACTGGCAGTGCTTCCCCGGGCCCCTTCGTTAAGTTAGAGGGGCTGGGTGTCACAGGCTGAAAACCTTCATCAACCATGAAATGACTGGGTGAAATTTAGTCAAGTAAAAGTAAAGCTCTTAGCCTCAAGTCTTCCTCGTCCCACTGCCTTGCAATATGAGTGCAGTCATTCTTGGTTCTTTTTCAGGGGTTCTACAGGGTGTCTGAAAATTATCTTTACAATTTCAGTAGTATATACAACTATACATCCTATATAGTTTTTTTCCCCCTTTTCCTGATCTTGCAATGAGAACAGAGGGCCCAATTGGGTTCCTATGAGGAAAAAAAAAAGAATTCTGCTCCCTTAGTGTGCATTGCCTTAACATGCTTATAATGTTGCATACTAAAGCCAGGAAAATTGATTTTTTGCAAGGGAATGCTTTATACTGAGATGGAAATCATAGCTTGGAAAATTACTTTTTGGATAACTACACCTAGAATCCTCCAGACATCATGGGGGGGGGGGTAGCATTCAGAATTGTATTCCAAAAGGTAACTTTGTCAAGCTCTGGAGGGAACTGTAGTCCACCTAGTACAGTACACTGAGACATGCCAGATTTACAGGTGTTACAGATTTAGATAGTAAAGCTTGAAAAATATACTTTTGAGGTTTGATATCCCATACGGAGTGTGGAATCCTGGGAACAGCAGTCTAAAAATTAAGGCCCTTTTCACATCTTACCTTCGTTGCGGCAGTGAGGAGCGGCGCTCACATGAGCAGCCGCTCGCCACTCACGACAGCCCTTCTGCCTCCCGCATTGGCTTCCTGGTAGCATGACCGTCACACTAGCGCCCCGCCTCTTCCTTCTGCAGCGCAGTCTGGGAGCTGTAGGCTGTGCTGGGGGAAGGAAGTGCAACTGGCCCGGTTCACCGAAGCGCCGCATGCAGGAAAATGTGCGAGGGCGCCGCGAACATTGCGCGAGCGCGGTATTTTCAGCTTACAGCCGAAAATAAAAAAATGCACGCGTGCCTCGCTTTAGCCTCGTGAGCGTCATGCGAGTGGGAGTGCGTCGTATGGAGTGACGCTCCCATTCATGTGATGCTCAAGGGGCGCTCGCACAAAAAAAAAATGTATGCGAAAAGGGCCTTAATCTGACATGCTCTGAAATGAATTGTGCTACAGAGCCACAGCACTAGAAGACATGGATTGTCTACAAAGGTAACAAAGATTTGCTGATCAATGCGCTCACCTGTTGCCCAAGTTAAGGATTGCATACATGACAGTAAAAAGAATGTCTACACCGGAGCTGCTATGTAGGGAAAACAAGATGGCAATCATGAGAGGAAGGGACAATACAACTCTTGTGATTGATGTTGCTTTGGGAATTTGTTAAGTCTACACGTATGTCAATTCGATTGAGTCTACACTAACGGAGGACTATTGGTTGGATTTTACCCATAGGTGGGAATTATGTGGCCTTCCAGATAATGTTAAATTGCAGTTCCCATCAGCCCTAGCCAGCATAGTGATAGCTGTGGAATGCTAGGAGCATTCAACATTGGAAGGACCATGGAATTTCTTTCCCTGATTTAGCCCAATAAACCCTCTTGTGTGTACATGTACATACATACAGACATATATGCATGATTAAAAGCAGAGTTAAAATGTCTCTTTATAACTTTAATTTTTTTTTAATTTTACTTTCGCTAGACATACTGCAAAAATGGTAAACTGTAATGGTGCTGCTGTTGCATTTCCTCACCCCACACGTGCACTCCCCAGGAAACAAACACAGCAGTCGCAACATTAAAACAGAAATCCAGAATATGCTTTTGTTAATTATGTCTGAATTCATTATAATTTTTAAGGGTGGATTCAGCATAGCAGAAAAATATTCTGCATACACTCAGAGTCTCTCAAATCACTTTTGATTAACACCCTCCACTTTTGATTCACATCTTTGTAGTTGCCGAATTTACAGTAGATCTTTCCTTTCTTGCTGAAAAAAATCCCTCCTTAGAGCTCACGTTCAACAGACAAGGCAGAGTGAGGTGTGAGTGGAAAGAAAGGGGTGATGCAGATGAATGACAACCTGAGTTGAAGAAGTTAAAACATGAAATCCCATGCTTTGTGACAGTTATCAGACACACGGGATTACCACCATTCCCTGGGCTTTGTGGTCCATCTTGGGAGAAATTCTAAGTGGAAGGAAGGCAAATTTAAAAACACAGAATGAACCTTTTTAAAGGAAGTAGTAACAAAATGTACTCCCTTGCTGTCAAAAGAGAGAGCCTTCCTGCTGTTCTCTGTAAATCCCGTGGTGTGTTGCAACTGAACAGTTTCTAAAATGAGTTGATTGCCAATCACAATTAAATGATTTCTATTGTTAGTGTTGATGGTACTGAAATACTTTTCCAGTTCCTAACCTTTTATATTGTTGTATGTCTTCAAGTCTTTTCTGACTTATGGTGACCCTAAGGTTACCCTATCACTGGGTTTTCTTGGCAAGATTTATTCAGAGGGGTTTTGCTATTGCTTTCCTTTGAGGATGAGAGATAGTGACTTGCCCAGGGTCACCCGGTGGGTTTCCATGGCTGAATGGGGATTTGAACCTGCTCTCCAGAGGCATAGTCCAACACTCAAACCACTACACCATGCTGAGTGTCAACCTTTATTCCAAAGTTATGAAAAGACAATCCTAACTCATGATTTCCCTTCTCTGCATGATTTGAGAAGAGCATCGCATTAATGTTTGCTATGGTTTCATGAACCAAAACGTTGCTGGCCCTCTCAAAACTTGTTCCCATCTGCATCGTTTTAAGCAATGTGGTTATTTTGCTTCCTTCCCAGGAAAAATCTTATCTCAGCCCAGTACTGGCTGCTGACCTGCTCTCACATTCTCCTGTGATTACTGGAAAGTGCATGAATGGTCCGGCTGGGCACACACTGTTGGTTTAAATTCGGCAATTGAGCTTTGTACTTAAACACTGGCAAAGTCAGAAGGCATGAAGCAAAGTTGTAGCCCTTTGTTCAGGTGCCCTTGGCAGCCACGCAAAAAGTTTAATTATCAAACAAACCTTGGAAACAAAGACCCATGCCCTTTCAGACATGCCAAATAATTATTCACCATCCTGGGAAAGAGAAGAGACATTATCTACAATGGGCATGCATATACCATTGAGAGATACATGCCTTGAGATACAAAAGATTCAAAAACTGGTGCAAGATAGTATGAAAATTATGAAATACAAATTAAATTTTCACTGCTACAATAATCCTGTTGGATTATTTTCTTGATGAGACTATAAAATCCTTCTGTAAAAAGCATAAATTGCTCATATCTGCTGTATTAGCAATAGCACAAAATGGAAATCTATATGTCTATGGAAGTGGGCTGAGTTCAAGATATTTGGGGTTGTTAGCAACAACAATATTTATTATTATATTTATTTGTATCATTTTCTCCCAGTTAAGGATTCAAGGTGGCTTACAATAGTTAAAACATAGCTAAAAATTCACAACGTACCAAGCTGAAAATGGGATTAAACTATTAAAAAAAAACCTATTAAAGACATAAACCATTAAAAAGAAAACAGCAAATAGAAAATCCAGGACATTATGCAAGGACTGTTCCCCTTGTGCAGCAAGTCTTCCAAGGCCTACTGAAACAGAAACATCAGGAGGGTGCCAGTCTAACCTTTCCGGGAAGGGGGTTCCAGAACTTGGGAGCAGTCACTGAGAAGCTGACTCAGTACTTCCCAACCTTTTTTCACTTTTCTACCCCTCATCAATCATTTCCATAAATTGTACCCCCTCCTTCGCCACATCCTTTCTTTGAGGGGAAAAAAAGCCCCATCAGAAAGCGTTTGTGAGCAATGAGGAGGCATCCCCACAACCACAGAAGAAAAGGCAAGGTGTCAGGCCAGCCATCCTCCCCAGGCATATCCATCCCATAATGCCTCATTGCCCACATAGACACTCTCTGCTGCCTCAAGATCTGGTTTTCTCCTGGCAGGAGGCGCAGGGCAGAGTGAGTGGCGCCGCACATCCCTCTCTCTGATGGATTTGGTGCAGAACTGGACATCTCCGCTGGGCATGCATTCTCCTTGTGGAGAAGGACACAAGTAGGAGAGAAGAATGCGTGTGTGCAAGGCTCATGAGGACACATAGTGTGGGTGGTGCTAGGGTTGTGGCAACTCAAAGAGAAGACTGTGTGTGCATATGCACGTGAGAAAGACTCTTTTTTAAAAAAATGTATGTGGGCCAATGGTAGCTGGAAGTTCAGCTTGTATGTCACTCTTTATCTTTCTGATTCTCCCTGCCCCATCCCTTAAGGTTCTGGGACAGGAACGCTAATGCTGTGGACAATTAAGAACCATGCTGAGTTGTGGCATCCTCTGACATATTTTTCCCACCAATTTTTTTTTATGTATCCCTAAATTGGGTGGGGTTGCTCAAATGCCAGAGGACAAGATCAAAATTCAAAATGACATATTGGGGAGCTGGGCCAAAGCTAACAAAATGAATTTCAACAGAGAAAAATGTAAGGTTCTACAGTTAGGCAGAAAACATGGAATGCACAAATATAGGATGGGGACATGTGGTTAGATAACAGTATGTGTGAAAGGGATCTAGGAGTCTTGGTAGATCATAAGCTGAACATGAGTCAGCAGTGTGATGCAGCAGCCAAGAAAGCCAACATGATTTTTGGTTGCATCAATAGGAGTATGATGTCTAGATCGAGGGAGGTAATGGTACCATTCTATTCTCCATTGGTTAGACCTCATTTGGAATACTGTGTCTAGTTCTAGGTGCCTCAGTTCAAGAAGCTGGAGCGTGTCCAGAGGAGGGCGACCAAAATGGTGAAGGGTCTGGAAGCCATGCCCTTTGAAGAGCTTCTTAGGGAGCTGGGCATGTTTAGTCTGCAGAAGAGAAGGTTAAGAGGGAACACAATAGCCATGTTTAAATATTTGAAGGGATGTCATGTTGAGGAGGGAGTGGGTTTGGTTTCTACTACTCCAGAGATCAGAACAAGGAGCAATGGATTCAAGCTGCAGGAAAGGAGATTCCCCCTGAACCTCAGGAAGAACTTCCTGACAGTCAGAGCTGTCCCGCAGTGGAATATGCTGCCTTGGAGTGTGGTGGAGTCTCCTTCTCTGGAGGTTTTTAAGCAGAGGCTGGGTGGCCATCTGTTGGGAATGCTTTGATGGGTGTTCCTGCATGGCAGGGGGTTGGACTCGATGGCCCCTGTGGTCTCTTCCAACTCTATGATTCTATGATGTCTATTTAAATCACAGAAATTGCTTCCAAATTTGCATTTTTAAGTATAACTAAGTTAATATCAATTTATCCTCTTTTGCTGCCTTCTCCTCTTCTTCCTTCTCCTTTTTTTTTTTTTTGGTGAGGCATTTCCTTTTTTTATGGATTCATCATACTTGCTGCAGTTTGGCATTTTCATACTGCACCAGAAAGAAACTGGAGCTGAAAGAAATCTGCTTCCCAAAAATTCTTCTGTATGACAGTTGCTGCCACCACTAATATATAAACCAAGTCTATACCAATCCAAAGTTTGGAAACATTCCTTTTTTAAATTTCAAATCAGAAATTCCTGCTGTGAGGATGGTGGATTTGGACTCATGCATACATTGTTAATGTCAAGATTTCAGCACTAGAAGTAAAATCTAGTATAACACCTTGAGGTTGGAGTTTCAGTAGTTTCATCTAGAATTTAGTGAAGCCACTGCTAAGCCTGATTAAACTGAGGTGTCAGTCTCAGCTTTCCTTTCTTGTGACCTCTGTGTTGAGAACAGCCAGCACATCCACTATTTAATTTATTTTAGAATGGATTTTTCTCCTCCACCTCCAAGGACAACTTTCAGATTAGATTTCTCCATTAAAGTCATTTGTCCTGATGGAAACTGCACCAGAACATACAGAATTATCAGGTTGTGCTGCACCATGTTTCAACTGCCCATAATTATATATATATTTAAAATCCTTATTACTACATTCTTAACTATTTGAAGAGATTTATCGGTGTTATTTATAAAACAATAAAAGCTGCAGCCAGGAATGAACATAGTAATTCACAATCCTACAGAACAGCAGTTCTGAAATGGCTCACATAATGGTGAAAATTGTCCTGTTGAGTGAGTCAAAGTAGCCTTCATGTCACACAGTTTATGAATTAGTGGTAAGCTTTTTTTAAAGTCCTCGGCTTTGTTCCGGATAAGTGCTGGGGAAAAATACAGCAGTCTAACTTTCCTTAAGGAGTGGTATCTAGTGCAGAGCCGGCTATAGACCGTGTTGAAGATTTCTCAATACTGCCACCCTGGATAATTCCTAGAAGTGAGCTAGACTACAAAATAAGACACAGAAGAAACATTGCCTTGGACCTGCATTGCCCAACATATTTGCTGCTGCTCTTGTTGCTTTGTAAACTGAGCTCCAATTTCCTGGTGTTTCTGGAACAGAAAATTCCCGGAAAACCCTCTTGTTTGTAATGTGGCAGATATTTTTACTTATTTGAAAACATTCTAAAACAGAGCAACAAACAAATCCTGAAACTTTCAGACCAGAACTAACAAGTATGTACTTGAAAATGAGGCCTGCTGGAGCCAGTGGAACGTAATCCACAGCCTTAGAGAAGGAGTGACTGTCAGTGGTCACCACTGAGAGTGTGGACGTGTCTTGAAACCACTAAGTAGATAGCTGCTTTTTTTAATTTTTAAAGAGAAAGAAGTGAGTGCAAATGACAGATGAATCCATAAAAAAGGGCTTTTTCTATAGCAGCACTTAAGTTATGGGAGTCCCTTCTGGGCGACTATAGCATTTCTGAGGGACAGTCACAATGTCATTGTACCTTTGGACTTTGGACTTCTAAACTGGATTTTAGTTCATTCTCAAACAACATGTTATTTCTGTTTTATTTGTGTACTGGGATTTTATTGTACGTTGCGCAGTGGGCTGAAAAGAAATGTATAAATTAATAAATACAGTCCAGCAATGCACACTGGTCTACGACCGTAATAAAATTATCGATTGATTGAGTCCAGCAATCAGTCAATTTGTCCCACTGAATCATGTCTACCCTAGAAGAGGTTTCTAGCCAAAAACTAGTCTCATTCTTCCATCCTCTTTTCAGAGACCCACATCTTTCCAGATATTCCTCTTGAAGCACTCTTAAATTGCCAGCAGTTGATGTACTCATCTCCAACCATGCTACTCTTTTGTCGTAAAGTGTGACTGGATCCAGGACTGGCCTCAGCCGCTTTGCTGACTGAGGAACAAGATGGCATCCCGTCCCATTCCACATATAAAACCAGACTGGACTGTTATTTCAATCTCTGTTTGGAGCTGGCCATGGTATTTTCCACCTGTACTTGAGGGCACCAGTCTAGCTTAAGAGTTACAGGGCAGTCTCTTAGAAGGGCCAACCTTAATTGGACCATTCTGTTGCTGTCTAGGAGGCAGAATTACTTGCCTTTCAGAGAAGACTATCTGCTCTATTGCCTGGGGGAAAAAGTTATATTCATGGATAAGCATGTTGGTCATGCAGCAAAATACAATAAAATCTAACATCCACAGGCATCAATACCTTTTTTGGGCCAACTCCAAAGCACAAAATACTTCTTCATGAGGCAAAGACCTGTCCTGTGCAAAGCTAACTGTTCCTTTCTTAGACAGAGAACATTGAATTTCTCAAGGAATCTCTGTACTGGTTGTTGCTGTTGTTGTGTGCCTTCACTGAATGCATTTTACCTTTGTTGGAGGCAGAAGACCTCGAAGAGTTACGTCCCAGTCCTTTGGGACTTGCCGTAAGCATCCCAGCATGAGTCACTAATCTCAGCTAAGGTGATAAATCTCACCCCATAGCAGTGACTCACCATGCAGAAACACAGGGATTGGCCTTCTCGGAGGACAGGTAACCTTTACTGATAATTATTAACATTATCTTTCTCAGGAAAGATAATTCTTATTTAAAGGAAACAATAGGCCTAGCTATAAGAAGTTTATGAAAATCTTATCACAGTGCCTGGAGCAGGAGTAGGAATTCAGATATCATTGGTCTTCACTTCCGATAAATGCCAGCAAGCATAACCAACAGACCCAGGTTTATCCACAAACTAAGTGAGATTATGAAGGGCCTCTAAATACAAAAACAACTGAACAAATACCACTGCAATAATATGATGGGGTAGGGGAATCTTATAGGGCCTCTTACACGTAACATAGGTTAGGGTCCTTAGCATGTTTTCATCTAGATTCTAGACTTTAGCGACAAAATTTATGAACTCCTAATGCCTTAAATATTTCTGTGTCTACTTTCTGAGGCAAAGCCTCCATGAGACGGTTTATAAGCTAAAAAATTTACAACAATAAAATATACAAATAAAGTCAATCAAAACAACAACAACAACAAAAAAACACTTTTAAAACCCACAGCTATAAAAACTGCATGGTAACAGTTGGGGTTACGGTCAGTTAAAAAAGCAGCTTGAACAACCGAGACTTTTAAGTGTGGTTTAAAAAAAACAAAACAGTGAGCGAGGAAGCCATGCACTCATCACGGCATAGTCCATGCCTTATAGAAGGGACTGTCCCTGCCCTTTGACCTCACCAACCTAATAGACCTTACCAGGATTAAGCCAAACTAAGGGTTCTCACCCTGCAAATTATAGTCCAATTTGGAGGGCTGCATGTTCCCAAACTAGCTATTGAGGTAACTGCTATGGGGATAAGGTGTATATTTCAATTCTGCTGTTTGCTTATATGTAACACTTACCCCAAGGAGCTCAAAGCAGCCTGTATACTTCTCTTGCCCTCCTCTTCTTTATCCTCACAAAAGCCCTATGAGGTATGGTAGACTGACAGGCAAGTGCCAGATCATCTAATGAGTTTAGTGCTTGAACGGGGATCTGAACCCTGGGTCTTCCCAGTCCTATTTCAGCACCCTAGCCTCTGTAGCACATTTAACCCTATAAGGGTGGCTATTAATTTTGCTTGCGTATGTTCCCATCGTAGAGCTACCGCTGAATATATCTGTTACCCACCAAATATGTGCTGTCATAGCACACCTCTTATGCACTGCTGTAGAAATAATACACAGTTTCTCTTGCAGAAAGCATAAAATGCCCTCATAATAGTTGAACAATGTTGTTGCTCTCTCTGTTTTAAAAGTGTGTGGGAGGAAACTGAAGGAGGACTCCGCCCTCTTGATCAGACACAGCGCTAAATCAGTGTCGTTTCCCACCCGTTGCCTGTGTGTGTGTTGGGGAGGGGGGAGAGTGTTGCCTACGTTACGCTTGGATTGAGTGCTCAAGTGTAGTACAAGGCAACCTGACATAGCTTTGACCCCCTTTTCAGGACAACCCTGCATGGAACGTGGCTCATATAACTGCCAGCTCCAATGCCAAGCCTGGTGGGGTTTCTTCTTCAATCCCACAGCATGCCAACAACCATTCAATAATACTTCTCATTTGTAAAGAGGCAGCTGAACTTGGGAATCACTGATCCCAAGTTCATTTCTATTTCAAAACTGCTGGCAATGCAAGTCAAGCTGATCCTCTTTTTTCTTCTTCTTTGACCTTTTCCCTAGTTTTTGACTGTAGGTAGGCACTGGCAGCATGATCAAGTGATCAAGTCATATATTGTGTTTGACCTCTGACCCTCCCCACATCCTTATTTGGCGCTCATCATGTGCTTCAAACTATGGCTTGGCACGCTGATTTGGAATAAAATGAGAGGCAGGGAGAAAATTAAAACACCCACTTCACTCTCCTCCCAGTAGTGTTTAAGTCTCCAAATCGCCCATCCCCCAGTCAGAGTTTTGTGTATGTGTGTTTTTCATTCTTGTGTATATCAGGGCAATGTGCAAGAATTAAAACTGACACACAATATGCAATAAGAACAACAACCCAAATCCAATTGTTAAGTGCTAAATAGAGCAGACCCACTGAATCAAAGCTAATGTTATAAATCAACACATACCTAAGTGCCAGTGATTCAGTGGGTTTACTGTAATCGGGACTAACCACTGGAGTCAGGGCAACAGAAACATGATCATAATAAGAAATCGATCTGCCCACAAGATATGTGTGAGATGTGCATTTTGCTCTGTATTCCTCTGCATTTGGAAAGTGTATTTAAGGAATTCTCATCATGGCACTGCCTTTCCATGGTGGTGAGACTGTGTGCTCCTGTGAGGCCAGCAGCTATGCTGATGGCAGCGTGCCGCTGGTAAGGTCTCCCAAGTCAGGCAGACTTTTGCTGAAGAGCCAGGATAAATGTGCCAAACAGCTACTGGGCAGCAGCAGTAGTGGTGGAGTGACACTGTTGGAGCATCCCTCAGAGACAGCAGTAGTGGCACCACACTAACACTTGTTGGTACTGCACAGAAGGAGGCACAATAAACCCCTTTTGAATGTCTTTTACCATGAAAATACCATGATGAAACAATCCAAAATGAAACAAGAGATAGTGCCAAAAGTTGAAATTCCCAGGTCGGATAGCACTCAACAAGCTACTGGGGTACAGCGGAGGACAACTATGGGTAGTACTGTGGCTAATGACGCAACAGGACCCAAACTGAAATGACATTCATATGATAGGAACATGGAATGTGAGAAGCTTGAATCAGGAGAAGCTAGCCATGATAAAACAAGAAATGAAATGTATAAACATTACAGTATTTGGGGCGAGCAAGCTAAAGTGGACAGGAACAGGACATTTTCAGTCAGATAATTACCCAGTGTTTTAGTCACGGTACAAAATCTAAGAAGAAATGGGGTGGCATTAATAGTGAGAGATGTAGCAAAAGCAGTCAAAGGATATAAAAGATGGGGAAATTCCATTCTCTCTACAAAAACAAGATCAGGAACAGATTCTGGCACAGAGCATAAACTGCTAATGTAAAAAATTAGGGTAAAGCTAAAGAACACTAAACCAGCCATTGAGCCAGAATACAACCTGAAGAACATTCCCATAGAATTTAAAGATAATATTAAAAAGACAAAACAAAACCTTTACACTGTTAAGTCTAACTGAGAACCAGAAAATTCTGGACTGATGCCAGGGATATTGTCAGAAAAGAATGCAAAAAGACATTTCTTGCAGCCAAAAGAGAGAGAGAAGCTTCTATGGATGATAGATAAAACTCTTTAAGCAATCAGGAACAAATGAGAAGCAAAAGTAAAAGCTGATAGAAATAGGGTCAGAACCGGAATGCAAGTGTTTAGTGTCTTTTGTCATTTGTGTCTATAAAAATCAATGCAGAGAAACAGACGATGATGACAAAAAAGGAAGAACAAGAGACCTCTTCCACAATATCTGAGAAATCCAAAGGAAATCTAAACCAATAGCGGGGGTGCTTTATGACTAGCAGGGGAGCACATTACATGGCCAAATACAAGTAAAAAGACAATGGAAACAATACACAGAAGAACTACATAAAAGAGATGAAAGGATGACAGATTCGTTCAAGGAAAAAAACATTTAAAGATGAACCACCAGTTTTAGAAATTGAAGTGGAAGCTGCACTCAGAGCACTTGGGAGAAATAAATCACCAGGAACAGATGGAGTACCGATATCAAGCCACAGAGAGAGAATCTAATCTAGTTCTAACTAAAATCTGTCAACAAATATGGAAAACAAAACAAATGATTGGAAATGCTCAATATACATTCCAGTCCCAAGCAAGGAGGCACCAGGGATTGCAACCACTACAGGAGCATTGCATTACTCTCCCATGCAAGCAAAGTGATGCTCAAATTTCTACAATAAAGTCTTTTACCAAATTTGAAGTAAGAAATAGCAGATATCTAAGCTGAGGAAAGGAAGATGCACTAGGGATCATATTGGAAATATACATCAGATAATTAGCATACCAAACATCTCAGAAGAAAATCAGCCTATACTTTTTCAATTATAGTAAAGCCTTTGATTTTGTAAATTATGAAAAGCTATGCATTGGTCTTAAAGTAATCAGTGTGCCACAACATTTGTCCTAATGTGTAACCTGTTGTGGAGACTTGGGGGAAGAAGGGGGCCTTTCTCCTTCTCAATGCTGCCTACAGCCTTGACAAAGTAGCTAGGAATTTTCCCCAAATCCTCTTAGTTTTGAGCTGCCACCACCCACTGATTGAACCCACTCTACCACAACACAGTGGGACGTTGCTTGGGATTTTCACAGCCTCTATCTTCCACGAGCCTTCTCTTTCCTCACCTCCCCCTTCTGAGGTATGAGGAATCCTAACCAAGCATGTACTGAGGAAGAAGATGCGGGAATAGACAAGTAACAGAGTCTTTACAGGAAAGAATTTATTTAAAACAGGCAAGGCAAACTAGGGACTAAAAATCATGAAAGGGCCCCCCACAGGTATACTTCTTAGTTACAAACAGTTGTAAATGTATTCTCAAATCAGCCAACTGTCCAGGATAGAAGATTTCTAGAGCAGCTAACTCAGTACATTATACCCCACTCCCAGCAGTTAAAGTTGATATTTTTGAGGAGAGCCAGGTGACGACCTTCTCCACCTCTGATGGTTTCCCTCAAGACTCTTCTTCTAGCTTCTGGAAGCTTCTGGAAGCTTCTGTCTGTCCTTCGCCCTGATTGGCCAACCACATCATGTGATCTCCAATCAGTGCAACCCAGCCCCTTGTGGGCAGTAGGGAGAGCTAGCTTTCTAAAGCGTCAACGTTTAGATAACGGGGGAAACCCCATTATCACACCTGTATTCAGAGGCTACCGTCAGGAGAGAATAAAGAGAAACGGAATGGTATCCAATTGATAAGGGGGTCAGGTGAGACTGCATTTTATCACCCTATCTGTTTAATTTGTACGCTGAACATATCATATATAAAGCAGGATTAAACTCTGAGGAAGGAGGCATGAAAATTGGAGGAAGGAACATAAGTAATTTAAGATAAGTGGATCATACTGTACTACTAGCAGAAAATAGCAAAGACGTGAAACAATTACTGAAGAAAGTCAAGGAAGAAAGTAGAAAGGCAGGTTTATAGTTGAACATTAAGAAAACAGAAATAATGACCACAGATGATTTATGTAACTTTAAAGCAGACAGTGAAGACACTGAAATAGTTCAAGATTTTCCATACTTTGGCTTGGTCATTAATCAGAATGGAGACTGCAGTCAAAATATCAGAAGAAAGCTAGAACTTGGAAAAAGAAGTTATGAAGGAACTAGACAAAATCTTCAAATGTAAGGATACACCACTGAATACTAAAGTTAGGATGGTCCATGGCATCATATTTCCGGTTTCTATGTATGGTTGTGAAAGCTAGACAGTGAAGAAAACTGATAGGAACAAAATCAACTCCTTTGAAATGTGGTGCTGAAGAAGAGTTTTATGGATGCTGTGGGCTGCTAAAAAGACAAATGAGTGGGTCCTAAAACTAATCAAGCCTGAACTCTGCCTAGAAGCAAAGATGACTAAACTGAAGCTATCCTGCTTTGAACATATCATAAGAAGACGTGACTCACTAGATACTAAACTTGATCTTAGCCAAAAGGCCAAGCGACAATAAAACGTAACTCACTAGAAAAGACTATAGTGCTTGGTAAGATAGAAGGCAGTAGGAAAAGAGGAAGACAGCATTACAGATTAATAGACTCAATCAAGGAAACCATGACCCTGAGTCTGCAAGACCTGAACAGAGCTGTTGATGATAGGGTGACTTGTAGGTCTCCCATTCATAGAGTCACCATAAGTCAAAGTCAACTTGACAGCTGTTAACAACAATAATAAATTTTAGGAATTGAACCAAAGCACCCTTCCCCAGCCTATTGGTCTCCAGGTTGTTGTACTATAACTCCCATCATCCCCAGTCTCTTTCAGTAGATTAGCATTACATTGTGCCATTTCCTTTTGGAGGTTGTGGCCCTGGGTTGGCTACCCTTCCTGCCTATATTGGAAGAACAGACAAGCTGTCCTGTATCTTTAAGTGTGTCCCAAGCAAAGAAGTAAAATTCATCTATTACACTGTCATTCCCTTGCTCAGTTGTATCCTTTCAGTTAGGTTTGTGGTTATTGCAGAAGAGTTAAGTGAGTGTGGTTTCCTTCAAATCAGCTCCCACACTCACCACACTACACAGTGGTGCACACACTTTCTTTTCATGCCCTGTTAGGAAACCTCTTGCTCATTCATCTGCAAACAGGACTTCTTCCTTTTCTTGATGTAATGCAGGGGTGGAGAAAGTTTAGCCCTCCAATTGTTGCTGGACATCCCTGCATTCACCACCATTGGCTATGCTGACTGTTGGGAGCTGCTGTCCAACACTTTTTAACTACCTCTGAACTAATGGATATTCAGGACAGCAGCACCTAGTAACTCCTGCAGGTGCCAGTTCTTTCAAACTGTATGCACCAACACCTCTTGTTTTAATATTTCTTTAATATCCGTTAATATCCAAGATCCTACACTTTATTCTTTTACATCATTACTTGGAAACAGTATGTGGAATAAATTGGATTCCAATTTGCATTTGCTGGATGTAAATGGAAACTATAGCAAATTGTTGCAACCTCTCCTCCTAATTTGCTGTTTTTATTTTACAACTGTCAGTCTACATTCTGTGGCTACTGAGCATACTGCATCCACATTGCACTGTTTTGTGCATCTATGTGTTTGCTTTTACTCTCTCTTCCATTTCCTCCTCCTCTCCCCCTTCCTCCTCCTTGCTGCTGGTATCATCATCTTTGGCTTTGGTAGAGCAAGCTGATTATACTTTCCTCATTTCTTAGTAGTTCTGTTGTGGCTATAGTCCTGTTGGCACTAACCATCTGATTTCATTGTCAGAGGCAGGAAGTGACAACAAGCATGCTAAAAAGTTGGAATGTAAGACCACACTGCATGAATTACATGCATTAGCAAATCAGAATGAACCCATGTATTTGAAAGAACATAAGAATCCTAACCAAACATCATTGTGCGATAACAACAAAAACCTGTTTGAGTTGCTGATCGGTAATTGAAAACAGAAGTAAATATATGGAGGGAAGTCAGGCATTAGAAGAGGAAGCAGGCTCCATGCCAAATATTAATAAAGCTGAACATGTGGCCAGAGGGAGTGGTGCTATGTGTTCTATGCTTAAAATATAATACATGGTTCTCTTGATGAAAATTGCTGCAAGAACAGCCACAAAAGCATTTCAGATCACAGGAGATAATAATCCACCTAGACAAGGAACACACAGATTAATCAAACTGTAGCATTGGTTGTTTACTTGCATGTACACATGGGCTAACTGGGAAGTATCTATAGCCTAACAACACAATGAATTTCAAAAATGCAAGATGGATGAGGTATTTTCCAAATCTTCTGAATTGGGATATAATATGAATGTGCTGTGCATGGCAAGCAGAGGAACCTTGCTGTTTCCTGTTTCACCTACTGGTTTCATTGCAAAAACAAGAAAAGAAATAAGACTTAAAAAGAAAAAAAAACACCTGTCAGATCCAATTTGGGCTTGTAAATCATCCTTATGTTTGTTTATTCAAAGCATTTTTACACTACTCTTCAACTGAAAAGGAACCTGGCTGGGACCTTATCATCCTGATCACTTGATGGAATCTGGATACTTGTATTCCAGATCAACACAAACAGAGTTCTGCATGGCACTGGCAGCTAGAAATCAACAAAGGCAGCTTCCTGTCATTTGTACAGGGGGCTGCAAAAACTGAGCCCTGGTCTTGGCAAAGACAGAGAGGACGTGTATTCTCAGACTCATGTTTTGGGTATAAATGAGAACATGTTTTGAGTATTCTACTTTGGGCCCGTTCACATGACATGGGCCATTTCCGCACTACATGGTTATAGTGCTATTATTCCACTTTCAACATCTTATGGAATCCTGGGGTTTGCAGTTTAGGGAGGGGCATTCAGAATGCTCAGCAAGAGGGCTCTTTGGCCTCAGTAAACTACAAACCCCAGAATTCCTCGGGATGTTGAAAGTGGAATACTAGCACTATAACAGTGTAGTGCAGAAATGGCCAAGGTTCTAGCACTCTGATTCCACTTTAACTGCCATGGCAGCATCCTATGGAATCCCAGGGTTGGCAACTTGTTGAGGCACCAGAGGAGCTCTTTGGCTGGGAATTCTAAATTTTCCTCCCTAAACAGCCAATCCCAGGACTCCAAGAGAATATTGCCATGGCAGTTACAGTGGAATGATACTGCTAAAATTATATAGTGTGAAAGGGCCCTTTGCTTTGTTAGCTGTCGGCACTTAAGGTAGAGTAGAGTTTTGTGAGATCGTTCTTATGTTTTTTTTTATGTCCTTAGAAGACTGAATTTACAGCTGTCCTGAATATAATTTTCTATATACTGTATAGGATTATCCCATATATTCCTTCAAATATCTGTATCCATAAGTAAGTGAATTAGCACTCACAACAGAAGTTTTTCCACTGAATTCCCTTCCAAGTACTGTATGTAGGATTGCTTTTCTCCTGAGCTTCTCTTTTCCTTAGGGAAATAATTCTGGACCTGGGCTAGATCATTTCCTAGGACAACTATAAGCCTGATCCATGCAACATCACAATTAGAATGAAGATTTTAGTACAAAACATGCCTGGCACCTCCACAAATGGCCAAGTACATCTTTGTCTCCACTCTACACATTTTGTATCTTCATAATTATATAAAGAATAAATGCAACGAATACCTCACAAATCCCACTGTCTTTTCAAATAGGTCTGGGTCTGTTGCAGCAAAAACAATCCATATCATATGCAGGTCTACTTTTAAACTGGCAAAGTATGGCTTCCCCCAGAGTTGTTTTTGTGGCCCCATAGGGTAAAAAATATTTTTGCAAATATTTTTTCTTTTTTCTCCTCTCTAAAATGCCTCCAAAATGATCTCGTGGAGGTGTGAAGGCAATATGTTTGGAGCCTCCTTGGACCCTCCAGGGGTCATAATGAAATTCTGCAAAATAAATAAATTAGTAAATAGTAATTTTAAAAAAACTTTCAAAATTCGCCAAATTGCCTTCTAAGGATGGGAGGAGGACAGTAAAAACATGCTCCTATGTCCCCTAGAGGACACCTGGGGGCTAAAATGTGGGTTTTTGGCAAAAGCAGGTGCAGTGGAGAATGCAACCCCCCAAGGCATCTCAGAGGGATGGATGGTCTTCCACAGTTGCCCATGCGTGGCATACAAGATTCAGTCCCTGATGTCTTTTAAGGATACCAGTGTTAACGGTGTAATTGCATGTGTATCTACTGATGTCAAATCCCACTGAGTTTATTGGGCTTTTTCCCAGGTCAGAGGGTATCTAAGGCTATACTGCTAAATACTCTCAGTATGGAGTAAGGCCAAAGACTAGAGTAGAATATTATCTGAGTAAACATTCTTTGGATTACACTTTAATGCTCTTTTATTATTTTTCCCATTACTAATTGCTATCCTGTGTTAACATATGATTCTGACCATGGTTATTAACAGAAATAAAACACTTTGTACCATTTTTCTAGGCAAAGCCTCCTCAAAGCTGCTCATTATATAACTAATGAAAATATTAAAGCAACCACGACCATGTAACAATTAAAAACATTTTAAATTAAAAATAGTATTTCAATTAAAAATAGCTTGGAATAAGCAGCCAGGCATTTCAGGTCCATTTGAAAGCAGCCAGGGAGGGCCCCATGAACACAGCCGTAGGGCGTGAAAACCTTTGGCCCGTCAGATCTTTTGGACTACAACTTCCACAAACCCTCACCATTGGCCGTGCTGGCTGAGGATTCTGGGAGTTGAAGTTCAAAAAAAACAACAAATGCTCCCCAAAGGGCGGTGTTAACCTTTCTACCGCCTTCTCTTCGTGACGGCTGGGCGCTTCCACGATGCTTTCGGACGACAACTCCCATCACTCCCGGTCGCCATGGGCAATGGGAAGAATCAAGGGAGTTGCCGTCTAAAACTAAGGGGCACGGCTGCCCAATCTTTGTCTTGAGGAAAAGAGCAAGTGATTTACTGGCACGGGCTGCAACGTGCAGGAGCCCCGGCCGCACAGCCACCTCTCCCTGTGGCCGCCGCCGCCTTCGCGCGTGTGGGGGGAAAGGACATCCTTGCAGCAGGCGCCGCACGACTCCCAAGTTTGCCTGGCTTATGAATCACTCCCGCAGGAGTGGGCGGAGGGGGGAGCGCCGCTCCGAGAAGAGCCTGCCGCGTTGTTGCTGGGGCGAGGGTGGTGATGTCAACTCTCCCAGCCCGGTCTCTCTCTCTAGACACGCCCCCCTCCTTTCGCGTCTGGGCATTCCCTGGCTGCCGCTGCCGCTTCTCGCTGACAGAGAACAGCCCCGCCCTTCCCTTCCCTGGGCTCAGCCTGGGCCCGCCTCTCCTCTCTCTCCCTCCCTCCCTCCTTCCCGCCTTCCTCGCGCGACCTTTCCCCTAGTTTCCAGAGGCTGGTTCAGCGCCGCCGCCGCCGCCGCCACAGAACGTGCCCACGAGGGGCCTTTCCTGCTCTAAGCCGAGCTGCACGAGGCAATCACGCCGCCGGAGGGAGCTCATTGGCCGGCGAGGAGGCAGCTCGGGATGTGATTGGTGGCGGGCCGCCCCCCTTTCCTCACGCTCTTCCCCTTGCGTTCCCTCCTCCTCCTCCCCTTCCAGCTGCTTTTGCTGGATGGAGTGTTTTGGTGTGTTTCCTTCTGTGTTTTGGCTGCTCGCCTCCCTGAAAGGAGGAGGGGGTCGGAGGGAGGGAAGGAGAAAGAGGCGGCGCTGGCAGTTGCTCTGGCTGGCTTTGTCACATCGCGGCTGCTGCTGCTGCTGCTGCTGCCTGCGGGAGCGTTCGCCATGCATACCGCGCCTTGCGCCGAGGAGACGGGAGATGCCCCCGCTGTGAGTACCATGCGGCGCCCCGTGCGGGAGCGTGGGGCGGGTGGGTGGGGAAGGAGCGAAGGGCAGCGCCGAGGCCCCCTGCTTTCACCTCCGCTGAAGGAGCGCGAGTGGATTCTCTCGTCCCCCGTCCCCCGGTTTGCTTCCGATCTGACCCACATCACCGTCCAAGGTGCAAGACCCTCGGAGTGCAAGGGGTGGCGGGGGGCGGACGGATGATGCACGACGGGGGCGGGGAGGCAGGAGGAGGATTCATCCTGGCGAGTGAGTTATGTATATGTCTCGCAAAGGTGCTTCGTGGGTGGGTGGCGGAGATGCCCAGGTGATGGGTGCGAGAGATGCGTCGGCGCTGCCTGTCTGCGTGGCGCTGGGGGCGCAGCCTGGCTCTCAACTGGTGGCTTTTAAGCCACTCCAGCAACAAAGCCCGTCAAAGTCGCGTGTGGGTGGCTCTTTGCTAACTTACCTGGAGTTCGTGACGTTCCTGGTCGTGTGGATAACACTGAAAAGCTCCTTTCCTTGAATTCTCCTGCCTCTGACGGGGAGCCGTGCGTGGAAGGATGCTGGCGGGAGGGGCCGTGGGTCGCCCCTGCCAGGTCGTGACCCGGCCGGTTTCCCCGGAAGCGAGGGGCGCTTGGTCCGAGGGAGCCGCCTGCCCGGTTGAGTGAGGCGGGTGGACGGTGCCTTCCCTTCCCTTCCCTTCCCTTCCCTTCCCTTCCTCCGATGCCTCGCCCTCTCAGGAGTCACCATTGACGCACGCAGCGGATTGTGCTTTCGGGGTGAGTAATCCCGACGTGCTGTGGTCCCCGGCTGCCTGGTAATAACAGCATGAAGTAATGCCCTGGAGTTGGCTGTGCGGGCGGAGGAGGAGCCGCCCGCCCGCCTCGTCGCCCGTGGTGTGTGTCTGTGTGCAGCCTCGCTGCTGGCGGTCTTTGCCCCCCCCGCCCACAGCTCCCTTCCTAGGGCTCAGCCTTGTCAAACGATTCCCTGGCCCCCCTCTCCCCCCCCGCTTTCCCACCAGGCCAGCATTGTAGACCCCAGAGCCACGCCTGGCGGCGCTTCCCAGCCGCGGCTCCGCCAGAGACCACCACCCACTTGCTCACATGGCTATTTTGATGCATGACGTCGCCCCACTCCTCCCCCCGCCCCCCTCGAGCTATATTTGGAGTGGGTGGTTGCTCTGGATCCCATGAGGTGGGAAGAAAGCCTCCCACCCCTTTCCCTCCCTTCAGAAGGTGGCGCTTCGCCCCCCCCCAAGTGACAGAGACCTCGTTAATTCTGACCGGCTGCCGCATGTCAGCTCTCCCTCTCTCTCACGCACACTCTTTTCTTTCTTTCTTTCTTTCTTTTTTATTATGATGACATAATCACGGGAATAATTAATCGCCCCTCCCGCTCTTTCCCCCCTTTGGTAATCTTCACGTAGCTTCGGTGCAGTAAACGGGCAGGAAATTTCCAGGCGCCTTTGTGCGGCTGCAGATTTTGCAGCCGCTTCTTGCCTTGTGTGCCAGCTCATCCGGCTTGCCTCTGCAGTCTGGGTGAAGGGAGGTGATTTAAGGACAAGCGGCCCAGCAAAGTTATGCGTTGCCTGTCTGGAAGCTGAGCTGAGC